>CM062270.1:38857506-38887506 GCA_031216635.1 Dissostichus eleginoides | reverse complement strand
GAAACATCTCTCTCTCTGAAACATCTTTCTCTTTGAAACATCTTTCTCTCTGAAACATCTCCTCTCTCTGAAACATCTTTCTCTTTGAAACATCTTTCTCTCTGAAACATCTCCTCTCTCTGAAACATCTTTCTCTTTGAAACATCTTTCTCTCTGAAACATCTCCTCTCTCTGAAACATCTTTCTCTATGAAACATCTTTCTCTCTGAAACATCTCCTCTCTCTGAGACATCTTTCTCTTTGAAACATCTTTCTCTCTGAAACATCTTTCTCTTTGAAACAACTTTCTCTCTGAAACATCTCCTCTCTCTGAAACATCTTTCTCTGAAACATCTCCTCTCTCTGAAACATTTCCTCTCTCAGAAACATCTTTCTCTGAAACATCTCCTCTCTCTGAAACATCTCCTCTCAGTGAAACATCTTTCTCTGAAACATCTCCTCTCTCTGAAACATCTCCTCTCTCTGAAACATCTCCTCTCTCTGAAACATCTTTCTCTGAAACATCTTTCTCTCTGAAACATCTCCTCTCTCTGAAACATCTCCTCTCTCTGAAACATCTTTCTCTTTGAAACATCTTTCTCTCTGAAACATCTTTCTCTCTAAAACACCTTTCTCTTTGAAACATCTTTCTCTCTGAAACATCTTTCTCTCTGAAACATGTCCTCTCTCTGAAACATGTCCTCTCTCTGAAACATCTCCTCTCTCTGAAACATCCCCTCTCTCTGAAACATCTCCGCTCTCTGAAACATGTCCTCTCTCTGAAACATGTCCTCTCTCTGAAACATGTCCTCTCTCTGAAACATCTCCACTCTCTGAAACATATCCTCTCTCTGAAACATGTCCTCTCTCTGAAACATCTCCGCTCTCTGAAACATGTCCTCTCTCTGAAACATGTCCTCTCTCTGAAACATGTCCTCTCTCTGAAACATCTCCACTCTCTGAAACATATCCTCTCTCTGAAACATGTCCTCTCTCTGAAACATCTCCTCTCTGAAACAGTCCTCTCTCTGAAACATCTCTCTCTGAAACATGTCCTCTCTCTGAAACATCTCCTCTCTGAAACATGTCCTCTCTCTGAAACATGTCCTCTCTCTGAAACATCTGCTCTCTCTGAAACATGTCCTCTCTCTGAAACATGTCCTCTCTCTGAAACATTTCCACTCTCTGAAACATGTCCTCTCTCTGAAACATGTCCTCTATCTGAAACATCTCCTCTCTCTGAAACATGTCCTCTCTGAAACATGTCCTCTATCTGAAACATCTCCTCTCTCTGAAACATCTCCTCTCTCAGAAACATGTCCTCTCTCAGAAACATGTCCTCTCTATGAAACATGTCCTCTCTCAGAAACATGTCATCTCTCTGAAACATCTCCACTCTCTGAAACATGTCCTCTCTCAGAAACATGTCCTCTCTCTGAAACAATTCCTCTCTCAGAAACATGTCCTCTCTCTGAAACATCTCCACTCTCTGAAACATCTCCACTCTCTGAAACATGTCCTCTCTCAGAAACATGTCCCTCTCTCAGAAACATGTCCTCTCTATGAAACATGTCTCTCTTAGAAACATGTCCTCTCTCTGAAACATCTCCACTCTCTGAAACATGTCCTCTCTCAGAAACATGTCCTCTCTCTGAAACATGTCCTCTCTCTGAAACATGTCCTCTCTCTGAAACATGTCCTCTCTCTGAAACATCTCCTCTCTCAAACATGTCCTCTCTGAAACATGTCCTCTCTCTGAAACATGTCCTCTCTCTGAAACATCACTCTCTGAAACATGTCCTCTCTGAAACATCTCCTCTCTCTGAAACATGTCCTCTTTCTGAAACATCTTTCTCTCTGAAACATCTCCTCTCTCTGAAACATCTCTCTTTCTGAAACATCTTTCTCTCTGAAACATCTTTCTCTCTGAAACATCCCCTCTCTTGAAACATATTTCTCTCTGAAACATCTCCTCTCTCTGAAACATCTTTCTCTCTGAAACATCTCCTCTCTCTGAAACATCTTTCTCTCTGAAACATATCCTCTCTCTGAAACATCTTTCTCTCTGAAACATCTTTCTCTGAAACATCTCCTCTCTCTGAAACATGTCCTCTCTGAAACATCTTTCTCTCTGAAACATCTCTCTCTCTGAAACATCTTCTCTCTGAAACATGTCCTCTCTCTGAAACATCTCCTCTCTCTGAAACATGTCCTCTCTCTGAAACATCTCCTCTCTCTGAAACATGTCCTCTCTCTGAAACATGTCCTCTCTCAGAAACATCTCCTCTCTCTGAAACATCTCCTCTCTCAGAAACATGTCCTCTCTCTGAAAACATGCTCCTCTCCCTCCGCTCACCGTCCGATGAGCACCGGTTCAGGCCCCTGGTACTCCTCGATCACGAAGAAACTGGTTCCAGAGCCAGCTCCGGCGGCGGCGAGGTTTCAGGACGCCTCCTGATCCTGCTGCATCCACGAGGATCTGGAGAGCTCGATCCTGGTCCTCCTCACTGTTCCTCACTCCTCCAGAGGATCCACGCAGCTTCACTGTTTGCTGCTCAGACTCTTCAGCGTTCATGTGAGTCAGGGTCAGATCCAGACTCCTCACATCCTCTCCTCTCTGCAGCTCTGTGAAGCTCTCAGAGGAAGCACTGTGTCTCTGGGTGGATGTTACCCTCTGGGTGGATGTTACCTGCAGCTCTGTGGAGCTCTCAGGTGATGCACTGTGACTCTGGGTGGATGTTACCCTCTGGGTGGATGTTACCCTCTGGTGGATGTTACCTGCAGATCCTCCTCTTCCTCACTGTTCCTCACTCCTGCAGCAGATCCATGCTTCGCTCCGTCGTCCTTAAACTCTTCAGGGTTCACGTCAGTGGTCAGGTTAAAGCCAGACTCCTCACATCCTCTCCTCTCTGCAGCTCTGTGGAGCTCTCAGGTGAAGCACTGGGTCTCTGGGTGGATGTTACCCTCTGGGTGGATGTTACCTGCAGACCCCTCTTCCTCCAGGTGAGCAGAAACACCGTTAACCTCCAGGTGAGAGAGGAGGAGGAGCAGAAGAAGAACCACAGGAGCCATCGCTCAGTTCACCGGCTGCTTTCAGCTCAGCAAAATATGCTGGTGGTTCCTCGGTGCAAGAAAAAAACCCGAGGTGACAGGGCTTTCAGTGTTGCAGCTCCCAGACTGTGGAACAGCCTCCCAGCACATATCCGGACTGCTGAGTCTATTGAACTTTTTAAATCTCAGCTAAAAACCACCTCTTTGCACTGGCGTTTAATACTAGTTGAACATACATTTTTACATTTGTATGTGTTTGTATATGTTTCTAGTTATTGTGCTTTTTATCATGTTTTTAATTATTGTTTTATTATTGTACTCCCGTTGTGTTATTTGATGTTGTAGTTATTGCCTGTTCAGCACTTTGGTCAACTGAAGGTTCTTTTAAATGTGTTATATAAATAAATAAAGATTGAGATTGAGATTGCTTTCAGAGGAGAAGAGATGGATCAGAGCCTCATCCATCACAGAGCCAGCTTCCTCTCCTCAGGGCCACTCTTCATCACTCTTCTTCATCACTCTTCTTCATCACTCTTCTTCATCACTCTCTTCCTCACATGTTGCCGTGCAGAACAAGCTGCAGCTTCACCTGAGAGGAGACACACAGGTGAACATTACCATCATGCACACAGCAGCTGCAGTGCAGTTATACAATGAAGATCTCCAACGATGCAACATAACATAAAAAGACTTAAGACGATAAAACAAATGTATAAAACAATGAAAACAGTGCAAAAAAAAACGAGTGTGCAGGTAACGTAGGAGAAGTAAACATATACATGTAAATAAATAAATACAATAATCTAAATCATGCAGAGATTGTTGTCAGAGACCAGAGGCCTGTACGACGAAGCCGGTTCAACCTACCCTGGATATGTTTGAGTTACCCGGCTTACCTAATCCAAAACAAACTCGCTCTCACTAAGCGGTCCTACGACGCTGGTTATCAACTCGTTAACTCAAGCCAGCCGTGCCCTATCTAGTTAGGAGCGCGTTCACAGGAGAGGGGCGGTATTTGGAGCATTCGACCAATCACAAACATGGAAAGCGCACTGACAGCGCAGCGTCATACTTCCTGAATGAAAAGTGAACTATAATGTTAGACAAATATGAAGAAGTTAAACTTTAAACATCCATGACTCAAACACTTGATCCAGGATCAAAGCCACATAGCTGCACCTGAAGGTGAATACAGCTGGTAACAGAACAAGTGTTTGAATGCGTCCATTAACAGGTTTATGATATCACATCCACGTCTGCACTCACAGCGCCGCGGACTGTACGTAATGTTACTTTGATCCGGTTACTTGTGTTGTGGCAGATATTTCAGTAAGCTTTCTTAACGCTAATGTTATAATAGTCAGATTGCTCTGAAGATGGGAGGTGATATTCTATTCATGTTCACGTTCACACAGTCGCTGATTTTTGCCGGCCGTCTTTCCTGCAACGGCAGTTTCTCTGTATTTCCTTTCTCCTGTAATATGACTTGATCGCTTTAAACTCCGCACACTGAGCTCTGATTGGTCAGCAGGCGGTGCTTTCACTGAGTTGATCTCTTAGCCTGCAACCTAACCTGGCTAACCAGGCTAGCCGCTCAGCATCAGTTACCATGGAGATCTAGCCCGCTAAGAAGAGAACCAGCGTTGTAGGACCGGAAACCCAGATTTTACCCTGAAGTTAGCTCGCTAAGAGAACATCCGGCTTTGTCGTACAGGCCTCTGGAGAATGATGTAAACATGTAAATAGAATAAGATAAACAACAACATAGGGTCAAATGAAACAACTATGAGCTGCAGACAGACCGTCGTTCTGCTCAGATATGAGACGTGTTGTTACTGGATGTTTCCTGTCTGTTTCCTGTCTGTTTACTGTCTGTTTACTGTCTGTTTCCTGGATGTTTCCTGTCTGTTTCCTGTCTGTTTCCTGGATGTTTCCTGTCTGTTTCCTGTCTGTTTCCTGGATGTTTCCTGTCTGTTTACTGTCTGTTTCCTGGATGTTTCCTGTCTGTTTCCTGTCTGTTTCCTGGATGTTTCCTGTGTGTTTCCTGTCTGTTTCCTGTGTGTTTCCTGTCTGTTTCCTGTCTGTTTCCTGTCTGTTTCCTGGATGTTTCCTGTCTGTTTCCTGTCTGTTTCCTGTCTGTTTCCTGGATGTTTCCTGTCTGTTTCCTGGATGTTTCCTGTCTGTTTCCTGTCTGTTTCCTGTCTGTTTCCTGTCTGTTTCCTGGATGTTTCCTGTCTGTTTCCTGTCTGTTTCCTGGATGTTTCCTGTCTGTTTCCTGTCTGTTTCCTGTCTGTTTCCTGTCTGTTTCCTGTCTGTTTCCTGGATGTTTCCTGTCTGTTTCCTGGATGTTTCCTGGATGTTTCCTGTCTGTTTCCTGTCTGTTTCCTGGATGTTTCCTGTCTGTTTACTGTCTGTTTCCTGGATGTTTCCTGTCTGTTTCCTGTCTGTTTCCTGGATGTTTCCTGTGTGTTTCCTGTCTGTTTCCTGTGTGTTTCCTGTCTGTTTCCTGTCTGTTTCCTGTCTGTTTCCTGGATGTTTCCTGTCTGTTTCCTGTCTGTTTCCTGTCTGTTTCCTGGATGTTTCCTGTCTGTTTCCTGGATGTTTCCTGTCTGTTTCCTGTCTGTTTCCTGTCTGTTTCCTGTCTGTTTCCTGGATGTTTCCTGTCTGTTTCCTGTCTGTTTCCTGGATGTTTCCTGTCTGTTTCCTGTCTGTTTCCTGTCTGTTTCCTGTCTGTTTCCTGTCTGTTTACTGTCTGTTTCCTGTCTGTTTACTGGATGTTTCCTGTCTGTTTCCTGTCTGTTTCCTGGATGTTTCCTGTCTGTTTCCTGTCTGTTTCCTGTCTGTTTCCTGTCTGTTTCCTGGATGTTTCCTGTCTGTTTCCTGTCTGTTTCCTGTCTGTTTCCTGTCTGTTTCCTGTCTGTTTACTGGATGTTTCCTGTCTGTTTCCTGTCTGTTTACTGTCTGTTTCCTGTCTGTTTACTGGATGTTTCCTGTCTGTTTCCTGTCTGTTTCCTGGATGTTTCCTGTCTGTTTCCTGTCTGTTTCCTGGATGTTTCCTGTCTGTTTCCTGTCTGTTTCCTGTCTGTTTCCTGGATGTTTCCTGTCTGTTTCCTGGATGTTTACTGTCTGTTTCCTGTCTGTTTCCTGTCTGTTTCCTGTCTGTTTCCTGTCTGTTTCCTGGATGTTTCCTGTCTGTTTCCTGGATGTTTCCTGGATGTTTCCTGTCTGTTTCCTGGATGTTTACTGTCTGTTTCCTGTCTGTTTACTGGATGTTTCCTGTGTGTTTCCTGTCTGTTTCCTGTCTGTTTCCTGTCTGTTTCCTGTCTGTTTCCTATCTGTTTCCTGTCTGTTTCCTGGATTCTGTTCCCATCACTCTGAGCTGAGAGAGAAGCTGTTATTGATCCCAGCTGATCGCTGTGTTCAGAGTTAACGAGCAGCCGCAGGTACTTCCTGTCACAGAGATCTGGACTCTAGTTGATGGATGTGTCGCCTCTAAATGTGTCCCCTCGCCTCGAGAGAGAGAGAGAGAGAGAGAGAGAGAGAGAGAGAGAGAGAGAGAGAGAGAAGCTCCCTTACAGATTAATTACTCTCATAAATGATTGAATCAAAGGCTGGTAGCTCGTCTCTCTGAGTTGAACGACCTCGCTTTGGGGAAACTTCATGAAGAGAAAAGTGTCTGAAGATCTGTCGGAGCAGATCTCCATCACTCTGAGTCTCTGTGAGTCACTCTGAGTCTCTGTGAGTCTCTGTGAGTCCCTGTGAGTCTCTGTGAGTCTCTGTGAGTCACTCTGAGTCTCTGTGAGTCCCTGTGAGTCCCTGTGAGTCTCTGTGAGTCTCTGTGAGTCACTCTGAGTCTCTGTGAGTCCCTGTGAGTCCCTGTGAGTCTCTGTGAGTCTCTGTGAGTCTCTGTGAGTCCCTGTGAGTCCCTGTGAGTCTCTGTGAGTCTCTGTGAGTCTCTGTGAGTCACTCTGAGTCTCTGTGAGTCTCTGTGAGTCCCTGTGAGTCCCTGTGAGTCCCTGTGAGTCTCTGTGAGTCCCTGTGAGTCTCTGTGAGTCCCTGTGAGTCCCTGTGAGTCCCTGTGAGTCTCTGTGAGTCTCTGTGAGTCTCTATGAGTCCCTGTGAGTCTCTGTGAGTCTCTGTGAGTCATTATGAATCAGTGCTTTTGTCCTCTGTTTCTTTAATGCACGCATCATCACACACACACTGTCACACACACACACATCGTGACACACACACACTGTAACACACACACTGTCACACACACACACCGTAACACACACACACTGTCTGTCACACACACACACACTGTAACACACACACACTGTAACACACACACACTGTCTGTCACACACACACACTGTCACACTCCGTCAGGAAACAGGACCCTAACAAAGGCTGCTTCTAAAGGGTATTTATATTTCACAAGCAGAATCAGAATCAGTTTTAATACCCAAAGGTTCAAACATACGAGGAATATGCTTTGGTGCAAACGATGCGAACAGAGACATATGGAAGAATAAAATAACAAAAATAGTACTTTTATAAAAGCTATTTAAAAAATATGAGTTGTGCAGGATTCACAATGTTAAATAGAACAAGATATGTTTATATTTAACTCATCCGTTTCCTCCATTAAATCATACCGCTTCGTATGGAGGCTGACAGGAGAAACACTGCAGCTTCAGAAAGGATGCAGTTATAAAAACCCAAATGTTCCACATGAAGAAACATCTCCATCAACACGTGCAGCATTTAGAGGACACTCAGCAGCTTGAGGAGACATGCAGCGTTTAGAGAACATTCAGCAGCTTGAGGAGACATGCAGCGTTTAGAGAACATTCAGCAGCTTGAGGAGACATGCAGCATCTAGAGAACACTCAGCAGCTTGAGGAGACATGCAGCATCTAGAGAACATTCAGCAGCTTGAGGAGACATGGCAGCGTTTAGAGAACATTCAGCAGCTTGAGGAGACATGCAGCATCTAGAGAACATTCAGCAGCTTGAGGAGACATGGCAGCGTTTAGAGAACATTCAGCAGCTTGAGGAGACATGCAGCATTTAGAGAACATTCAGCAGCTTGAGGAGACATGCAGCATCTAGAGAACATTCAGCAACTTGAGGAGACATGCAGCATTTAGAGAACATTCAGCAGCTTGAGGAGACATGCAGCATTTACTGAAAGCTGCAGAAACCAAACGCTGCAGAAGCTCAAACACTATGGAGACCAGGGGACACTAAAGAGTGACGCACACAGCTGAAGACCAGGGGACACTAAAGAGTGACGCACACAGCTGGGAGACCAGGGGACACTAAAGAGTGACGCACACAGCTGGAGACAAGGGGACACTAAAGAGTGACGCACACAGCTGAAGACCAGGGGACACTAAAGAGTGACGCACACAGCTGGAGACAAGGGGACACTAAAGAGTGACGCACACAGCTGAAGACCAGGGGACACTAAAGAGTGACGCACACAGCTGAAGACCAGGGGACACTAAAGAGTGACACACACAGCTGGGAGACCAGGGGACACTAAAGAGTGACGCACACAGCTGGAGACCATGGGACACTAAAGAGTGACGCACACAGCTGGGAGACCAGGGGACACTAAAGAGTGACGCACACAGCTGGGAGACCAGGGGACACTAAAGAGTGACGCACACAGCTGGAGACCAGGGGTCACTAAAGAGTGACGCACACAGCTGGAGACCAGGGGACACTAAAGAGTGACGCACACAGCTGGGAGACCAGGGGACACTAAAGAGTGACGCACACAGCTGGGAGACCAGGGGACACTAAAGAGTGACGCAGAGAGATATTCACAAAACTCCCTCAGAGGAAACCAGAACAGATTCACATCTAAGGAGCTGGAGTCAGATCATATTCAGTAGTTTCTCCTCGGACTGGTTCCATCAATGGTTGATTATTAAAATAAAACCACTCATCGATCAGCCTTTGATCTCGACTTTAATTTCAATGAAGTTTCCAGGAATGCTTTTATCATTTGAAAGCACAGATTAGATCTACAGACTAAAGCCTTAAAGAGCCGACAGCCCTTCAGAGAGGACATTATAAGACGTAACACGCTGAGTGATGGATCATCAGATTACATACTAACATGTGTTCATTTACATGTAAATCAGAGTGCCCCCAGTGAAGGCTTTGATACAAAGTGAAGCAGAACTGATGGATCTGAGCGACGAATACCTAGCGCTAGACATGGCCTTACGTTTCGGAGGTTCAGGGTTCTACACCTACGACGTTCACTTTGCTAGTCAAGCCGCCGGCCGCATTAAACAATTCAATCAGGGAACATACTGGGGCGCTCTGGGCTCCGAGCTTTACTACCGCATCTTCGCATCATGCGCATCCCTCTCTTGCCAGTTATGGGCGTCGACAGGCATGGAAGGCCAATTCTCTACCAGGGAGGCAGTATGGTGTGCAATAACTTTAACGACTTGGGCTGCTCTCTCTCTAGCTGCCACCTAATGCACGTCTGCTCTCTCTCTAGCTGCCGCCTAATGCACGTCTGCTCTCTCTCTAGCTGCCGCCTAATGCACGTCTGCTCTCTCTCTAGCTGCCGCCTAATGCACGTCTGCTCTCTCTCTAGCTGCCGCCTAATGCACGTCTGCTCTCTCTCTAGCAGCCGCCTAATGCACGTCTGCTCTCTCTCTAGCAGCCGCCTAATGCACGTCGGCTCTCTCTCTAGCTGCCGCCTAATGCACGTCTGCTCTCTCTCTAGCAGCCGCCTAATGCACGTCTGCTCTCTCTCTAGCAGCCGCCTAATGCACGTCTGCTCTCTCTCTAGCTGCCGCCTAATGCACGTCTGCTCTCTCTCTAGCTGCCGCCTAATGCACGTCTGCTCTCTCTCTAGCTGCCGCCTAATGCACGTCTGCTCTCTCTCTAGCTGCCGCCTAATGCACGTCTGCTCTCTCTCTAGCTGCCGCCTAATGCACGTCTGCTCTCTCTCTAGCTGCCGCCTAATGCACGTCTGCTCTCTCTCTAGCAGCCGCCTAATGCACGTCTGCTCTCTCTCTAGCTGCCGCCTAATGCACGTCTGCTCTCTCTCTAGCAGCCGCCTAATGTACGTCTGCTCTCTCTCTAGCTGCCGCCTAATGCACGTCTGCTCTCTCTCTAGCTGCCGCCTAATGCACGTCTGCTCTCTCTCTAGCTGCCGCCTAATGCACGTCTGCTCTCTCTCTAGCTGCCACCTAATGCATGTCTGCTCTCTCTCTAGCTGCCGCCTAATGCACGTCTGCTCTTTCTGCGGCGGCGCTCATGCCAGGAGCACCTGCCCCCACAACCCAACCTAACATTCATGGCAATAAATGTATTTTTCATATAGAGTGTAACGGAGCTTCCGGTTTTGGGCAAACTGTGTGCGCATCATTCGAACTCCTCAATGGTAATGTTTAGTTGGATTTAGGAACGTCCCCCCGATAAAAGATTATTATTTACCCCTTTTAGAAGTGAAGATATAGTCATTTGTTCTGGGCATGTCATTTTCGAGCTGAGACCCGAAAAACAGTCTTGGGGCTTAACAGGTTAAGTCCACAACCGTAACTCTGCATGAGATGGTCGACCTTGCCCTGAAATGCATGTTTCTGCTAGCATTCTCTGGCTTCTGGTTCCAGAAACATTTTCAGAACATCCCGCATATTTTGGGGACATTCTCAGAACATTATTCGAGCCATTTCTTCCACATCGGCGCAGCGTCCACAGCAGCTAGACCGGGCATCTCTGATCCAAACCATCCAGCCCCTCGGCCGCTGGTCATCCCAAGCTTACCACGCTTACATCCGCAACAATCTAAACGATGTCAGACATGCACACGCTCAAGTCAGCTGCATTTAATCCGACTCTTTTGGGGGCCCGTAATCAGCCCGAGCAGATCATGCCGGAGACGGTTCCCCCACTCTGAGTCTCCCTCTGCACGGACCACAGCACATCACGCCAGACCAGAACATCTCATCAACCCCTCCATATCAATTCATTGTTACTTCTTGCAATAAACCTACCAACATCACACTGTTGTGGCGTGGTCCCTGCTCGTGAAACACCAGATGATTCATTAGCATACGCTCAGCTCCGGATTACTCTGCTGCAGAGCACATGTGTGTGAGGTGTGTGTGTGCAGTACGAGTGTGTGTGTGCTGTATGAGTGCGTGTGTGAGGTGTGTGTGCTGTATGAGTGTGTGTGTGTGTGTGTGTGTGTGTGTGTGTGTGCTGTATGAGTGCGTGTGTGAGGTGTGTGTGCTGTATCAGTGTGTGTGTGTGTGTGTGTGTGTGTGTGCTGTATGAGTGTGTGTGTGCTGTATGAGTGTGTGTGTGCTGTATGAGTGTGTGTGTGTGTGCTGTATGAGTGTGTGTGTGTGTGCTGTATGAGTGTGTGTGTGTGCTGTATGTGTGTGTGTGTGTGCTGTATGAGTGTGTGTGCTGTATGAGTGTGTGTGTGCTGTATGAGTGTGTGTGTGTGCTGTATGAGTGTATGTGAGGTGTGTGTGTGTGGTGTGTGTGTGTGTGTGTGTGTGTGTGTGTGTGTGTGTGTGGGTGTGTGTGTGTGGTGTGTGTGTGTGTGTGTGTGTGTGTGGAGGTCCCCTCTCAGAGTGATGCGTGGTGACAGATCTCTAAATTGCAAATCGCTGTTTCAGTCTGACTTCACTCTGCAGCCGCTATTCTTCCTTATTAAAAATAGCCTGTGCATGTCAGGCCTTTAACATGGGGGAGTGTGTGTGTGTGTGTGTGTGTGTGTGTGTGTGTGTGTGTGTGTGTGTGTGTGTGGTGTGTGGGGGGGGGGGGGGGGGGGGCAGAGTGGACAGATTCTGCAGCTTTTAAACATCTCAGGCTTTCTGCTTTAGAGATCCTCTCTCTCTCTCGGGAAACATGAACCTCAGTTGAGAGACGCTGCTCTTCAGTTACTATATTTATTATATATATTATAGTTATTATATTTATTATGGTTATCATATTCTTGTTATTTTACTCTTCAAATATTTTGCACATTTGTACACCTTTCTGTAATATCTGCGAAGTTTTCCACGTTTTGTAAAGCACTGAACATATTTTATTCCTATTAAATGTAAAAATGTTCTTCATATGTGTTAACCTACTCGGCTATAAACCACAATTTTGTGATTTTCCAATTTCTAAGATTTGTTTTATTTTTCAGATTTCTGAAGTTTTTCAAATGTTTCAGATTTCTCAGATTTTCCACTTTTTCTGATTTTCCAATTTTTTCCAATTTCTCTGATATTTCCGATTTTTTCCGATTTCACAGATTTGTCCTATTATTACCGCTTTTTTGGATTCCTCGGATTCCTCAGATTCCTCAGATCTCAGTGGAGCTGCAGGAGAGAGCCTGGTGTTCTTATTATCTCTCATTATGAATCTTCTTTATTAACCTTTACTCTCATTTTCTCTCCTTTAGCAATAACATGAAATATGACGCTTTATGAGCAGTTTATGTTCTGATACTGTCTTAAACTAACAGTACATGTATTCTTAATGACATTATTACAGCACCTCTCTACACATCATTTTATATTTACTGATAACACACTCTCTCTCTCTGCACCTCACACTCTCTCTCTTCACCTCACACTCTCTCTCTTCACCTCACACTCTCTCTCTTCACCTCACTCTCTCTCTTCACCTCACACTCTCTCTCTTCACCTCACACTCTCTCTCTTCACCTCACACTCTCTCTCTTCACCTCACACTCTCTCTCTTCACCTCACTCTCTCTCTCTTCACCTCACACTCTCTCTCTTCACCTCACACTCTCTCTCTTGACCTCACACTCTCTCTCTCTCTTCATCTTCTCAACGACTACCGCCCAGTAGCACTCACCTCCATCATTATGAAGTGCTTTGAGCGGTTAGTCAAAACCTTCATCACCTCCTCCCTCCCTGACTCTCTGGACCCCCTGCAGTTTGCCTACAGAGCAAACAGGTCCACAGACGACGCCATAGCCCCCCCCCGCTCCACACTGCCCTCTCAAACCTGGACCAGAGGAACAGGAACACATATGTGAGAATGCTGTTCATTGATTACAGTTCAGCATTCAACACCATGTGCCCTCCAAGCTGGCCATCAAGCTCAGAGACCTCGGGCTCACCAGCGCCCTCTGTGACTGGATCCTGAACTTCCTGACGGGCAGACCCCAGGCAGTGCGGGTGGGAAACATCACATCCTCCACCCTGATCCTCAACACCGGAGCCCCTCAAGGCTGCGTGCTCAGCCCTCTCCTCTACTCCCTGTTCACTCACGACTGCGTGGCCACACACAGCTCCAACACCATCGTGAAGTTTGCTGACGACACGACCGTCATCGGCCAGATCACCGACGGCGACGAGACGGCGTACAGAGAGGAGGTCGGAAACTGACATCTTGGTGCCAGGATAACAACCTCCATCTCAACGTCAGCAAACATGACATGGACTCATCACACTCGCTCTGCACCTCACACACTCTCTCTGCACCTCACACACTCTCTCTCTGCACCTCACACACACTCTCTGCACCTCACATACTCTCTCTCTCTGCACCTCAACACTCTTCTGCACCTCACACACTCTCTCTCTCTGCACCTCACACACTCTCTCTCTGCACCTCACACACTCTCTCTCTGCACCTCACACACACTCTCTGCACCTCACATACTCTCTCTCTCTGCACCTCACACACTCTCTCTGCACCTCACACACACTCTCTCTGCACCATCACACACTCTCTCTGCACCTCACACACTCTCTCTCTGCACTCACACACACTCTCTGCACCTCCATACTCTCTCTCTCTGCACCTCACACCCTCTCTCTCTGCACCTCACATACTCTCTCTCTCTGCACCTCACACACACTCTCTCTGCACCTCACACACTCTCTCTCTGTGAGTCACGTGCATCATTAATATGGAGTAAATACCAGATATACTACACCACTCAGAGCACACACGCACACACGCACACACACGAACACACAACACACACACCACACACACGCACACACACGCACAACACCCCACACAACACACACACATTTCCCACCATCTGTCAGTGAGTTTGTGCTCCTCGCTGATGTCACCTGAGCAGCATGTTTGTGTGTGGGGGTGTGTGTGTGTGTGTTTGTGTGTGTGTGTGTGTGTCTGTGTGTGTGTGTGTGTGTGAGTGTGTGTGTGTGTGTGTGTGTGTGTGTGTGTGTGTGTGTGTGTGTGTGTGTGTGTGTGTGTGTGTGTGTGTGGGTGTTTGTGTGTGCTTGTGGAGGAGATATTAAAGAGTTTTATCTTACCGTGTGTCTCTTCCTCTCCGATGTATCGGAGCTCCGGTGATGACGCAGCGTGGGAGAGAAGCGGAATTCATCTGAGTCAAAGTGAGGAGAGAGAGAGAGAGAGAGAGAGAGAGAGAGAGAGAGAGAGAGAGGAGAGAGGGAGAGAGAGAGAGGGGGAGGAACTATGGAGGGAGAGAGAGAGAGGAGAGAGAGAGAGGGGGAGAGAGAGAGAGAGATTCTGATGACTCTCTTCTCTCTCTCTCCCTCTCCCTCCATAGTTCCTCCCCCTTTCTCTCTCTCTCTCTCCTCTCTCTCTCTCTCTCTCTCTCTCTCCCTCTCCCTCCGTAGTTCCTCCCCATTTCTCTCTCTCTCTCTCTTCTCTCTCTCTCTCTCTCTCTCTCTCCCTTTATAAAAGAAGTATTTCTGCAGAAGCTTTTATTATTCCCTGGTCCTCAGTGACAGAGGAGTAAGATGTGTTTCTCCTGAATTTAATAATAATAAAGCCAGCAGCAGATCAAACTTAGGATTCTCTTTACACTTCACTGAGTGTCCATTTTAGATCCATGACAGGATAGTTTCTGACGTCCAAATGTATGATAATACTACACACATTCCCCCTAACCCCAAAAGTCAGAAATCAGAGGCGTTTTCTGGAGAAAAAACTAAATCTGATTTTGAGAAAAAAGTCTGAATTTTGAGATTTTGGTGGTTGGATGAGGTCTTTGAGGTAGAGGTGTGTGGTTGGATGAGGTCACTGAGGTAGAGGTGTGTGGTTGGATGAGGTCACTGAGGTAGAGGTGTGTGGTTGGATGAGGTCACTGAGGTAGAGGTGTGTGGTTGGATGAGGTCACTGAGGTAGAGGTGTGTGGTTGGATGAGGTCACTGAGGTAGTAGAGGTGTGTGTGTGGTTGGATGAGGTCACTGAGGTAGAGGTGTGTGGTTGGATGAGGTCACTGAGGTAGAGGTGTGTGGTTGGATGAGGTCACTGAGGTAGAGGTGTGTGGTTGGATGAGGTCACTGAGGTAGAGGTGTGTGGTTGGATGAGGTCACTGAGGTAGAGGTGTGTGGTTGGATGAGGTCACTGAGGTAGAGGTGTGTGGTTGGATGAGGTCACTGAGGTAGAGGTGTGTGGTTGGATGAGGTCACTGAGGTAGGGGTGTGTGGTTGGATGAGGTCACTGAGGTAGAGGTGTGTGGTTGGATGAGGTCACTGAGGTAGAGGTGTGTGGTTGGATGAGGTCACTGAGGTAGAGGTGTGTGGTTGGATGAGGTCACTGAGGTAGAGGTGTGTGGTTGGATGAGGTCACTGAGGTAGGGGTGTGTGGTTGGATGAGGTCACTGAGGTAGAGGTGTGTGGTTGGATGAGGTCACTGAGGTAGAGGTGTGTGGTTGGATGAGGTCACTGCCTCTTTGTTAATTGGCAGGACAGTTTTCCTCTATGATTAACAGTTGCATCAGACCTGCAGTTTGTTATTTATCTTTGATGTTTCTCCCACTCGTGGTTCTCCAAAGAGGAGGAACAGTGTTGGTGTCCCAGCGCTGAATAATTACCATTACATTTTGGATCAGTTTGTTCCTCTTTAATCACAGATATTAAAACCATCAGCGTTTGTTTCCAGTAATCACATTTAATATCATGTTTTCTGGACAGAATGTAAACCCTTCAACATCTCCTGCTCAATAATCTGTTTAAGTAGATCCAGTCTGAATGATCATCTCCAGTTTCACAGAGGATGAACACACACACACACACACACACACACAGAGTGAGCGATATGGAGATTAATGATCACTTTAATATACAGAACATGTTGAGTCCTAGCTTTATGTCTTTTTTTTCCAAGTCTCAAAGAAAAACAAAGCGATCTAATTTTAAACTTCCTAATCCAAATTCCAAGGATGAGTGTTCAAAACAGCGTCCTCTCCCACGTCTCTATATCCACCCCTTCATGTGCAGGATCTGAATATCATCTGTTAGGGAAATAAAGATGTTAAGGTAATATCATATTCCTACATTTAGACACGTCTGTTTGTTTCTGAGAAGCTTCTGCAGCTTCGTTCTGTCTGAGGAGCCAACCCAGTCTCACGGCATGTCGTGTTATAGTCACCGAATCAATGTAATCTATTGATTCGTGTTCACCAACACGAATTTCGCATTTTTTTCGTGTCACACAGATTGATTTTAAAAGCAATGTATTTCTATTGGTCGTGTGTTTCGTGCCTGCACCTCGTCTGTTTGTCCGGTCGGGTCTTGGAAGACCGGAAGCTGTGGGCTTCATAAAAACATGTTCTTACTCAATATCTTACCCTAAGCCTATCCCTTTTATTTTAAATTGTATAATGTCGGAGTTTTGTTGCCGCCCGTGAGGAAAAGAAATGGCTCAGAGCCTCAGAACACTGACATCTTATTTTTTATCTTATTTTCCTTCTAATTTGTTATTATTTACATTGCTTTTAAAATCGTTCTGTGTGACACGAAAGAAATGGCAAAATCGTGTTGGTGAACACGAATCAATAGATTCATTTTGTGACTATAGCACGAAATGCCGTGAGACTGGGTTGGAGGAGCAGCACTTGAAGAGTTGGAGGTCCCTGGAAACGCCAGCAGCAGCAAAATGCATTTTAACATGAGCGTAAACAAACATCAGCTGTTTCTCAGAGGAGCGATATGCAGCCCAAACCATCCGAGAGAGGCTGCTGTCCTCTTCATCATTCAGAGCTTCGTCTTCATTATTCAGTCTACAAACATGACCCTGTCCCTGATGTGTCTCTACTCGGAACCTGACAGATTTAGTTTAGGAGTTTCAATCAGCTCTTCTTTTTCCATTTTAACAAGAAGAAGAAGAAGGAGCTTCAAAACACAGCAGGAATACATCTTAAGTATAATCATTCTAATCCAAGCACCTGCAACAAGACAAGGCCACATTTAGCTTAGCAGTGTATTACACTTAGCATGTTAGCACAACACCTTTTGTTATCAAACCAAACATATCGACATTTATTCAGACCGAGTTCTCTCATTCGTCCACAGAAGAGCCACGAAGAGCAAACATTCATTAAGAGGCGTTCATAAGATATTACATATACAAATAGAATCACAATTAACGATGACCACCTGACTTGTGAGTCACATGATCTGAAGTGACCAATGGGAAATGGCTAACATGTTCAACTGTCATTACAAGAAACGACCAGAAGGTGGCGCCAAAGACGATGATTTGTTTCAGGTCACATATGTTGGTCTTTCTGTCCCTCCTGTTGGTCTTTCTGTCCCTCCTGTTTGTATTTGTGTCCCTCCTGTTGGTCTTTCTGTCCCTCCTGTTGGTCTTTCTGTCCCTTCTGTTAGTCTTTTTGTCCCTCCTGTTTGTCTTTCTGTCCCTTCTGTTGGTCTTTCTGTCCCTCCTGTTGGTCTTTCTGTCCCTCCTGTTTGTATTTGTGTACCTCCTGTTGGTCTTTCTGTCCCTCCTGTTGGTCTTTCTGTCCATTCTGTTGGTCTTTCTGTCCATTCTGTTGGTCTTTCTGTCCCTCCTGTTTGTATTTGTGTCCCTCCTGTTGGTCTTTCTGTCCCTCCTGTTGGTCTTTCTGTCCCTCCTGTTGGTCTTTCTGTCCCTCCTGTTGGTCTTTCTGTCCATTCTGTTGGTCTTTCTGTCCCAAACATGTTCAACTGTCATTACAACAAATGCCCAAAAGGTGGCGCCAAAGACTATGATTTGTTTCAGGCCACAGATGTTCGTACTTCTGTCCCTCCTGTTTGTCTTCACTCAGTCTCAGGTCCTCTCCCCCCTCGTCTCTCCCTCTCTCTGTAGTACTCCTCCCTCAGGTCCTCTCCCCCTCGTCTCTCCCTCTCTCTGTAGTACTCCTCCCTCAGGTCCTGTCCCCTCCCGTCTGTCCCTCTCTCTGTAGTACTCCTCCCTCAGGTCCTCTCCCCCCTCGTCTCTCCCTCTCTCTGTAGTACTCCTCCCTCAGGTCCTCCCTCCCCCGGCGTTTCCACCCTGCCGAGGACACATGGAAGACGTCCACACAATTCCCAGACCAGGCATCCCTGTGTGTGGCTCTGTAGACGGCCTCCCTGGCGACGGAGGTGGCCTCCTGCAGCGTCAGATCCCACCTCACCCCCTGGTCCAGGATGGAGTAGGCGTAGGGGGACCCCGAACCCACGGAGAAGAGCACCCCCTGCAGGCGAGTCCCGTCACTGCAGACGTAGAACAGACTGGGACCAGAGGGACGCTTCCTGACGAAGCTTTGCTGAGCATTGATCGAGCTCTGAGAGGACTTTTCAAGACTGTCAGGATCACTAGGACCAGTTCTTGCATCGATCAAGCTCTGAGAGGACTTTTCAAGACTGTCAGGATCACTAGGACCAGTTCTTGCATCGGTCGAGCTCTGAGAGGCCTTTTCAAGACTGTCAGGGTCACTAGGACCAGTTCTTGTATCGATCGAGCTCTGAGAGGCCTTTTCAAGACTGTCAGGGTCACTAGGACCAGTTCTTGCATCGATCGAGCTCTGAGAGGCCTTTTCAAGACTGTCAGGATCACTAGGACCAGTTCTTGCATCGGTCGAGCTCTGAGAGGCCTTTTCAAGACTGTCAGGATCACTAGGACCAGTTCTTGCATCGGTCGAGCTCTGAGAGGACTTTTCAAGACTGTCAGGATCACTAGGACCAGTTCTTGTATCGATCGAGCTCTGAGAGGCCTTTTCAAGACTGTCAGGATCACTAGGACCAGTTCTTGCATCGGTCGAGCTCTGAGAGGCCTTTTCAAGACTGTCAGGGTCACTAGGACCAGTTCTTGTATCGATCGAGCTCTGAGAGGCCTTTTCAAGACTGTCAGGGTCACTAGGACCAGTTCTTGCATCGGTCGAGCTCTGAGAGGCCTTTTCAAGACTGTCAGGATCACTAGGACCAGTTCTTGCTCCTCCTGGGTTGGTTTCTGGTTCAGATCCAGTTCCCCTCCGTCCCACCCGCAGAGCGTCGCAGCCACACACAGCTCGCTCCCTTTAAACGGGTGCAACATGTGGGACATCAGTTTGGCGGCGCCGCCCGTGGACAAGCGTCGGCCGTGTCGGAGTTGGTAGAGCCGGAGTTCTCGAGCAAGGATCCGCTTCCAGAGGGCGCAGTCTGCCGAGGTTCCCGACGTGGTTCCCACCAGGTGGCTGTGGATCGGCAGGACCTTCTGAGAGGACGGACACGCCACCAGCCCCGAGCAGCTGGAGCGGGTGTCGGCCGCCGCCAGGACGCCGCCCTGGAACAGGAAGGCCAGGGTGGTGGTGCCGTGGGACATGGGGAAGGGAAGGGGGACGGACTGAGGGGAGTCCTGGGGAAGGCCGGGGGGCCAAGAGAGGGAGGAGAGGAGGTGGTCCTGAGAGGTGGAAGCATTGCTCACCTGTCCAAACTGCAAAGGACTCTCCTGCAGGAACTCTGCCGCCGGGATGAAGAAGTTGAACAGGTGGGAGCTGCTGCTGGCGGGGAAACCACCGTCATAGTAACCTGTCCTCGTCCCAAACGGAGAGCAGTCCGTGTCCGGGAAGACTTCCTGGAGGTGGCACAGGTCCTGTAGAGCCATTTCATCCCCTCTCTTATCGAGGGATAACCACAGCGCAGTCAGACAGAGGTTTGCATGCTCTACAGGTTCTGAGTCCTCTTTTATATACTCAGCAAGGCGCCGGTCATCTGATCCGAACCCTCAAACACCATCTTTCACTTTAAGGCGTTCAAACCCACGGGTTATTAACTGCAGCCGCTGAATCGGGTGCTTTCAGATCATCAAAGGAGGCGGGGGGGGGGGGCACCTTCAGATTATTTTACATTCTTTGATGCATCTTTCAGAAAGGAAGCAAACAACATATCTGTAAGCGGAGATAATCAAGACAAGACTTTAAAAAATCATAATTTCTGCCCAAAAAATCCATAATGTAAATAAATAAGGAAAAGGGGGGGCACCTTCAGATTATTTTACACTCTTGGATGTAATGTGCTAATGCTGTTATAAAAGATCTAAACTTAATCCAAACTTGTTTTGTAGACTAACAGAAGAATACTGAATAAAGTCCATTTTGAGAGAAAGTCAGAATTTTTAAATCTACAGAAAAAATAAGTAATATTAAAAAAAAGTTATAATTCTGAAATTTGAGGGAACAAATCATAATTTTGCCAAAAAACTAAACACAATTTAAATAAATCATGAAGAGGGGGGGCACCTTCAGCCTGTGGCCCTTTATAGATATTCAGGCATTAAACCTGCAGCACCAGAAAATCAGGTCGAGCTGCAAAACTCAGGGTGTATCCACACACACCTGTCCGCTGTGAGGCAGGGAACACACACAGTCAACTTTCGACACACATTAACAACTTCACATGTCAAATGGATCCGTAATGAACTCATGGATTACAAGTCAGACTGAAAATGAAGGTGTTACAGTCGCTCTGCTGCTTGTTTGCTGCCGTCATGGTAAGAACTTCATTAAACTGCAGAGATTATCCTGTTTGAATGTGTTTTGTTTTGAAACGCAGTACGTGGCTGTTCTCAGAGAAAAAGCTCCATGACCTCTCTGTAAACCAGCAGAAAGACACAGTTAGAGAGATCTGCTGACACTCAGATATGATCTGTGGTTGCTGCCCCTCCAGGTCTGTGATGTAGCCTGAAGGAGATCTCTATGCTAGCTCTCTATCAGTGGCGGGCCGTGCATTTCACACCTAGGCCTTCAATGATGTCCTACATAGTCCCACCTGAATTATTCCACCTCTTAATGCCATCATTATGACGCCATGGCTCTAGAAACTATATATTTAGACAGAAACGCACTATAACCGGCGTTGCATCACCTTAACATAGTCAAGTACAACAGAGTTATATTAATATTTCCGAAGCATTTATAATCAAGAAATCCGCATTTAAAATTAAGAATGTTAAACTACCAGCTTTAACTACATCTCTACATCTCTACATCTCTTGCAGAAGCATCAAACATTTATTTTTTATATATTTGTAATTTTAATTACGTACATATTAATTTGTTTACTCACCAAAAAAACTGATTATTTGAACACAAAATCCATCCTCCTTTCTTTCCTCAAGAAGACTTCAATAACTCTGGTGTAAAGTTGATCTGTGCGTTTCAGTTCCACCAATAAGTCCTTTTCTATTGACATGAAGGCTAATGCTGAAAGCCGAGTCTGTCCAGTAGAATTTCTGGCATGAGTTTTAATTCGCTTTAAGGCGGAGAATGACCGCTCGACAGAAGCAGTGGAAACAGGGATAGTCACTGTTCGCCTTGAAAATGGCATTGTAATAATATCTGTGACCAAATCGATCTCTTCTCCTCCTTCAGCCATTGTGGGTTGCAAAAAAAAAAAAAAAAAAAACTAATCTACACAAATTAGCTCGTTTATTAGCTCTAGCTAATCTTTATTAACAATATCAGTTTGCTAGCTCTAGCTCTCTCTGTTAGCTCTGCCTCTCAATAGTGCTTATCCAATCAAAAGACGTGCACGTTCTAACGTTATCGTACGCCTGCTAGCTGGCCCGTTGACGCCAACTCGAAATCTGATTGGTTAACGCCTGAGTTTTGTTTCCGTTCACTTTAAGGCACAGGCGCCCGCACTGTTGATTCTGAAGGCCTAAGGGCAGATTTCTTTGACCTGGCAACACATTATGGCTGAAATATGATTGGATTAAAGCTTTAACATAAAGGCCAGCCCTCCAAATCTCGTTCTGAGGCTGGAAGCAGCGCAATCAAGAGGAAAGCTATGAAATTAAGAGAATAGACTATGGGGAATAATTTAATACTTATGTGTTGAAAAAATATATAAAAATTAAATTTATATTCTGATGATGTTTAGGCCAGCAGAGAAGGCCTTGCTGGCCCTGACGGCCCACCACTGCTCTCTATGCTAGCTGTAAACCAGCTCGTGGTTCAGGCCCATTCAAGTTATTCTGAGATAATCTCCAAAACTGATGTCTGCGTTCACGAAATAGATTATTTGGTAATTTAAAACCTAACTGAGCAAACAGAAGGAAGGCCAATACACTAATCCTTTATATTTCTTTTTTATTTCCAAAGTCTCTCAGAAACAAGAAGAAGCTGCAATGTGCTAATGCTGTACTGAAAAAAGTCAACTCTTAACTTTAACCAGCAGAAGCAAACAGAACAAAGTTTATTTTCAGAAAAGTCATAATTTTGACATTTTTGAAAAAAGTCGTAAAATCTGGACATTTAGAAAAAAGCCATAATTTAAGAAAATTCTGAAAAAGGCAGAGTTTTTTGTTGCTCCATACTCAGAGACAGCCTGTGTTCCTCAGTATATTACCTGTCCCCCCCCCACACTGTGTTTCAGGTGATTTCAGCCTCTTCCCCCCCCACTGAGACCCCCACTGAGACCCCCGCCTGGTCCGCCCGCATCCTGCAGATCTCCAGAAACCATCAGTGTTCACACGAATCAGGTCAGAACTTTCATCTTCTCCTGTAGCACCTTCCCTGGACTGGAGGTCAATGGTTTCTGGAGGTGTTTTTAGAAAAGAAGCAGAATTTATAGATTTCAAAAAAGGAATTTTGAGATTTTTGGAAAAGGTCCGGATGGTATAAAAAAATTGAGAATTCTCTGAAAAAAGTCCGCATTTTGGAATTTTCAGACAGTCCGAATTTTTCAGAAAAATTAGGCAATTCTGAGATCTTGACCATTTTGATATTTTGAGGAAAAGGCAACGCTTCCTTCCTGCAGCTCTGCATTACCTTTTAAAGATGGACACATTGTGTCTTTAACCCTTCACTGTGTTCCTCTCTGCAGCCGTGGAGGATCTGCTGAAGTTTCCCCTGGCGAGTACTGGGGAAACGTTTGGACTCGCTCGCCGCTTCCAGCCTTTCAGACAGCGAGGCCTGGAGAGAGCCCGCCTCCACGCTGTCACTCAGCCCAGGTGAGTTCAGTTCACTCAGGTGAGTTCAGTTCACTCAGGTGGGTTCAGGGTCATCCAGGTGAGTTCAGGTTCACTCAAGTGAGTTCAGGTTCACCCAGGTGAGTTCAGGTTCATCCAGGTGAGTTCAGGGTCATCCAGGTGAGTTCAGGTTCACTCAGGTGAGTTCCGGGTCACTCAGGTGAGTTCAGGTTCACTCAGGTGAGTTCAGGGTCATCCAGGTGAGTTCAGGTTCACTCAGGTGAGTTCAGGTTCACTCAGGTGAGTTCCGGGTCACTCAGGTGGGTTCAGGTTCACCCAGGTGAGTTCAGGGTCACTCAGGTGAGTTCAGGTTCACTCAGGTGAGTTCAGGGTCACCCAGGTGAGTTCAGGGTCATCCAGGTGGGTTCAGGTTCACTCAAGTGAGTTCAGTTCACTCAGGTGAGTTCAGGGTCACTCAGGTGAGTTCAGGTTCACTCAGGTGAGTTCAGTTCACTCAGGTGAGTTCAGGGTCACTCAGGTGAGTTCAGGTTCACTCAGGTGAGTTCAATTCACTCAGGTGAGTTCAGGGTCACTCAGGTGAGTTCAGGGTCACTCAGGTGAGTTCAGTTCACTCAGGTGAGTTCAGGGTCACTCAGGTGAGTTCAGGGTCACTCAGGTGAGTTCAGTTCACTCAGGTGAGTTCAGGGTCACCCAGGTGAGTTCAGGGTCACTCAGGTGAGTTCAGGGTCACTCAGGTGAGTTCAGTTCACTCAGGTGAGTTCAGGGTCACTCAGGTGAGTTCAGTTCACTCAGGTGAGTTCAGGGTCACTCAGGTGAGTTCAGTTCACTCAGGTGAGTTCAGGGTCACCCAGGTGGGTTCAGGTTCACTCCCTGCCTGCTCAGGTAGTCCAGGTAGCCTGAGTCTGTGTGAAGCTACACAGCAGGAGCTGAAGTCTACAGCAGGGCCTCCTAAAGCTCTGTGAAATACTGCAGCCTTTTAGAAGGTAGCTACGGTTGGTTATCTTCTCCATCCCAAAGACTCTACGCTGAGGAAGAGATATATAATGACCAGCCTTATCCTGTTTTTCTAAAACTGTCTGAGTCTTTAAAACCTACCAGAGCCCAGACCATGTTCCTGAATCTGAATCAGAACCAGAACCAGGTTTATCACCAGGTAGGTCGACACGTACGAGGAATTTGACTTGATGTCGTGGTGCATACATAAAAGTAAAACAAAAATTAAAAACACAGATAGAAAACTATTTTAAGAAGACTATAATAACATTAAAAAATATATAAAATGCAGTAAAATAAAGCATTGAAATAGAATAGGAATAACATATTTGCAGTAATTATAGTGTTTACTTCAGGCTCTCTTTTCTTTCCTGGGACAGTTTACCCATCACATTTCGTGCTCTCCTCAAATATAAAAACAAACCTTTAAAGATATTGCTGTGTGTCGTCCACAGCTGACGTTACATTAGCAGGACTCCTCTCTGAGCTCCGTGTGGCCGCACACAGTCCCTTAATGCTCATGAGCAGGACTCCTCTCTGAGCTCCGTGTGGCCGCACACAGTCCCTTAATGCTCATGAGCAGGACTCCTCTCTGAGCTCCGTGGGGCCGCACACAGTCCCTTAATGCTCATGAGCAGGAATCCTCTCTGAGCTCCGTGTGACCGCACACAGTCCCTTAATGCTCATTAGCAACGCTCCGTTAGCCAAATGATAACCTCTGAAAGCAGAGATGGGTATTACACGTAGCCGTGTGATAGCAGAATGAAACTGCTTCATCAGAATCAGAACCTTTATTCGACCCATAGAGGGGAAAGAGCCACAGACAGCTTGATGTTACCTGAGAAGCATATCAAATATTAAAGATAACAAATTACACAATTTACAAAATACACACGATGGACGGACACCCTGGGTCAGGCTAACCCTAACCCTAACCCTAACCCTGGATCAGGCTAACCCTAACCCTAACCCTGGATCAGGCTAACCCTAACCCTAACCCTAACCCTGGATCAGGCTAACCCTAACCCTAACCCTGGATCAGGCTAACCCTAACCCTAACCCTAACCCTGGGTCAGGCTAACCCTAACCCTGGGTCAGGCTAACCCTAACCCTAACCCTAACCCTAACCCTGGGTCAGGCTAACCCTAACCCTAACCCTAACCCTAACCCTGGGTCAGGCTAACCCTAACCCTAACCCTAACCCTAACCCTGGGTCAGATCCCCTGATGAAGCCGACTTTGGTGAAACGTTGGGACCTCTTCCCCCTGATTTGTATTGCTACTTTGCCTCTTTTAAACCTACCTTATTGTGCTTTTTGGTCGCTTTTCACCTGTTGGAAACACAAACGTTTTTTGACACCTTGTTTTTAAAGATTCTCCGTTCATGCTGGTTCATGATCTCTTTTAAACAAACATTTCCTACCTTAGTACCCTGCATGTATAGCCTCCGGCTAGCCTGTTTAATCCTCCAGACCTGCAAAGGACGTCGCGGCCCTGCCGGGCTTCCTCCTCTTTCCAAGGGCACTGGATTACAGGAACACAACCCCCAAAACCCCCCCCCCCTTTTTTTTGAGAAACATCAATTCTCCTGAAGCTAACCAGCTTTAGCCTCCGGATTCCCAGCATAGCTGGATTACCTGTTCTGCCTCCTGACTCACGGAAGCTACGACTCTGCCGTCCTTCCTCCACATCCATCCGGCCTGCAGCAAAACGAAGGACCTTGGAATATTGCTACACCCCCTCTAGCCCTCAGGCTAGCCCTTCTACCAAAGGGATTTGGATAGCCTTTTTCTGGCTTCTTCCTCGTTGTGAGTACCCACCATTCAAGTGGTTGCACACAGGACTATACGGGCTCACCCTTAGGACTTGCTACTCTAACAAGGTCTCTTAAATTGTTTGTTTCCTTAGTAATTTATTGTGCCTATTGTGTATTTTTTTTAACTGCTCTCTTTTATTTAACAATAAATATATTACTGTAACCCCTACAGTAGCACATCTTTGCACCCGAAATTAATTTCTCCTGGTTGACACCTTTGTGTAATTTTAGCACTTTAGCATTTTCCCCTGTTACTCTTTTTTCCCCTCCCCCCTCCCCCCACCGACCTTCCTTATGGCTGCTTCATCCTATTATAACCGATTCAATGCTTTAGCTTCACCCCTCCCTCCCCCTCGCTCTCGCCTTTTGCCGCTTCTCCCCCCTAGGGCCCCCCATGAGACACCTGTTATCCCTGATGACATGGTGTCCACCAAAACGTACTTCCAACTTCTCCAGGCCATCCACCATGTGGAAATCCTCGATGAGGCAGCTCACCGAGGCTCTCCACCCCCCGGTATGGCCAGAAAAGCGCAATTTTTAACTTCCTTCATTAAACCAGCCGCCCCCAACAGTCATACCTTAAACCTGGTTACAGAAAACACCAAAATGTGGATGCAACGTAACTTGGAAATTCTGAAGATCCACTACACTGACCTCCTTAGGGACCTTAGTGTTGGCTTGCCCCCTTTCAGACCAGATGCGTTTGATAGGGCCATTAATTGGGCCCGCAAACGCTACCATAACAAACTCACTCCCTCGTCCATTTCAGCTCTACACTCCCTTCTCAGCCCCTCGGATCCCCTGCCATCTACCCCCCCTCTGGACATCGCCAACCCCATTTTGTTTCCACCCTTACCACGGCCCCAGAGACTTCACAGATTGCCTTCTGTCCCTCCTCGCCTTCCTAACACACTTACCCTCCCTTCAGGGATCCCCTGCCTCTTATCTTTGTCATTCCCTCATCGACCTCCCTATCATCGCCCACCCCCTCGTCCTCTGGGCAAAGATGCCCCCCCACGCACCTCAGGACGGACCCGGCCCTACCCTCCCCCCCTTTTACCTATTTCTTCGGTTCCAACCCCTCCACCAACCAGTGGACCGGACCTTTTCTCTCCCAACCCACCTGCCTCTCCACTTCCCACGG
Source organism: Dissostichus eleginoides (assembly GCA_031216635.1). Classification (NCBI taxonomy): domain Eukaryota; kingdom Metazoa; phylum Chordata; class Actinopteri; order Perciformes; family Nototheniidae; genus Dissostichus; species Dissostichus eleginoides. The sequence goes on along the minus strand of CM062270.1, from coordinate 38,860,371 downwards.
ACATAATTTGTCCCCCCATATCTACTACTTGCCTTTTGCCCCTTATTACTGCACCTACTTCCTTCATCAATCCTGCTCCTGACCCTCCAACCCTTACCCCACCCCCTGGCTTCCTCCAATTCCCCTCTCCAGCAGTGGGACCACTCACCACCACTACCCGCAACTAGTACACCCAGCCCGGATTACTGTAGCGGACGTCCATCAACTTCCTCTTATCCCTCCCTCACCTGACCCGCTTCTGCCTCAACTTGCAACCACCCTCCGCATCTCTAATTCCCAGCCCACACCTGAATTATCGATCTCACCTGTGTCTCCCCCCTCTCCTCCCCCCTCCCTCCCTTCTCCCTCTCCCCCTTTGTCACCATCCCCTACCTCATCTCCCAACCCACCTGCCTCTCCACTTCCCAGGGACATAATTTGTCCCCACATATCTACCACTTGCCTTTTGCCCCTTACTACTGCACCTATTTCCCTCATCAATCCTGCTCCTGACCCTCCAACCCTGAGCCCAACCCCTGGCTGCCTCCAATTCCCCTCTCCAGCAGTGGTACCGCTCACCACCAGTACTCCACAACTAGTACACCCAGCTCGGATTACTGTAGCGGACGTCCATCAACTTCCTCTTATCCCTCCCTTACTTGACCCGCTTCTGCCTCAACCTGCAACCACCCTCCGCATCTCTAATTCCCAGCCCACACCTGAATCATCGATCTCACCTGTTTCTCCCCCCTCCCTCCTTTCTCCCTCTTCCCCTTTGTCACCATCCCCCACCTCATCACTTCCTAACAACTCAGGCTTTTTGACTGGCAAGGGAGTCATTGTTGTACACTCGTACACCAACCGCAAGGCCACAGTTTGGTCCCTTCCACTCAGGAATACCACTGTGATTTTGGGTGACTCTCAGTTAGCCAGAATCCCTCCCTTCCACCATCCATCCATCCAAGTGGATAGCTTCCCTGGGGCCACCCTTAGGCACATCACCTTAATTCTCCAAAAACACCCCTCCCCCATACCCTCAGTCACTCAAGTGATCCTCTCGATTGGCATCAACAACTGTTTACGGACCCAAACAACACTAACTATCAGCAAGGACCTCCGCCGCCTATTGAGAACCACCCGGATCACTTTCCCACATGCCCAAATCTATATTCCACTGTTGAACTACTCCAACAATCTCCCAAGGGGCGCAACTCTATGCATTGAAGCCCTGAATGACATGTTGTCAAACTCCATTGGATCTTGGGAGCCGCATTCGACCCATCTCCCAAAGTTGCCTTCCCTGTTTTTTTTACCGTCAGGGACAACGTCCATTGGACCTCTCACACAGCGCAAGCCATGATGCACCACTGGATCAACCGATTGGGTTTACACTAGGGCCACCAAGCGCACAGCTGCCTTCCACTCCGTCACTATCTAACATAACCAACCTCTCATCCTTTCATCTGTCACCCTCAGAACAGGCAGTCCTGGAGCGAGGCCTTACGTTTATTCCAACACCTTCACTCCCAGACCGTCGGCTCCTTAGAAGAGACCTTCATGTTTACCACCGCCGTCTCAAGCTCCTCGATCACTTCCAGTTCAATACCACCTACACTCACCTTCCCTTCACCATGCCGTCCACCTGGGAACCAACTCTCGAGTCAGCCTCCCTACCCCTACAAAAATTGATCCATTCCAATACCCGCACTCTGGACCGCCTTCGTTACCACAACCATAACAACCAATCCAACATAACACCGGAACAACAACTAGCCCTCCAGTCTTTGGCTGCTAAATATGAAGTGGTCATTAAGCCGGCAGATAAGGGAGGCCAGATTGTCATCCAGAACAGAACGAATTACATCTTCGAAGCAACCCGACAACTTAGTAACACCACTTACTATCAACCCTTAACGGAACCTCTCCACCCGGAAACACAGCAAATGGTAAAAACCCTGGTCAACCAGATGCGAATCAAGCATCTTTTAACAGCCAAGCAAACATTCTACCTCCTTGGTCCCCCTATACCACGTCCCCGGTTATTTTACCTCCTCCCCAAAATTCATAAACCCCCAGCTAGTTGGTCGGTTCCTTTCCTAATACCACCAGGAAGACCCATCGTTAGCGATTGCGGATCGGAATCGTACCAACTAGCTGAATTCATAGATCATTACATCAACCCCCTTTCCCATAACCACCCCAGTTACATTAAGGATACCTTTACATTTGTGAAAAAACTACAACCCCTTTCGGTCCCCTCCAACACCTTCATTTTCTCCATAGATGTGGATTCCCTATACACCAACATCTCCACTCCACTCGGTCTGGCCGCAGTGAAGAAAGCTCTCCTGTCCTCCCCTGACCCTACCCGCCCAGATCTTTATATTTTGAAATTCTTGGAGATTACACTGACCAGGAACGACTTCCAATTCAATGGCAAATATTTCCTTCAAATCTGTGGTTGTGCAATGGGACGAAAATATTCCCCTGCCTATGCAGACATTTACTTGGCAGACTGGGAACAGGCTGCAATGCGTAAATGCCCCATCCTTCCACTCCTTTATCTCAGGTACCTGGACGATGTTTTTGGACTCTGGGAGGGCTCCGAAGCATCCTTTTTAGAATTTTTTAGCATTCTTAACAGCCATCACCCACAAATTAAATTAAAATACACACTTAGCTCGCAACAGGTCCCGTTTTTAGACACAGTGGTTTTCTTCACGAAGGAGAATGAAGGACGTAAACGTCTCTTAACTAAGGTTCACTTTAAGGATACAGACAGACACTCCCTTTTATTTAAAAGCAGTTATCATCCCAAACACACATACCGCTCAATTATTAAATCCCAATTAATCCGGTTCCACCGTATCTGCTCTCTCCCCCTCC
>CM062270.1:38838313-38856506 GCA_031216635.1 Dissostichus eleginoides | reverse complement strand
TCATCTCATCTCTTCTCATTCCATCTTCATCTCATCTTATCTCATCTTCATCTTATCTCATCTCTCATCTCCTCTTCATCTCATTCATCTCTCATCTTATCTCATCTCTCATCTTATTCATTCATCTCATCTCTTCTCATTTCATCTCTCATCTATCTTATCTCATCTCTCATCTTATCTCATCTCTCATCTCCTCTCTCATCTCATCTCATCTCTCATCTTATCTCATCTCTCATCTTATCTCATCTCTCATCTCATCTCACCTCTCTTCTCATCTCATCTCTCATCTTATCTCATCTCTCATCTTATTCATCTCTCATTTCTCATCTCATCTCATCTCTCATCTCATCTCATTCATCTCCTCTCATCTCTTATCTCATCTCATTCATCTCATCTCATTTCATCTCTCATCTCACTCTTATCTCATCTCATCTCTATCTCATCTCTCATCTCATATTATCTCATCCTCATCTCTCTCTCATCTATCTCTCTCCCATCTCTCATCTCTCATCTCTCATCCATCTCTCATCTCTCATCTCATCTCTCATCTCATATCTCATCTCTCATCTCTCATCTCATCTCTCATCCCATCTCTCATCTCTCATCTATCATCTCATTCATCTCATCTCTCATCTCATCTCATCTCTCACCCTCCTCATCTCTCATTCATCTCATCATCTCTCATTCATCTCTCATCTCATCTCTCATCTATATTATCTCATCTCATTCTCATCTCATATTATCTATCTCTCTCTTCATCTCTCATCTCATCATCATCTCTCATCTCATCTCTCATCTCATATTATCTATCTCATTTCTATCTCATATTATCTCATCTCATCTCATCTCATCTCATTCATATTATCTCATCTCATCTCTCATCTCTCATCTCATATTATTCATCTCATTTCTCATCTCATATTATCTCATCTCTCATCTCATCTCATATTATGTCCTCTTATCGCACTCATCATCTTATTATTATCTCTCTCATCTCATCTCTCTCTCATTCATCTCATCTCTCATTCATCTCTCATCTCATATTATCTCATCTCATTTCTCATCTCATATTATCTCATCTCATATCTCATCTCATCTTATCTCATATTATCTCATCTCATCTCTCATCTCATATTATCTCATCATTCTCATCTCATATTATCTCATCTCATCTCTCATTCATCTCTCATCTCATATTATCTCATCTCATTTCTCATCTCATATTATTCATCTCTCATCTCATCTCATATTATGTCCTTATCGCAACTCATCTCATCTTATATTATCTCATCTCATTTAATCTCATCTCATATTATCTTATCTTAACCCTGATGTCTCCATGTCTCTCTGCAGGTCATGAGGTCAGACCCCCCCTCAGTGTCCATCCGGAGGGGGGGTTCAGGAGCAGAGCAGAGCCAGCTGGAGGGGCTGAGGTACTTTTAAATGTTTTCATTTTATCTTATTAATACAATATTTAAAAAGGGGCGGGACTACCTCAAAGTCAATGTTATTGTCAATCTTTCAGCTTGTGTGTACAGAGAGAGAGAGAGATCGAAATACTGTTTCCCACAATCCTGAGGAATACAAAATACAATATATATAAAAATATGTATAAAAATATGTGTATACATATATATATATACACAATCAACAGACACATTTATACATAGGCACACATTAAGACATGAATAGAAGCACAACGATCAATATACAAAATAAACAGTCACTTCCTGCTGGTTTCATTCATAAAATACTTTACTATAACAACAACAACAACAACAACGATGATGATACATGTGTGTGTGTGTGTGTGTGTCTGTGTGTCTGTGTGTGTGTGTGTGTGTGTGTGTGTCTGTGTGTGTGTGTGTGTGTCTGTGTGTGTGTGTGTGTCTGTGTGTCTGTGTGTGTGTGTCTGTGTGTGTGTGTGGGTCTGTGTCTGTGTGTGTGTGTGGGTCTGTGTGTCTGTGTGTGTATGTCTGTGTGTCTGTGTGTCTGTGTGTGTGTCTGTGTGTCTGTGTGTCTGTGTGTGTGTGTGTGTGTGTGGGTCTGTGTGTCTGTGTGTGTGTGTCTGTGTGTCTGTGTGTGTGTGTGTGTGTGTGTGTGTGTGTGTGTGTGGGTCTGTGTGTCTGTGTGTGTGTGTCTGTGTGTCTGTGTGTCTGTGTGTGTGTCTGTGTGTCTGTGTGTCTGTGTGTGTGGTGTGTGTGTCTGTGTGTCTGGTGTGTGTGTGGTGTGTGTGTGTGTGTCTGTGTGTGTGTGTGTGTCTGTGTGTGTGTGTGGTCTGTGTGTCTGTGTGTGTGTGTGTGTCTGTGTGTCTGTGTGTCGGTGGTGTGTCTGTGTGTCTGTGTGTGTGTGTGTGTGTGTGTGTGTGTGGTGTGTGGGTGTGTGTGTGTGTGTGTGTGCAGCCTGAGGACCCCTGGAGGATCTCGGAGGAACAGCTCCAGTATTACACCGCTCAGTTCAGGAGTCTGCAGCCCGACCTGGGGGGTCTGATCCTGGGTACGAATCACCACGAGACCCCTGGATACACTTTACTGGATGTACAGAAGTATAACAGTGTTTATACCCCCCCCTGTCTGCCCCCCCCCTCTGTCTGCAGGAAGCATCGCTAAGAACTTCTTCACGAAGTCCAAGCTGCCGATCCCTGAACTGTCTCACATCTGGTGAGAGATACAGTCTGTTCATAACTTACTTTAGATCAGTTTGATTGTTTACTGTATATTATATCTGTATACGTCCCTCTCCTCAGGGAGCTGATAGTGTCCTGCTGATCTTATGTGTATATATACTGTGTACTGTGTATATTATGTATATTATCTGTGTATGTCCTTCCTCAGGGAGCTGAGTGACGTGGACAGAGATGGCGCTCTGTCCTTCTCTGAGTTCTGCACAGCGTTCCATCTCATCGTGGCTCGAAAGAACGGATACCCTCTCCCTGAGACGCTGCCCCCCCCCTGCAGCTGCACACAGGAACCCCCCCGAGGTGAGGATGCATCTCTTTTAAAGGTCTCCTATCATGCAAAATGCACTTTCTGATGTCTTCTCTACATCACCATGTGTCCCCGGTGTGTCAGGAGACTCACAAAGTGATGTCTTCTCTACATCACCATGTGTCCCCGGTGTGTCCGGAGACTCACAAAGTGATGTCTTTTCTACATCACCATGTGTCCCCGGTGTGTCAGGAGACTCACAAAGTGATGTCTTCTCTACATCAATATGTGTCCCCGGTGTGTCCCCGGTGTGTCCCCGGTGTGTCAGGAGACTCACAAAGTGTCCCCTCTCTTTTCCTCCGTACCCACATCTCTAAAAACGGGGAACAACGGAGCTGATCCAGATTTGCTGCTTCATGACCACATTACTCAAATGTGGGCGGGCTTTACACCCACGGGCCAATCAGAAACGTTGCTGTCAGAAACAATGAGACGTGTTCTGGAAGTAATATGGTCTGTGTTTACATTAGCATGCTAACACTCAGAGCTAACCTGTACTGGAGAGAGTATGTGTGAAGAAGCAGGAAATCAAAAGGAACTCACCTTGTGGTAAACCTGAGAGAGAGAGAGAGTTTGAGCTCCATGCTGTTTCAGAGAGAACCCTTGATGTGGTTTGGAACAGGATATGGAGTTTAATCACGGCAGCATTTAGCTGAGTTTCTGCTGGGAGAGTTCTCCTGATGAGATCTACTCTCTCTCTAAAGCTACAGACCCAGAGTCAGCTCTTTAGTAACAGCTGGAAGAGAGGGGGGGGGCTACAAGGATCTGTTTGGGGTTTGGAGCAGGACACTTCAGAGACATGTCCTTAGTAACAGCTGGAAGAGAGGGGGACGAGGCTACAAGGATCTGTTTGGGGTTTGGAGCAGGACACTTCAGAGACATGTCCTTAGTAACAGCTGGAAGAGAGGGGGGGGGCTACAATGATCTGTTTGGGGTTTGGAGCAGGACACTTCAGAGACATGTCCTTAGTAACAGCTGGAAGAGAGGGGGGGGGGCTACAATGATCTGTTTGGGGTTTGGAGCAGGACACTTCAGAGACATGTCCTTAGTAACAGCTGGAAGAGAGGGGGGGGGGCTACAATGATCTGTTTGGGGTTTGGAGCAGGACACTCAGAGACATGTCCTTATATCTGAGAGCTGTAATAAATGCCTAAGAACAGGAGACTTTTAATATAAATCCATAAACAGCTGCAGACTGTCACTTGTTTGTGCAGAGCGCTGAGTCCCGAACCAGACCTCCTCAGGACCTGGACCCCCCCCTGAGGACCAGAACCAGACCCAGGTGAAGATCCGCTCATTAATAATAATTAATTGGATTAGGACTACTGTTTCTGTTTGTGATTTTATGTAAAGCGTCTTTGAGCATTAGGAAAAGCGCTATAAAAATCCAATGTATTATTATTATTATAATTAATATTAATATTATTATTATTATTATTATTATTATTCATATTATTATTATTATTAATAACAGATTCTGATCTCCTGTATTTATAACATAACAGAGCTGTGCCCCCCCTCCAGGTCGTTCTCCAGCACGTCTATAGAAGAAGCCATGAAGAAGTCAGAGGAGCCCCCGACCCCCCCACCCCGACCCCAGAAGACCCACTCCAGAGCCTCTTCTCTGGACCTCAACAAGCTCTTCCAGCAGGGGGTGCCAGGTAACCCCCCCCCCCTTCATAGTGTTTATACCCTCTAACACCAGAAGGGGCTCCAGGTAACCCCCCCCCCCCTCATAGTGTTTATACCCTCTAACACCAGCAGGGGGCTCAGGTAACCCCCCCCCCCCCTCATAGTGTTTATACCCTCTAACACCAGCAGGGGGCTCCAGGTAACCCCCCCCCCTCATAGTGTTTATACCCTCTAACACCAGCAGGGGGCTCCAGGTAACCCCCCCTCATAGTGTTTATACCCTCTAACACCAGCAAGGGGCTCCAGGTAACCCCCCCTCATAGTGTTTATACCTTCTAACACCAGCAGGGGGCTCCAGGTAACCCCCCCCCCTCATAGTGTTTATACCCTCTAACACCAGCAGGGGGCTCCAGGTAACCCCCCCTCATAGTGTTTATACCCTCTAACACCAGCAGGGGGCTCCAGGTAACCCCCCCCTCATAGTGTTTATACCTTCTAACACCAGCAGGGGGCTCCAGCTAACCCCCCCCTAATAGTGTTTATACCCTCTAACACCAGCAGGGGGCTCCAGGTAACCCCCCCTCATAGTGTTTATACCCTCTAACACCAGCAGGGGGCTCCAGGTAACCCCCCCTCATAATGTTTATACCCTCTAACACCAGCAGGGGGCTCCAGGTAACCCCCCCTCATAGTGTTTATACCCTCTAACACCAGCAGAGGCTGAGATCACTGGAGGACAGAGTTGGTGCCGTGTGCACAGACAGGGTCAACGTCGGTATGAACAACAGAATTGTGCCAAAACTCCGCCAACTGGCTGCAGTGGGAGAGTCCCCTCCTGGGCACATTCTGTGCCCCGCGCACACACTGGAGAACCGCGCACACACTGGAGAACTGTGCACACACTGGAGAACCGCGCACACACTGGAGAACTGTGCACACACTGGAGAACCGCGCACACACTGGAGAACCGCGCACACACTGGAGAACTGCGCACACACTGGAGAACCGCGCACACACTGGAGAACTGCGCACACACTGGAGACCTGTGCACACACTGGAGAACCGCGCACACACTGGAGAACCGCGCAAAATCAGCTGATCACAATGTTCCTTAATGTGAGACCTTTAATCGCTCTGTGGTCAATCTGCTGCAGTTTCATTTACAACAAGGTGGAGCAAAACACACTCTGCAAACTCAGGGGTTAATGGAAGAGTTTGAAATCAGACAGAGGGGGAGAAGTACTCAGGTCTTGTACTGAGTAAAAGTAGAAGTACTCAGGTCTTGTACTTGAGTAAAAGTAGAAGTACTCAGGTCTTGTACTTGAGTAAAAGTAGAAGTACTCAGGTCTTGTACTTGAGTAAAAGTAGAAGTACTCAGGTCTTGTACTTGAGTAAAAGTAGAAGTACTCAGATCTGGTACTTGAGTAAAAGTAGAAGTACTCAGATCTGGTACTTGAGTAAAAGTAGAAGTACTCAGGTCTTGTACTTGAGTAAAAGTAGAAGTACTCAGGTCTTGTACTTGAGTAAAAGTAGAAGTACTCAGGTCTTGTACTTGAGTAACAGTAGAAGTACTCAGATATTGTACATGAGTAGAAGTACTCAGATATTGTACTTGAGTAAAAGTAGAAGTACTCAGATCTGGTGCTTGAGTAAAAGTAGAAGTACTCAGATCTTGTACTTGAGTAAGAGTAGAAGTACTCAGATCTGGTACTTGAGTAAAAGTAGAAGTACTCAGATATTGTACTTGAGTAAGAGTAGAAGTACTCAGATCTGGTACTTGAGTAAAAGTAGAAGTACTCAGATATTGTACTTGAGTAAGAGTAGAAGTACTCAGATCTGGTACTTGAGTAAAAGTAGAAGTACTCAGATCTTGTACTTGAGTAAATGTAGAAGTACTCAGATATTGTACTTGAGTAAAAGTAGAAGTACTCAGATATTGTACTTGAGTTAAAGTAGAAGTACTCAGGTCTTGTACTTGAGTTAAAGTAGAAGTACTCAGGTCTTGTACTTGAGTAAAAGTAGAAGTACTCAGATCTTGTACTTGAGTAAGAGTAGAAGTACTCAGATCTGGTACTTGAGTAAAAGTAGAAGTACTCAGATCTGTACTTGAGTAAAAGTAGAAGTACTCAGATATTGTACTTGAGTTAAAGTAGAAGTACTCAGGTCTTGTACTTGAGTTAAAGTAGAAGTACTCAGATCTTGTACTTGAGTAAAAGTAGAAGTACTCAGGTCTTGTACTTGAGTAAAAGTAGAAGTACTCAGATATTGTACTTGAGTTAAAGTAGAAGTACTCAGGTCTTGTACTTGAGTTAAAGTAGAAGTACTCAGATCTTGTTCTTGAGTAAAAGTAGAAGTACTCAGATCTTGTACTTGAGTAAAAGTAGAAGTACTCAGATCTTGTACTTGAGTAAGAGTAGAAGTACTCAGATCTGGTACTTGAGTAAAAGTAGAAGTACTCAGATCTTGTACTTGAGTAAAAGTAGAAGTACTCAGATATTGTACTTGAGTTAAAGTATAAGTACTCAGGTCTTGTACTTGAGTTAAAGTAGAAGTACTCAGATCTTGTACTTGAGTAAAAGTAGAAGTACTCAGGTCTTGTACTTGAGTAAAAGTAGAAGTACTCAGATCTTGTACTTGAGTAAAAGTAGAAGTACTCAGGTCTTGTACTTGAGTTAAAGTAGAAGTACTCAGATCTTGTACTTGAGTAAAAGTAGAAGTACTCAGGTCTTGTACTTGAGTTAAAGTAGAAGTACTCAGATCTTGTACTTGAGTAAAAGTAGAAGTACTCAGGTCTGTACTTGAGTAAAAGTAGAAGTACTCAGATCTTGTACTTGAGTAAAAGTAGAAGTACTCAGGTCTTGTACTTGAGTTAAAGTAGAAGTACTCAGATCTTGTACTTGAGTAAAAGTAGAAGTACTCAGATCTTGTTCTTGAGTAAAAGTAGAAGTACTCAGATCTTGTACTTGAGTAAAAGTAGAAGTACCAGAGTGTAGGAATACTCTGTTACAGTAAAAGTCCTGCATTCAAAATGTTCCTCAAGTGAAAGTAGAAAAGTATTCTCATCAAAATATAGTGAAAGTAGCGACAGTAAAAGTAGTCATTGTGCAGATTGGTCCATTTCAGAATAATATATATGATATGTTTTATAATGATTGATCATGAAAGTGTTCTCAAAGCTGGTAAGGTGCAGCTAGTCTGAATGGCTTTGTATACTGCAGGGTAGCTTGTGGATTTACTCCAGTGGAACTAAAGTCTGATTTAACACTTGGTTATATTTCACATCATTCATCCACATCTGTGAAGTAACTAAAGGGATTAAATACATGTAGTGGAGTAGAAGTACACCATGTACCTCTGAACTGTAGAGGAGTAGAAGTACACCATGTACCTCTGAACTGTAGAGGAGTAGAAGTACACCATGTACCTCTGAACTGTAGAGGAGTAGAAGTACACCATGTACCTCTGAACTGTAGAGGAGTAGAAGTACACCATGTACCTCTGAACTGTACTGGATAATATGGAGTGTAGACACTTGAATAAGTGTACTAGTAACTTCCCACATCTGAAATCAGATAGACTTCAAGTCATGTGATCATTTCTTAGTATTGATCCTTCCACTTGGCCAGGAAATGCAAGGACTTCACAGTTTGGGCAACAAGTTTTGGAGAAAGCAAATCGGAGGCTTAAAAAGAGACAGGGAGGCGCATCTTCATCATCTTCATCATCTTGCATGCAAGAAGTGTAAATAGAGGACAGTGGAGGAGACACTGAGGAAGACCACGCTTTGTGTGTCTCCTGGTACTCATCTGAGTAACTCACTAAACAAGTGATGTGCTCCCCTGGATATAGTGACGCTCTTGAAGGGAAGTTAGAAGAATACGAGTTTTAATGAAATATATACTCAGTACAGATCATACAAATACCTGCACTTTAATATATACTCAGTACTAAGGGTGTAACGGTTCACAGAATTCACGGTTCGGTACGTACCCCGGTTTGGGGGTCACGGTTCGGTACGTACCTCGGTTTGGGGGTCACGGTTCGGTACGTACCTTGGTTTGGGGTCACGGTTCGGTACGTACCTCGGTTTGGGGTCACGGTTCGGTACGTACCTCGGTTTGGGGGTCACGGTTCGGTACGTACCCGGTTTGGGGGTCACGGTTCGGTACGTACCTCGGTTTGGGGTCACGGTTCGGTACGTACCTCGGTTTGGGGTCACGGTTCGGTACGTACCTCGGTTTGGGGTCACGGTTCGGTACGTACCTCGGTTTGGGGTCACGGTTCGGTACGTACCTCGGTTTGGGGGTCACGGTTCGGTACGTACCTCGGTTTGGGGGTCACGGTTCGGTACGGGTTCGGTAAAACAAGAAAAAGCAAAAAAAAGTCCCAAATGCATAATTCCAGGATTGTTTTTTATTTATTTGAACAGTAGTGGAAGTTCAGTTTAAAATAAGGAACTTAATTTGTTGAATAATTAACTTTATTACACAGTTAAAAACAAACCACAAACAGTACCACACACTCAGATGGCCATATTATCTATAACGGCTGATCTCAAACAAAAAGGTTCAATAAGCTGTAAAACTAAAAAGAATGTCTTGAAAATATTACAAAATAAATAATAAGAAAGTGTTTCAATCACTTTCAATCCCAATCAATAAAAGCCGGGGTCCTCTACTATTGCATCAGGGCGCAGCATAGCCGTTGAAAAACACATGCCAAAAGCTTCCGTTATTTCTTTTGGTGTCTCGGCTCTCATGTCTCTTGGCTTCTTAAAAGCAGCGGGGACAAGCTGTTGAACTGCTGCTGTCTTTTGTCTCCGGTGACTGGGACATCTGGCTGATGCCTTCTGATAGGATTTAGCATGTTTGGCGTGTGTTACCATTAGCATACCGCACCGCTGCCGAACAACTCCGGCACACCGTCCTCCCGATCCACCACTCGCACTCCATCGTTGTTGTAGTCCACAGGGAACCCGACATGTTCCCACACAGCTGATTTAAAAGAAGCAGGTGGGTTCTAGCTCCTGTGCGTTATCTGAACTCGCCATACTAACTTTTCTTCTTCTTGTATTTTGTTCGTTTTGTTGTGTTTTCTTCTTCTTCTTCATTTGTTGTTTAAGGGCGGCAGGCAAACAGCTTCTAGGCGCAATACCGCCCCCTGGATTATATATAGTGTAGTGGATACTGCCCTGAGTGACAGACTTTTTTCCCACTCGTAAAAAAAAAGGCGTATTCGTCGTGTGACTGCATGCACCGAACCGTGACGTCCGAACCCTGACGGTACGGGACGAATACAGATACCGTTACACCCCTACTCAGTACAGATCATACAAATACCTGCACTTTAATCTAAACTCAGTACAGATCATACAAATACCTGCACTTTAATATATACTCAGTACAGATCATATAAATACCTGCACTTTAATATATACTCAGTACAGATCATACAAATACCTGTACTTTAATCCTAACTCACCTGGAGAGATGAAATGCTGTCAGGTGACTTCCAGAACATGGGTCAGTGGGGCACCGCAGCCTCTGGTGGACACAATGAGTATTACAACAACAAACAGTAAGAACTGAAAAAGTCTCCTGTCCAAAAAATAATAAAATGTAGAAAATAAACAAGCTCTTCCAGCAGGGGGCGCCAGGTAACCATGCCCCGCCCTCATAGTGTTTATACCCTCAGACCACCAGCAGGGGGCGCCAGGTAACCATGCCCCGCCCTCATAGTGTTTATACCCTCAGACCACCAGCAGGAGGCGCCAGGTAACCATGCCCCGCCCTCATAGTGTTTATACCCTCAGACCACCAGCAGGGGGCGCCAGGTAACCATGACCCGCCCTCATAGTGTTTATACCCTCAGACAACCAGCAGGGGCGCCAGGTAACCATGCCCCGCCCTCATAGTGTTTATACCCTCAGACCACCAGCAGGAGGCGCCAGGTAACCATGCCCCGCCCTCATAGTGTTTTATACCCTCAGACCCACCAGCAGGAGGCGCCAGGTAACCATGCCCCGCCCTCATAGTGTTTATACCCTCAGACCACCAGCAGGGGCGCCAGGTAACCATGCCCCGCCCTCATAGTGTTTATACCCTCAGACCACCAGCAGGGGGCGCCAGGTAACCATGCCCCGCCCTCATAGTGTTTATACCCTCAGACCACCAGCAGGGGGCGCCAGGTAACCATGCCCCGCATAGTGTTTATACCCTCAGACCACCAGCAGGGGCGCCAGGTAACCATGCCCCGCCCTCATAGTGTTTATACCCTCAGACCACCAGCAGGGGGCGCCAGGTAACCATGCCCCGCCCTCATAGTGTTTATACCCTCAGACCACCAGCAGGAGGCGCCAGGTAACCATGCCCGCCCTCATAGTGTTTATACCCTCAGACCACCAGCAGGGGGCGCCAGGTAACCATGCCCCGCCCTCATAGTGTTTATACCCTCAGACCACCAGCAGGGGGCGCCAGGTAACCATGCCCCGCCCTCATAGTGTTTATACCCTCAGACCACCAGCAGGAGGCGCAAGGTAACCATGCCCCGCCCTCATAGTGTTTATACCCTCAGACCACCAGCAGGGGCGCCAGGTAACCATGCCCCGCCCTCATAGTGTTTATACCCTCAGACCACCAGCAGGGGGCGCCAGGTAACCATGCCCCGCCCTCATAGTGTTTATACCCTCAGACCACCAGCAGGAGGCGCCAGGTAACCATGCCCTCCCCTCATAGTGTTTATACCCTCAGACCACCAGCAGGAGGCGCCAGGTAACCATGCCCTCCCCTCATAGTGTTTATACCCTCAGACCACCAGTTACAGTGCAGTGTGAGATGTGAATAGTTCAATTAAAAGCAGCGGCAAAAAGAAAGTCTTCAGCCTGGATTTAAAGGTAGTGAGAGTCACAGCGGACCGGCAGGTTTCTGAGAGTTTGATCCAGAGATTTGGAGATACCCCTCACAGAATTCTCATCATTTCCTCTAGTCTTCCAGTGAAATGAGAGTGCTTTTGAGACTTTTCTAACCTTTTGATATTCCTTTCATCCTTCTCTTTCATCCATTTTGCATCCCCAGACCACATATTCCTGCTTTACTGTTACCTGAACCCACCTGTGACCACCAACCCCTTTTCTTTTCAATTCCCAGAATTAGGATATTCAAACCTGTTTGAAGACTTCCCTCATGAATCTGTGGCCTTTAAAGGGCTCCAGGTAACCCACCTTTAAAGGGCTCCAGGTAACCCACCTTTAAAGGGCTCCAGGTAACACACCTTTAAAGGGCTCCAGGTAACCCACCTTTAAATCTAAACTCAGTACAGATAATATACATACCTGTACTTTAATCCTAACTCACCTGGAGAGATGAAATGCTGTCAGGTGACTTCCAGAACATGGGTCAGAGGGGCACCGCAGCCTCTGGTGGACTTCAGTTACATTTCTTCAGTTACATTTCTGTAAAGGAACTTAAGATGATCTTGAGAAGGTTTAAGATAGGATGAGATGAGAGGAGAGGAGAGGAGAGGAGAGAGGAGAGGAGATGAGAGGATAAGATGAGAGGAGAGGAGAGGAGAGGAGAGGATGAGAGGAGAGGATGAGAGGAGAGGAGAGTAGAGGAGAGGATGAGAGGAGAGGAGATGAGAGGATAAGATGAGAGGAGAGGAGAGGAGAGGAAAGGAGAGGATGAGAGGAGAGGAGAGGAGAGGATGAGAGGAGAGGAGAGGATGAGAGGAGAGGAGATGAGAGGAGAGGAGAGGAGAGGAAAGGAGAGGATGAGAGGAGAGGAGAGGATAAGATGAGAGGAGAGGAGAGGAAAGGAGAGGATGAGAGGAGAGGAGAGGATGAGAGGAGAGGAGAGGATGAGAGGAGAGGAGATGAGAGGAGAGGAGAGGATAAGATGAGAGGAGAGGAGAGGATGAGAGGAGAGGATGAGAGGAGAGGAGAGGAGAGGAGAGGATGAGAGGAGAGGAGATGAGAGGATAAGATGAGAGGAGAGGAGAGGAGAGGAAAGGAGAGGATGAGAGGAGAGGAGAGGATGAGAGGAGAGGATGAGAGGAGAGGAGATGAGAGGAGAGGAGAGGAAAGGAGAGGATGAGAGGAGAGGAGAGGATGAGAGGAGATGAGAGGATAAGATGAGAGGAGAGGAGAGGAGAGGAGAGGAAGGAGAGGATGAGAGGAGAGGAGAGGATGAGAGGAGAGGAGAGGATGAGAGGAGAGGAGATGAGAGGATAAGATGAGAGGAGAGGAGAGGAGAGGAAGGAAGGATGAGAGGAGAGGAGAGGATGAGAGGAGAGGAGAGGAGGAGAGGATGAGAGGAGAGGAGAGGATGAGAGGAGAGGAGAGAGAGGAAGGAGAGGATGAGAGGAGAGGATGAGAGGAGAGGAGAGGAAGGAGAGGATGAGAGGAAGGAGAGGATGAGAGGAGAGGATGAGAGGAGAGGAGAGGAGAGGAAGGAGAGGATGAGAGGAGAGGAAGGAGAGGATGAGAGGAGAGGAGAGGAGAGGAAGGAGAGGATGAGACGAAGGAGTGGATGAGAGGACAGGATGAGAGGAGAGGAGAGGAAGGAGAGAATGAGATGAGAGGAGAGGAGAGGATGAGAGGAGAGGAGAGGAGAGGAGAGGAAGGAGAGGATGAGAGGAGAGGAGAGGAGCACTCCCTAAGCACCCGCAAGAAATGTATGTGTCTTCTTTTTTTTTTTATGTGTGAAATTCATAATTTGAAAAAGGATTGATTCTAAAATAATATGCTACAGAACAAGTAGCCTACCAAGTAGAGAGAGAGAGAGAGAGAGAGAGAGAGAGAGAGAGAGAGAGAGAGAGAGAGCGCACCGGTACCGGAGATCGTTGTGGTTAGCATCTGGTGCTAGCTACGCTAACGGATATAAGGAGCTTTTTCAACAACAAGCTGGAGGAGAGTCCTCTCCTGACAGACTGAGAGTCCTCTCCTGACAGACTGAGAGTCCTCTCCTGTCAGACTGAGAGTCCTCTCCTGACAGACTGAGAGTCCTCTCCTGACAGACTGAGAGTCCTCTCCTCTCAGACTGAGAGTCCTCTCCTCTCAGACTGAGAGTCCTCTCCTGACAGACTGAGAGTCCTCTCCTCTCAGACTGAGAGTCCTCTCCTGTCAGACTGAGAGTCCTCTCCTCTCAGACTGAGAGTCCTCTCCTGACAGACTGAGAGTCCTCTCCTGTCAGACTGAGAGTCCTCTCCTGTCAGACTGAGAGGCTCAGTCTGTCAGACTGAGAGTCCTCTCCTGTCAGACTGAGAGTCCTCTCCTGTCAGACAGAGTCCTCTCCTGACAGACTGAGAGGCTCAGTCTGTCAGACTGAGAGTCCTCTCCTGTCAGACTGAGAGTCCTCTCCTGTCAGACTGAGAGTCCTCTCCTGACAGACTGAGAGTCCTCTCCTGTCAGACTGAGAGTCCTCTCCTGTCAGACAGAGTCCTCTCCTGACAGACTGAGAGTCCTCTCCTGTCAGACTGAGAGTCCTCTCCTCTCAGACTGAGAGTCCTCTCCTGTCAGACTGAGAGTCCTCTCCTGTCAGACAGAGAGTCCTCTCCTCTCAGACTGAGAGTCCTCTCCTCTCAGACTGAGAGTCCTCTCCTGTCAGACTGAGAGTCCTCTCCTGTCAGACAGAGAGTCCTCTCCTGTCAGACTGAGAGTCCTCTCCTGTCAGACAGAGAGTCCTCTCCTGACAGACTGAGAGTCCTCTCCTGTCAGACTGAGAGTCCTCTCCTGTCAGACAGAGAGTCCTCTCCTGACAGACTGAGAGTCCTCTCCTGACAGACTGAGAGTCCTCTCCTCTCAGACAGAGAGTCCTCTCCTGTCAGACAGAGAGTCCTCTCCTGACAGACTGAGAGTCCTCTCCTGACAGACTGAGAGTCCTCTCCTCTCAGACTGAGAGTCCTCTCCTCTCAGTCTGAGAGACTCATGTGAGCTAAAGGACTCTGAGGGTTTAGATAGTTCACTTCAGTCTAAGTTATCTCAGTGGGTCTCAAACGGTTTGGTCACGAATAATGTAAATAAGTATTTCCGAGGCAAACGTTCATATGATCATTATAGGTATAAAAAAATAAGAGAATAAATGAAAAACAGGTATGAAATACTATCTGACAGTAAAACAAGAATACAGTTTAAAAGGGGAGTGATTAGTAAAATATCCATGAAGAAAAAGTACATCTGCTTCCAGTTCTGCTTCATCTGGTGTTGAGAGAGGTTTCCATAGATCTCCTCATGTTGCTCTCAAAGTGCACCAGATTGATGCTTTTAATGTCAATATTTAAAAATAAATCTTCCCTGGGGAGCATGCCCCCGGACCCCCTAGAGGAGGTGAGGACCCCCTAGAGGAGGTGAGGACCCCCTAGAGGAGGTTAGGACCCCCTAGAGGAGGTGAGGACCCCCCTAGAGGAGGTGAGGACCCCCCTAGAGGATGTTAGGTCCACCCCCCACTTGTATAAAAAATAGCACTTTCCCCCTGCTTACACCTATATGCCTTGAGCTGATTATCGAGCCTTCATTGTAAGAGTCGCGAGTGCACTGTGTGTGTGTGCGTGCGTGCGTGCGTGCGTGCGTGTGTGCGTGCGTGCGTGCGTGTGGGGAGTGTTGCAGTAGAACGTTCCTCTGTAGCGCCCGGTACCTTAATGGGAAAATGTTTGAGCACCCTATGAAACGTCAAGCTACCCCACAGCACCCCAAAACAAATCTCTGGCGCCGCCACTGACAGAGAGGACTCCTGATTGGACTATAGATGTTAGCCACATTAGCTCAAGTTAGCTCAGAGCTCAGAGATATGTGTCTGTGTTTCAGGAATAAAGAGTGGATGGTTTCCCCCCCCTCCGGCTCTGCCCCCCCGACCTCCAGCCTCTCAGGTGATTATAGAGTCAGAGCATTATAAGCTCATATAAAGAGAGCCTCTGGGGTTCCTCTGGACCTATCATTCATGTCTTTGTCTCCTGTCAGGTTCCTCTGTTCCTCCCCCCCTCAGAGCAACCTCCCCACAGTAAAGATCTCCAGGCCAAAGACCCTCCTCAGAACAAAGACCCTCCTCAGAACAAAGACCCTCCTCAGAACCAGGTTCCTCAGCTGGACTTCGCTGACTTCAGCCTCTTCAGAGAGCAGGTGAGACCTGGTTTCTCTGAGTCAGGTGTAATGATGAAACACAGCAACACAACATATTCTGATCAAGGGAACACATCGGACCAACACCTGCTCTCCTGAGGGTCTGCGCTCTGCTCGGGTGTGTCCTGCTCTCCTCTCCTGAGGGTCTGCGCTCTGCTCGGGTGTGTCCTGCTCTCCTCTCCTGAGGGTCTGCGCTCTGCTCAGGTGTGTCCTGCTCTCCTCTCCTGAGGGTCTGCGCTCTGCTCGGGTGTGTCCTGCTCTCCTCTCCTGAGGGTCTGCGCTCTGCTCAGGTGTGTCCTGCTCTCCTCTCCTGAGGGTCTGCGCTCTGCTGGGGTGTGTCCTGCTCTCCTCTCCTGAGGGTCTGCGCTCTGCTCGGGTGTGTCCTGCTCTCCTCTCCTGAGG
Source organism: Dissostichus eleginoides (assembly GCA_031216635.1). Taxonomy (NCBI): domain Eukaryota; kingdom Metazoa; phylum Chordata; class Actinopteri; order Perciformes; family Nototheniidae; genus Dissostichus; species Dissostichus eleginoides. Next base: position 38,840,375 of record CM062270.1, on the reverse strand, counting down.
GTCTGCGCTCTGCTCGGGTGTGTCCTGCTCTCCTCTCCTGAGGGTCTGCGCTCTGCTCGGGTGTGTCCTGCTCTCCTCTCCTGAGGGTCTGCGCTCTGCTCGGGTGTGTCCTGCTGTCCTCTCCTGAGGGTCTGCGCTCTGCTCGGGTGTGTCCTGCTCTCCTCTCCTGAGGGTCTGCGCTCTGCTGGGTGTGTCCTGCTCTCCTCTCCTGAGGGTCTGCGCTCTGCTCGGGTGTGTCCTGCTGTCCTCTCCTGAGGGTCTGCGCTCTGCTCAGGTGGTGTCCTGCTCTCCTCTCCTGAGGGTCTGCGCTCTGCTGGGTGTGTCCTGCTCCTCTCCTGAGGGTCTGCGCTCTGCTCGGGTGTGTCCTGCTCTCCCTGAGGGTCTGCGCTCTGCTCGGGTGTGTCCTGCTCTCCTCTCCTGAGGGTCTGCGCTCTGCTCGGGTGTGTCCTGCTCTCCTCTCCTGAGGGTCTGCGCTCTGCTCGGGTGTGTCCTGCTGTCCTCTCCTGAGGGTCTGCGCTCTGCTCGGGTGTGTCCTGCTCTCCTCTCCTGAGGGTCTGCGCTCTGCTCGGGTGTGTCCTGCTGTCCTCTCCTGAGGGTCTGCGCTCTGCTCGGGTGTGTCCTGCTCTCCTCTCCTGAGGGTCTGCGCTCTGCTCGGGTGTGTCCTGCTCTCTCTCCTGAGGGTCTGCGCTCTGCTCGGGTGTGTCCTGCTCTCCTCTCCTGAGGATCTGCGCTCTGCTCGGGTGTGTCCTGCTCTCCTCTCCTGAGGGTCTGCGCTCTGCTCGGGTGTGTCCTGCTGTCCTCTCCTGAGGGTTCTGCGCTCTGCTCGGGTGTGTCCTGCTCTCCTCTCCTGAGGGTCTGCGCTCTGCTCGGGTGTGTCCTGCTCTCCTCTCCTGAGGGTCTGCGCTCTGCTCGGGTGTGTCCTGCTCTCCTCTCCTGAGGGTCTGCGCTCTGCTCGTGGTGTGTCCTGTCCTCTCCTGAGGGTCTGCGCTCTGCTCGGGTGTGTCCTGCTCTCCTCTCCTGAGGGTCTGCGCTCTGCTCGGGTGTGTCTCTGCTCTCCTCTCCTGAGGGTCTGCGCTCTGCTCGGGTGTGTCCTGCTCTCCTCTCCTGAGGGTCTGCGCTCTGCTCGGGTGTGTCCTGCTCTCCTCTCCTGAGGGTCTGCGCTCTGCTCGGGTGTGACCTGCTCTCCTCTCCTGAGGGTCTGCGCTCTGCTCGGGTGTGTCCTGCTCTCCTCTCCTGAGGGTCTGCGCTCTGCTCGGGTGTGTCCTGCACTCCTCTTCATATCATCTCCATTACGCTGTCTATCTGGTGGTGTGTTATTGAATCAGCAGCTCTGATATCCCCCTCCTCTTCAGTGTTCAGACCCTCCTCTGTCTCTTTCTCTCAGATCTATGAACACAGATCTATATCTCCTCTGAGTGTGTATATGTTTCCCTCAGAAACACAGCCTGAGCCCCCAGAGAGAGGGGACTACAGCAGAGGGTCAATGCTGTCTTTAATAAAACATGAGAGCCTCTTTAGGGAAAGCTGGGGATAACAGATTGAGACCCTCGAGAGGAATTTCCTCTCTTCAGCTTCACACATTATATTTATTTATATATAAGATAATCATGTTTGTATTTGATTAAAGGAACAACAAGTGAGTCTCAGGTGTACCTCACCTGTTCAAGGTCTAAACAGTGTACTTCATCTTATTTCCCTTCACTGTTCCAAGGTACAGACCTCACTTCATCCAAAGTACCCTAACCCCCCCTCACTTCACTTCAAGTCATTTTACTTCCTTTATCCCCCACCGCCCTTTTGTACATCCTGCATCCTCTACTTCCCTTCCTGTCTCCTTGCTTCCTGTCTCCTTGCTTCTCTAAAGCCCAGCTTCTAGTCCTGGTTCCCTCAGCGTCAGTAGATCAGGTTTGCAGTAGAAGAAAAGATATCCACTGTGAGAAGAAAAATCCATGCTCCAGAAAACAGCAGATAATGTGAACACATGAAGAAAAGAGACTTCAGTAACTCACGAGAGAGCGAGACCCCCGTGGATTCCTCTGTTGATGGAGCGTCCTGTGGTTCC
>CM062270.1:38825714-38837313 GCA_031216635.1 Dissostichus eleginoides | reverse complement strand
GAGAGAGGAGAGAGAGAGAAGAGAGAGAGAGAGAGAGAGAGAGAGAGAGCGCACCGGTACCGGAGATCGTTGTGTAGCATCTGTGCTAGCTACGCTAACGGATATAAGGAGCTTTTTCAACAACAAGCTGGAGGAGAGTCCTCTCCTGACAGACTGAGAGTCCTCTCCTGACAGACTGAGAGTCTCTCCTGTCAGACTGAGAGTCCTCTCCTGTCAGACAGAGAGTCCTCTCCTGTCAGACTGAGAGTCCTCTCCTCTCAGTCTGAGAGGAGAGGACTCTCAGTCTGACAGACTGAGAGTCCTCTCCTGTCAGACAGAGAGTCCTCTCCTGTCAGACTGAGAGTCCTCTCCTGTCAGACAGAGAGTCCTCTCCTGTCAGACTGAGAGTCCTCTCCTCTCAGACTGAGAGTCCTCTCCTGTCAGACTGAGAGTCCTCTCCTCTCAGACTGAGAGTCCTCTCCTGTCAGACTGAGAGTCCTCTCCTGTCAGACAGAGAGTCCTCTCCTGACAGACTGAGAGTCCCTCCTGTCAGACTGAGAGTCCTCTCCTGTCAGACAGAGAGTCCTCCTCTGACAGTCTGAGAGTCCTCTCTCTCAGACTGAGAGGAGAGGACTCTCCTCTCAGTCTGAGAGACTCATGTGAGCTAAAGGACTCTGAGGGTTTAGATAGTTCACTTCAGTCTAAGTTATCTCAGTGGGTCTCAAACGGTTTGGTCACGAATAAGTAAATAAGTATTTCCGAGGCAAACGTTCATATGATCATTATAGGTATAAAAAAATAAGAGAATAAATGAAAAACAGGTATGAAATACTATCTGACAGTAAAACAAGAATACAGTTTAAAGGGGAGTGATTAGTAAAATATCCATCAAGAAAAGTACATCTGCTTCCAGTTCTGCTTATCTGGTGTTGAGAGAGGTTTCCATAGATCTCCTCATGTTGCTCTCAAAGTGCACCAGATTGATGCTTTTAATGTCAATATTTAAAAATAAATCTTCCCTGGGGAGCATGCCCCCGGACCCCCTAGAGGAGGTTAGGACCCCTAGAGGAGGTGAGGACCCCTAGAGGAGGTTAGGACCCCCTAGAGGAGGTGAGGACCCCCCTAGAGGAGGTGAGGACCCCCCTAGAGGATGTTAGGTCCACCAAGGCTAAAAAATAGCACTTTCCCCTGCTTACACCTATATGCCTTGAGCTGATTATCGAGCCTTCATTGTAAGAGTCGCGAGTGCACGTGTGTGTGTGGTGCGTTGTGGCGTGCAGGCGTGCGTGCTGCGGTGCGTGCGTGCGGCGTGGTGCGTGAGTGGGGAGTGTTGCAGTAGAACGTTCCTCTGTAGCGCCGGTCACGCCGGTACCTTAATGGGAAAATGTTTGAGCACCCTATGAAACGTCAAGCTACCCCACAGCACCCCAAAACAAATCTCTGACAGAGAGGACTCCTGATTGGACTATAGATGTTAGCCACATTAGCTCAAGTTAGCTCAGAGCTCAGAGATATGTGTCTGTGTTTCAGGAATAAAGAGTGGATGGTTTCCCCCCCCTCCGGCTCTGCCCCCCGACCTCCAGCCTCTCGGTGATTATAGAGTCAGAGCAATAAGCTCATATAAAGAGAGCCTCTGGGGTTCCTCTGGACCTATCATTCATGTCTTTGTCTCCTGTCAGGTTCCTCTGTTCCTCCCCCCCTCAGAGCAACCTCCCCACAGTAAAGATCTCCAGGCCAAAGACCCTCCTCAGAACAAAGACCCTCCTCAGAACAAAGACCCTCCTCAGAACCAGGTTCCTCAGCTGGACTTCGCTGACTTCAGCCTCTTCAGAGAGCAGGTGAGACCTGGTTTCTCTGAGTCAGGTGTAATGATGAAACACAGCAACACAACTATTCTGATCAAGGGAACACATCGGACAACACCTGCTCTCCTGAGGGTCTGCGCTCTGCTCGGGTGTGTCCTGCTCTCCTCTCCGGGTCTGCGCTCTGCTCGGGTGTGTCCTGCTCCTCTCCTGAGGGTCTGCGCTCTGCTCAGGTGTGTCCTGCTCTCCTCTCCTGAGGGTCTGCGCTCTGCTCGGGTGTGTCCTGCTCTCCTCTCCTGAGGGTCTGCGCTCTGCTCGGGTGTGTCCTGCTCTCCTCTCCTGAGGGTCTGCGCTCTGCTCGGGTGTGTCCTGCTCTCCTCTCCTGAGGGTCTGCGCTCTGCTCGGGTGTGTCCTGCTCTCCTCTCCTGAGGGTCTGCGCTCTGCTCGGGTGTGTCCTGCTCTCCTCTCCTGAGGGTCTGCGCTCTGCTCGGGTGTGTCCTGCTCTCCTCTCCTGAGGGTCTGCGCTCTGCTCGGGTGTGTCCTGCTCTCCTCTCCTGAGGGTCTGCACTCTGCTCAGGTGTGTCCTGCTCTCCTCTCCTGAGGGTCTGCACTCTGCTCAGGTGTGTCCTGCTCTCCTCTCCTGAGGGTCTGCGCTCTGCTCGGGTGTGTCCTGCTCTCCTCTCCTGAGGGTCTGCGCTCTGCTCAGGTGTGTCCTGCTCTCCTCTCCTGAGGGTCTGCGCTCTGCTCGGGTGTGTCCTGCTCTCCTCTCCTGAGGGTCTGCGCTCTGCTCGGGTGTGTCCTGCTCTCCTCTCCTGAGGGTCTGCGCTCTGCTCGGGTGTGTCCTGCTCTCCTCTCCTGAGGGTCTGCGCTCTGCTCGGGTGTGTCCTGCTCTCCTCTCCTGAGGGTCTGCGCTCTGCTCGGGTGTGTCCTGCTCTCCTCTCCTGAGGGTCTGCGCTCTGCTCGGGTGTGTCTTGCTCTCCTCTCCTGAGGGTCTGCGCTCTGCTCGGGTGTGTCCTGCTCTCCTGAGGGTCTGCGCTCTGCTCGGGTGTGTCCTGCACCATCTTCATATCATCTCCATTACGCTGTCTATCTGGTGGTGTGTTATTGAATCAGCAGCTCTGATATCCCCCTCCTCTTCAGTGTTCAGACCCTCCTCTGTCTGTTTCTCTCAGATCTATGAACACAGATCTATATCTCCTCTGAGTGTGTATATGTTTCCCTCAGAAACACAGCCTGAGCCCCCAGAGAGAGGGGACTACAGCAGAGGGTCAATGCTGTCTTTAATAAAACATGAGAGCCTCTTTAGGGAAAGCTGAGGATAACAGATTGAGACCCTCGAGAGGAATTTCCTCTCTTCAGCTTCACACATTATATTTATTTATATATAAGATAATCATGTTTGTATTTGATTAAAGGAACAACAAGTGAGTCTCAGGTGTACCTCACCTGTTCAAGGTCTAAACAGTGTACTTCATCTTATTTCCCTTCACTGTTCCAAGGTACAGACCTCACTTCATCCAAAGTACCCTAACCCCCCCTCACTTCACTTCAAGTCATTTTACTTCCTTTATCCCCCACCGCCCTTTTGTACATCCTGCATCCTCTACTTCCCTTCCTGTCTCCTTGCTTCCTGTCTCCTTGCTTCTCTTAAAGCCCAGCTTCTAGTCCTGGTTCCCTCAGCGTCAGTAGATCAGGTTTGCAGTAGAAGAAAAGATATCCACTGTGAGAAGAAAAATCCATGCTCCAGAAAACCGGCAGATAAATGTGAACACATGAAGAAAAGAGACTTCAGTAACTCACGAGAGAGCGAGACCCCCGTGGATCTCCTCTGCTGATGGAGCGTCTGTGGTTCCTGTGGTTCCTCTGCTGATGGAGCGTCTGTGGTTCCTGTGGTTCCTCTGCTGATGGAGCGTCTGTGGTTCCTGTGGTTCCTCTGCTGATGGAGCGTCTGTGGTTCCTGTGGTTCCTCTGCTGATGGAGCGTCTGTGGTTCCTGTGGTTCCTCTGCTGATGGAGCGTCTGTGGTTCCTGTGGTTCCTCTGCTGATGGAGCGTCTGTGGTTCCTGTGGTTCCTCTGCTGATGGAGCATCTGTGGTTCCTCTGCTGATGGAGCGTCTGTGGTTCCCGTGGTTCCTCTGCTGATGGAGCGTCTGTGGTTCCTGTGGTTCCTCTGCTGATGGAGCGTCTGTGGTTCCTGTGGTTCCTCTGCTGATGGAGCCTCTGTGGTTCCTGTGGTTCCTCTGAGATGTTTCCATGTGGTCGTGTTTCAGCGTCTTCTGTCTGCTGCTCACGGAGAGTCTGTTTAAACCATCAGAGAGACTCAGGATTAATGAGCGGATCAAATTCAGTGATCCATGTTTAACAGAACGATGTGGAGCAGAACCAGAACAGGAGGCGCTGCCCAGTCAGAGAGAGGCTCTCTGGAGGCTGGATGCATGACGTCTGCAGGAGGGCAACTGCTCTCTACACTGGGAGTCAGTGCTCTGGAGGGACTGCGTTGAGTCGAACGTTGCCTTGAACGCTTTACCACTCTTTATTTAGTACTCTGTGAAACATGAGCATCATATCCAGACAGAAGATGAGCAGTACCAGGTGCAGTGGATTTAATGACACAGCAATAACACAGGAGAGCTGAGCATCATATCCACAGACAGAAGATGAGCAGTACCAGGTGCAGTGGATTTAATGACACAGCAATAACACAGGAGAGCTGAGCATGTTATCAAAGTGTTCTCTTAATGTTCACATGACACTCCAGTTTGAAGGGTGATCTCGGGCATGGTGAATTTTCCCACTGGGATCACGGATACTCCCACTTCCCAGTACACCTTGAACGCACCAACTGTGTGAACTGCAGTGAACGTGTGTTAAGGCCCTGACACACCAAGCAGTCACCAGAGAAATCGCCGACGCCGACTGTTGCGTCGCCGTGTTCTCCTGCGTCTTGGCCGTGTGTCGCACTGGAACACACCGCAAAGACTTCAGCCGAGCACGTACGAACTGCGCATGCGTGAGTGGCAATAACTCTCCTTACCAGCAGGCGGCGGTAGTGTGTATTCATCATTCAAAAGAGGCAACAACTGGACAGAGAAGAAGAACAGACTGCGTGATATAAACAAACAACAAATAGCGTGTGCGTTCCATTTTCACTCTCGTCCATGGAAAACATGTTTCGTGCGGTCCTGGAGCGATCAGCCATTGGACCGATGAGATGACAATGAATAGCCGTCTGTGTGTGTGCCTTCTTAAATCGTTTGTTTACGTCCCTCACTTCCGTCTCGCTTCTCATGCACTGATTCGCTAGCTGAACAGCCAATCAGAGTGATTTCTTTGGCCGACTGCCTGTGGCCGACGCTTGGCCGATTCAACATGTTGAACCGGCCAAGCGTCGGCCATGAAAGGCCAAATAAGGCGTGTCACGGCCGACGGTGCGGGACACACCAAATGGAGTTTGGGCGACAGGGCACGCTTCGTCGTCCGACTAACGAAAACGGCCGATTTCAGCCTGGTGTGTCAGGGCCTGTAGTCCTGAGGAATGAGAGGAGGTCAGTTCCCCTCCTCGTGACCTCAACACCAGGAACATATATTTAATGGTGGAGCTTCAGAGGTCAGGGGTCATATCTCAGTCAGTCAGCAGCTCAGTGTATTTGTTCTGAATCATGTTGCAGAAACATGCTTTACTCTTTACTTTGGTGAAGTCGTGTAGTGGCTCTCCTGGGACATGTCTCTCCTGCGACATGTGTCTCTCCTGGGACATGTCTCTCCTGGGACATGTCTCTCCTGCGACATGTGTCTCTACTGGGACATGTCTCTGCTTTAATGTTCAAAAAGCTCTCATCCTGCCTGTGCTGCAGCTCCTCTTTTCACCCTCTGTCTGAAACCAGAGCTGCTCTGATTGGTTAGCTGGCCGGCTCTGTTGTGATTGGTCAACCGCTTAGAGATGTCCCGCCCCTTAGCCACGTACAATGTGTTGGAGCGCTAGCCAATAGGAGCGTGAGTTTTCCACATTGATGTCACTATGTTCCGGCTGTAGTCCTGCTCTCTCTTGATGTTCCTCCCGCCTGTGTTTCAGCAGAGGGTGAATGACCATCACCTCCTATCAGGTGGCATTATGTACTTATAAATACCTTTATACTTATATATATATAAACCTGTGTATTTATAGATATATAAATGAATGATCCAGAGAGGAGGGTAACTTTAGTTTCTGTTCCCCCCCCTCAGGCTCCGCCCCCTCAGGCTCCTCAGAAGCCAATCAGGAGGAAGTACCTCCCAGAGACCCTGGAGCCCCCCCCCAACAAACCTGCTCAGAGGTCAGTTCTGAATGATGAACTCATATTCTGCACCCGTCTGCCAGACCTCCACTCTGACACACAACACACTGCAGATGGTCATTGTTCTGAGTTTGCTCGTTTCTTTAAATCTGGTATAAATACTTGTCTTTATTCTTCTTTGATGTTAAATGATGGTTATATTTTTGAGCCTCTCTTAGGACTTATCTCCTCGTGTTGTTTATGTTTACACCACCAATCAGATCCCTTGTTTGTGTAAACATACCTGGCTCTGATTCTGATTAACGTACCCATAAGAGTCTGATTCATGTAGAGTTAGACTAAACTAGAAGCAGTGTTACACTCTGTTTCTACACATATATACATGATCAGGTTTACATGAACAGATATTTATATATATGTATAAAGTGATGATTGTCCCTCTCAGGCTGCCGTCCAATCAGAAGAGACAGATCCAGATGTTGATCCGAAAAAACAAAGAAACCAACGCCGTGCTGACGAGGCTCAACAGCGAACTGCAGCAGAAACTCAAGGTGTGTGTGTGTGTGTGTGTGTGTGTGTGTGTGTGTGTGTGTGTGTGTGTGTGTGTGTGTGTGGCGTTCTGTAGATTCAATTCATAACCGGTTTAGTTTCTAACATTTCATCTACATTTCAGTCAACAAATTCAGACCGTAAAGCTAAAATCGTCTCATAGAGAAAGCCTTTAGGTTCCTGACGACAGCAGATTCAGGTGTTGATCCCAGTGCTGGAAAGGTTGGAGTGGTATTGTACCAGAAGATAAAAACGTGAAGAAAGCTGACAGAACTCTCTCACACATCAGGCTTTCCTGCAGTCTTTGAGCCATAAAGAGAGATTATGATAAAGAGAGACCTCATGAGTAGAATCACTGTTACAGAGTCTCTCTGGTTTACCCCCCCCCTCCCCCCCCCCCTCATATTTCAAACAGTCTTTCTGGCGCGATGCGTTCATGGTCACACTCTGACAACGTTTTCTAAAGACTGTCAGGAGAGGAGTTCCCTGAAGAGTGTGACGACAACAACGTATACCCCCCCATCACTCAGAGCTGAACTAATGACACACACACACACACACACACACACACACACACCACACACACACTGCATGCCTGTCATTCCGTGTGTAAGTGATCCCTCAGTTATTTCACAGCTTTAATATGCTCTCACATAAATTATGAAGTTTATATAAAAAAACAATAAACCCTCCCCCCCTTCAGATGTAACCCGCCCCCCCCTCAGATGTAAGCCCCCTCCCCCAGTGATGCGGTGGTTCTGCTGGTTCCTCGAAGCATGTGAGGAATGTGCAGAGTTTGGTGTCTTCATTTAGACTGCAGCGCTGCGGCATGCACAACTGCTGAGGGATTCCTGAAGAGAGAGGAGATTTTAGACGTCTCAATGGGGTGGGGGTTACATCTGAAGACACAGAGTTTACATCTGAAGACACAGAGTTTACATCTGAAGACAAAGAGTTTACATCTGAAGACACAGAGGTTACATCTGAAGACACAGAGTTTACATCTGAAGACACAGAGTTTACATCTGAAGACACAGAGGTTACATCTGAAGACACAGAGGTTACATCTGAAGACACAGAGTTTACATCTGAAGACACAGAGGTTACATCTGAAGACACAGAGGTTACATCTGAAGACACAGAGTTTACATCTGAAGACACAGAGTTTACATCTGAAGACACAGAGGTTACATCTGAAGACACAGAGGTTACATCTGAAGACACAGAGTTTACATCTGAAGACACAGAGGTTACATCTGAAGACACAGAGGTTACATCTGAAGACACAGAGGTTACATCTGAAGACACAGAGTTTACATCTGAAGACACAGAGGTTACATCTGAAGACACAGAACATCTGAAGACACAGAACATCTGAAGACACAGAGGTTACATCTGAAGACACAGAGGTTACATCTGAAGACACAGAGTTTACATCTGAAGACACAGAGGTTACATCTGAAGACACAGAACATCTGAAGACACAGAGGTTACATCTGAAGACACAGAGTTTACATCTGAAGACACAGAACATCTGAAGACACAGAGGTTACATCTGAAGACACAGAACATCAGAAGAGACATGAAGAAGAGGGGACACATGTATCTTCTACATCAACATGTGTCCCCTCTTCTTCATGTCTCTTCTACATCAACATGTGTCCCCTCTTCTTCATGTCTCTTCTACATCAACATGTGTCCCCTCTGTGATATTTAAGGGTCTCCTCTGGACCTTCCCTAGACTCACAGGTTTGTTGTTGTTGTTGTTGTGTTGTGCAGGTGGTGCATCAGGACAGACTGACCCTGGAGTCCCAGCTGGAACTCCGGAGGCCCCGGGCTCCAACGTGACACCCCCCCCCCCCCCTGCCTGGAACATTACACTTTCATTATTTCCCGTCTGTAATGTGCGCTCCGTCACACGGTTGATTTTTGAATCCCTCTTATTGATGATTATCTTATTTCTGCAAGTTAAAAAGATATATATTTTCAGGTCCTTCAAAAACATGATGAGTTTATTTCAGAACAGACTCCGGAGTGTTTGTGAGCAGCTTGTCTTCAGGATGTCAGGATGGATGTCGGCATGTTTGGAAACCTGAAGAATGATCAATAAAGTCTATTTTTACTGCTCATGGGTTTGTTTTTCAAATCTATACATCTATATGTCTGACGAATAAAACACTATTGAAGGGTACTCAAAGGGTATCTTGAGACTCTCTGAAGGGTACTCAAAGGGTATCTTGAGACTCTCTGAAGGGTACTCAAAGGGTATCTTGAGACTCTCTGAAGGGTACTCAAAGGGTATCTTGAGACTCTCTGAAGGGTACTCAAAGGGTATCTTGAGACTCTCTGAAGGGTACTCAAAGGGTATCTTGAGACTCTGAAGGGTACTCAAAGGGTATCTTGAGACTCTCTGAAGGGTACTCAAAGGGTATCTTGAGACTCTCTGAAGGTACTCAAAGGGTATCTTGAGACTCTCTGAAGGGTACTCAAAGGGTATCTTGAGACTCTCTGAAGGGTACTCAAAGGGTATCTTGAGACTTGAAGGTACTCAAAGGGTATCTTGAGACTCTCTGAAGGGTACTCAAAGGGTATCTTGAGACTCTCTGAAGGGTACTCAAAGGGTATCTTGAGACTCTGAAGGGTACTCAAAGGGTATCTTGAGACTCTCTGAAGGGTACTCAAAGGGTATCTTGAGACTCTGAAGGGTACTCAAAGGGTATCTTGAGACTCTCTGAAGGGTACTCAAAGGGTATCTTGAGACTCTCTGAAGGGTACTCAAAGGGTATCTTGAGACTCTGAAGGGTACTCAAAGCTCTTTTTTCTTCAAATGAACCTTCAGAGAGTCTTGTTTCACTGCCGTCTCTCTTCTTCTTCTGAGTCTCTTCTTCTGAGTCTCTCTTCTGAGTCTCTTCTTCTGAGTCTCTCTTCTGAGTCTCTTCTTCTGAGTCTCTCTTCTGAGTCTCTCTTCTGAGTCTCTTCTTCTGAGTCTCTCTTCTTCTTCTGAGTCTCTCTTCTGAGTCTCTCTTCTGAGTCTCTCTTCTTCTTCTGAGTCTCTCTTCTGAGTCTCTTCTTCTGAGTCTCTCTTCTGAGTCTCTCTTCTGAGTCTCTTCTTCTGAGTCTCTTCTTCTGAGTCTCTCTTCTGAGTCTCTCTTGTTCTGAGTCTCTCTTCTGAGTCTCTTCTTCTGAGTCTCTCTTCTGAGTCTCTCTTCTGAGTCTCTTCTTCTGAGTCTCTCTTCTTCTTCTGAGTCTCTCTTCTGAGTCTCTCTTCTGAGTCTCTCTTCTTCTTCTGAGTCTCTCTTCTGAGTCTCTTCTTCTGAGTCTCTTCTTCTGAGTCTCTCTTCTTCTGAGTCTCTCTTCTGAGTCTCTTCTTCTGAGTCTCTCTTCTGAGTCTCTCTTCTGAGTCTCTTCTTCTGAGTCTCTCTTCTTCTGAGTCTCTCTCTGAGTCTCTCTTCTGAGTCTCTCTTCTGAGTCTCTCTTCTTCTTCTGAGTCTCTCTTCTGAGTCTCTTCTTCTGAGTCTCTCTTCTGAGTCTCTCTTCTGAGTCTCTCTTCTGAGTCTCTTCTTCTGAGTCTCTTCTTCTGAGTCTCTCTTCTTCTGAGTCTCTTTCTCTCGTTGCTTCGGAGAACTTCAGACCTTTATTTTGAGGTTTCAAGGTTTGTTTATATCCCCGGTGGAGACGAAGCATTCTGTCTCAGAGCAGCTGTGTGTCTGCCACAGACCTCCTGACCTCCAGACCTCCAGACCTCCTGACCTCCAGACCTCCAGACTTCCTGACCTCCAGACCTTCAGACCTCCAGAAATACCTCCTCTCATTCTGGTTCAGATCCACTCCCAGTCCCCAGAAAGAGGGATCAGCTTCCAGGACCCTGATCCAGACCGACTGGTAAATCTACTTCTTGTGGTAACCCTGTCCTCTGTCCTCTATCCAGACTGAAATATCAACAAATACTGCGTTTGAGTATGGTCCAGATATTCATGACCCCCTGATGATGAACCCTAAAGGGATCAAATAAAAACACAGATAGAAAACTATTTTAAGAAAACTATAATAACATTAAAAGATATAAAGAATGCCAGGGGTCTACCAGGGGGTTAAGCTGCCCCCCCCTCAGAGACTACAGTATGACATCATCAGACTGTAGTTCCTGTCTCTTCATTCACTTTCTGCTGAACGAGAGATAAAGTAGATCCGGCTGACGGGTGCAGAATAATGGGGGGGGGGGGGGGCTCTTCCCGTCTGATGACAGAACAGCAGAATAATGAGGGGGGGGCTCTTCCTGTCTGATAACAGCAGAAGTGCAGCCTCTGCACACCGCACAAAGAGGGGGGGTAACGTCATCTGTGAGGAATGGCAGGGACAAAAGCTGCTGATCTCTGGGGGGGGGGGGGCTTTATTAGAAAGAAGGGTAGAGATTTCTACTTCATTCAGTATTTTATATATTGTGTATTCGTCTTTACTCTATTCATATATATACATTATTTTTTTACAGTTGATATATATATGTGTTTAATGTTCCTCCTTTATGTTATCATACTTTTACATGACATTACTTGTTAGACGCTTTTATCCAAAGCGACTTACATACTCAATACTGTGGGCAATCCCCACAGGAGCACTTTGGGGTGAAGTGTCTCAGGGACACAACGACATGCTGACTGCAGTGGGGTTTGAACCTGATCCCAACACCAACCTGTTCCCAACACCAACGCACTAGTCCCCTGCGCCACAGCCTCCCTCTAGTACTTGAGTCTCAGGTGAGATACGGTGAACGTTCTGCTGCTGTGAGAAACTAACAAAGTGACTTCTTGTCCTCTCCATGTTTAACGCAGTAATACCATGCTCTGTGACGCTGTGTTCTGCACCGCTAACCCCCCCCCCCCCCACGGTGTCTATAACTGGACCCTCATCACAAATTCACCTTTAAAATGCTCTGATTATATTCTATTACACTGAGTAATATCATCTTTATTTCACGAGTCATTGTAAACATAACGTG
>CM062270.1:38783214-38810714 GCA_031216635.1 Dissostichus eleginoides | reverse complement strand
GTTCACTGAGAGGATCGACTGGAGCACTGTAGTGTTATGGGCTGTACTGCAGTATCTCAGTGTAGTGTTATGGGCTGTACTGCAGTATCTCAGTGTAGTGTTATGGGCTGTACTGCAGTATCTCAGTGTAGTGTTATGGGCTGTACTGCAGTATCTCAGTGTAGTATTATGGGCTGTACTGCAGTATCTCAGTGTAGTGTTATGGGCTGTACTGTAGTATCTCAGTGTAGTGTTATGGGCTGTACTGCAGTATCTCAGTGTAGTATTATGGGCTGTACTGCAGTATCTCAGTGTAGTGTTATGGGCTGTACTGCAGTATCTCAGTGTAGTGTTACGGGCTGTACTGTAGTATCTCAGTGTAGTGTTACGGGCTGTACTGCAGTATCTCAGTGTAGTGTTATGGGCTGTACTGTAGTATCTCAGTGTAGTGTTATGGGCTGTACTGCAGTATCTCAGTGTAGTGTTATGGGCTGCAGTATCTCAGTGTAGTGTTATGGGCTGCAGTATCTCAGTGTAGTGTTATGGGCTGCAGTATCTCAGTGTAGTGTTATGGGCTGCAGTATCTCAGTGTAGTGTTATGGGCTGCAGTATCTCAGTGTAGTATTATGTGCTGTACTGTATCTCAGTGTAGTATTATGTGCTGTACTGTATCTCAGTGTAGTATTATGTGCTGTACTGTATCTCAGTGTAGTATTATGTGCTGTACTGTATCTCAGTGTAGTGTTATGGGCTGTACTGCAGTATCTCAGTGTAGTGTTATGGGCTGTACTGCAGTATCTCAGTGTAGTGTTATGGGCTGTACTGTATCTCAGTGTAGTATTATGGGCTGCAGTATCTCAGTGTAGTGTTATGGGCTGTACTGCAGTATCTACAGATCCACAGTCAGCAGATTATCTCTGACACTGAACAGGAATGTGTTTGTGAGTTTAACTCAAGGCCCCCCCCCCGTCTCAGGACTGAAGTGTTTTTCTTTCAGGGACAAGGGAGACCCTGCCCCCCCGACACACACACACACACTATCGGAGGCTGCAGTCGATGCGCTCAATACTCTGCATGTTAGTCATGTGATGCAGGGTGGAAATGTATTGGAGGTGTGTGTGTGTGTGTGTGTGTGTGTGTGTGTTCACACAGATAACACACACACCTGGAGTAAATCCCTCTGCTGGTGCTGTGTTTGTGTTTTCAGGTGTAAAGACTTGAGGTATGTGTGTGTGTGTGTGTGTGTGTGTTCCTGCAGAGAGGATCAGTGTGTGTGTGTGTGTGTTGTTTCTCCTGCAGGCACTGATAAGATATCTGATCGCCCTGAGGTGTGTATTTGTCTCTCTCACACACACACACTTATTAAAATCACTCCCCGGCAGTCATCCCTCTTTATTGAGTTGTGTGTGTGGGGGGGGGGGGGCAGAGTCATTCACCCCCTGACCTTACAGCCTGCTGCCCCCCCTTAAAACACAAAGGCGGAGGGGAGACCTGAGACCCCCGTTAGAGAGAGTTTGGGGGAGGGGGGGGGGGGGAGACCTGAGACCCCTGTTAGAGAGTGTGGGGGAGGGGGAGACCTGAGACCCCCGTTAGAGAGAGTTTGGGGGAGGGGGGGGGAGACCTGAGACCCCCGTTAGAGAGAGTTTGGGGAGACCTGAGACCCCCGTTAGAGAGAGTTTGGGGGAGGGGGGGAGACCTGAGACCCCTGTTAGAGAGAGTTTGGGGGAGGGGGGAGACCTGAGACCCCTGTTAGAGAGAGTTTGGGGGAGACCTGAGACCCCCGTTAGAGAGAGTTTGGGGGAGGGGGGAGACCGGAGACCCCCGTTAGAGAGAGTTTGGGGGAGACCTGAGACCCCCGTTAGAGAGAGTTTGGGGGAGGGGGGAGACCTGAGACCCCCCGTTAGAGAGAGTTTGGGGGAGACCTGAGACCCGTTAGAGAGAGTTTGGGGGAGGGGGGGGGAGACCTGAGACCCCCGTTAGAGAGAGTTTGGGGGAGGGGGGGGGAGACCTGAGACCCCCGTTAGAGAGAGTTTGGGGGAGGGGGTCAGCACAGATCAGTCTGTAGCTTTAGGACCATCTTATTTTCTAACTCTAGGAATCATTTCTGTTTCTGTTCTTATAAAAAGTCACAATTCAATTCAACATGTTTTATTGTCAGAGTTTATAGATTGTTTATCTTCAGGGTCTACCGTATATTTTCTTCTTTTTATGCTGCTTTAATTCTATTTTGACATTTTTAAATGTTAGTATTATTTATTTCTACTCTTTCATTTCTACTTATGTGCAATGCCTTGTTTTGTTTTGTTGTGTTTTATTCTGCTGCAACGCAAACATTTCACAATTTGGGATCAAAAAAGTCTAATCTTATCAAATAAATGATAATGTGCGTCTCAGAGCCTCAGAGCCTCAGAGCCTCAGAGTCCAGGGTGATGGGTTTAAGTTAAAGACATTTGGACATACTCTTACAGGTAATGTCTTAAAAAGAAATAGTGACAGTAGAGTGACTTTCCGTCAGCCGACTCCTCGGAGCAGCTTGTCTGTAAAGTGTAGGAAATGTCTCAGAGAAGTAGATTTCAGTGTTTCAAACAGCAGCTAAGAAACAGATGAGAGGAAACAGAGACACTTCCTGCAGCTTCAGTGTTCTTCAGATTCACTGAGTCCTGTTTGTAGCTTCAGGTCTCAGGGACCTCGTCTCTCTGGAGGAATATTCTCCTCACAGCTGCTGAGCTTCTGTCTGAAACACTGAAGCTGTTTCCGTCTGAAACACTGAAGCTGATTCTGTCTGAAACACTGAAGCTGTTTCTGTCTGAAACACTGAAGCTGATTCTGTCTGAAACACTGAAACTGTTTCTGTCTGAAACACTGAAGCTGATTCTGTCTGAAACACTGAAGCTGATTCTGTCTGAAACACTGAAGCTGATTCTGTCTGAAACACTGAAGCTGATTCTGTCTGAAACACTGAAGCTGTTTCTGTCTGAAACACTGAAGCTGATTCTGTCTGAAACACTGAAGCTGATTCTGTCTGAAACACTGAAGCTGTTTCTGTCTGAAACACTGAAGCTGATTCTGTCTGAAACACTGAAGCTGATTCTGTCTGAAACACTGAAGCTGATTCTGTCTGAAACACTGAAGCTGTTTCTGTCTGAAACACTGAAGCTGATTCTGTCTGAAACACTGAAGCTGATTCTGTCTGAAACACTGAAGCTGTTTCTGTCTGAAACACTGAAGCTGATTCTGTCTGAAACACTGAAGCTGATTCTGTCTGAAACACTGAAGCTGATTCTGTCTGAAACACTGAAGCTGATTCTCTGCAGGACTTCAGCCGCAGATTAAATAAATACAGCAGTAAAGTTAGACGGAGTTAGTGTAGCACGCAGTCTGCAGCTCTCTGCTGAAAAACTGACAGCAGCTGGAGAGCGTTTATAAAGTTATTTGTTTGGCCGCCTGCAGACAGAAACATCAGGCCACCTGAGAGGACCCCCCCCTCCCCATCAGGCCCCCTGAGAGGACCCCCTCCCTCGAGACTCTTTGCAGAAATACTAAGACACACTCAGGATCTCTGCAGGAAGACTTCAGACAGATGAACTCTGAGTGTAGAGAGCCTGTTATCAGGAGAGAGAGATAAGTACGAGGGAGAGATGAAGCATCAGAGAGTTAAAACAACCCCATAATAAATCCTCCTTTCATCTTCTGCCAGTGAGAAGATATATGTTTCAGAGATCCTCCTCTGGCCTGAAGACAGACGGGGGAATGGGGTGTTTGGAAAATGTGACGTGAGTTTAACAGGAAGCATGTTGAGGTCTGCAGGTGTTTAGACTGGATCACACAGGAATGCTGATCTCACAGAGTACAGCTCACTGAGCTAACAGCTAACAGAGGTACAGCTCACTGAGCTACAGCTAACAGAGGTACAGCTCACTGAGCTAACAGCTAACAGAGGTACAGCTCACTGAGCTAACAGCTAACAGAGGTACAGCTCACTGAGCTAACAGCTAACAGAGGTACAGCTCACTGAGCTAACAGCTAACAGAGGTACAGCTCACTGAGCTACAGCTCACTGACTGAGCTATAACTATCAGCTAACTGAGCTACAGCTCACTGAGCTATAACTATCAGCTAACTGAGCTACAGCTCACTGAGCTATAACTATCAGCTAACTGAGCTAACAGCTCACTGAGCTATAACTATCAGCTAACTGAGCTACAGCTCACTGACTGAGCTATAACTATCAGCTAACTGAGCTAACAGCTCACTGAGCTATAACTATCAGCTAACTGAGCTACAGCTCACTGACTGAGCTATAACTATCAGCTAACTGAGCTACAGCTCACTGACTGAGCTATAACTATCAGCTAACTGAGCTACAGCTCACTGACTGAGCTATAACTATCAGCTGACTGAGCTAACAGCTCACTGACTGAGCTATAACTATCAGCTAACTGAGCTAACAGCTCACTGAGCTATACCTATCAGCTAACTGAGCTACAGCTCACTGACTGAGCTATAACTATCAGCTAACTGAGCTAACAGCTCACTGAGCTAACAACTCACTGAGCTATAACTATCAGCTAACTGAGCTAACAGCTCACTGACTGAGCTATAACTATCAGCTCACTGAGCTTACAACTCACTGAGCTATACCTATCAGCTCACTGAGCTAACAGCTCACTGAGCTATAACTATCAGCTAACTGAGCTACAGCTCACTGACTGAGCTACAACTATCAGCTAACTGAGCTAACAGCTAACTGAGCTACAGCTCACTGAGATATAACTACCAGCAGCTACAGTTAGCAGTGTGTATCTTTAGCATCATGACAGCTGTGGATCAGTGAACTCTGTCTGAAGCATGCTGTTAGTGGCTCATATTTACACACACCTTAAACAAATATCTTGCCTACTATAATTTGATCATATTTTAATGAACTATGCATCATTGTGTTATTTGAACTGTGTTTGTTTATCTCCCAGGCCTCATATGAGTCAGTCCTCTCTCTCTCTCTCTTTCTCTCTCTCTCTCTCTCTCTCTCTCTCTCTCCTCTCTCTCTCTCTCTCTCTCTCTCTCTCTCTCTCGTGAGTTTCAGTGAAGATGAGCCTCCAGCTGCAGATAGAGCAGTTTGAGTAAAGTTGAGTGCCTCCTCCCTCCTTTTGTGAGGAAGCTCTCCCTCCCTTTGTTCCTCCCTCCCTTTATTCCTCCTCCTCCTCCTCCTCCTCCTCCTCCTCCTCCTCCTCCTCCTCACTTCCTCCCTCAGATTCATCCTTTATTCCTGCAGAGATCTGCCTCCCCTCAGGCTCTCTGCACTTTGTACTCTCTGTCTCTCTGACTCTGTCTCTCTGACTCTGTCTCTCTTCAGATGACCTGAATTAGACATGAAGTGAACATTAACCAACATAAACCCAAAGCTGTGTGCTCTGCTAAATGCATATGGGTTCATGTTTCACATTGAGAAGCAATAATGAATAGATCCATGACAGTGAGTTCTTGTAAATGAGAGTGAGTCATTTGTTAAAGAGGGACTGATTTGCATAAGATAGTCTCTTAACTATAACTGTCTCTGCAGTGTTTCTCTGTCTTATATTAAAGTGAATGTCTGTGGACATGTAAACCTCTGGACTCTGACACACTGGGACGGAAACCAAACCAGTCATCTAGAGAATGATCTGCAGGTTAATGGATAATGAAACTTTAAAGAGTTTCAGTCTGACGGTCTCAGGGTGTGCTGAGCTTCATGAGAAACTAAATGTTGTCTTTATGAATAACAGTAATCTGGTTTCCAGGTAACTCCTCCTGGTTTTTATTACAGCTGTAATTCCCTTTATACAGACGGTGTATTGTTCCTGACCTCCACACACACAGCCTGTTTATGATGATATTTAATGATTGGAAGAAGAGGTGTGTCCCACCCTGAGGACAGAGGTAAAGACAGTCTTCCTCTCTGAGTCCCTGACATCTGATCCATGATCTCACACTGAAGAGACCCCCCTCTGTTTCCTTACAGTAAAGAACAGGTTGAACTCTACCGTCTGTCAGAATCAGAAAGCTAAATCATCTGGTGTTCACTTAGTAACTTGAACTTATGAAATGCACTGTTTGCTCTCTATGGGATCAGAGGATAAGAGGATAAGAGGTCATTTATTGATCCCAAATTGGGAAATGTTTGCGTTGCAGCAGCTTAAAAAACAACAAAAGAAAACAAGGCATTGCACATAAGTAGAAATTAAAGAGTAGAAATAAATAATACTAGAAATTAAACATCTCAAATAGAATTAAAACAGCATTAAAAAGTAGAAAATATACAGTAGGCTGTGAAGATAAAAAATCTATAAACTCTGACAATAAAACGGATGGAGTTCTCCTTGTGCTGCAGACTCACCGTGGAACTAATGCTACATGTGTTGTTGTTCCCCGTCCGCACGATAATGTTTTAATATTGTAATCATTGGAGGCCAATAACTCCACGTACCTTATGTGTTAGTGCTCTTTAGCTTTATTGTCCCAACCCAACACTGGGAGGCGGACTGGAACCAGAACAAGGAGTCATATTTGGGACAGAGCTAGTCTCTTTATGGGTCTCTGTGATGGTTTGTCCTGGCAGCGCTCACTCTCTGCAGGTTTCCTCTCTGACAGAGCAGCAGGAATGTGAGGCTTTAATAAACCTAAAGGACCAGAACCAGACGGGACCCTCCTCCCTTACTCTGGTATGAATGTAGAAAGCAGGGATCCTCTCTGGTATTCAAAGCCTGAACACAGGAACCAGGATCTGAATAATCCTAAATCTTTAATCAGGTGTGTAACGTGCCGACAGGGCTTCACAAAGCTTCTGTTTTCATACCAAACTCGACCCTGAGGACACCAGTCCAATCTGTCAGGGTTCACACGCTTCAGAGTTTCCTTTTCACCGACAGACCCTGGAGACATTACTGGAATAACTTCATGACAAGTCTTTATGGGAACTGTGTGGGCTGCTGGAGGCTTCAGCAGTCTGACTGGAACAGAGACTGAAACAGAGACTGAAACAGGGTCTGGAACAGAGACTGGAACAGAGACTGAAACAGAGACTGGAACAGAGACTGGAACAGAGAAAACAGAGACTGGAACAGAGACTGGAACAGAGACTGAAACAGAGACTGAAACAGGGTCTGAAACAGAGACTGGAACAGAGACTGAAACAGAGACTGAAACAGAGACTGAAACAGGGTCTGAAACAGAGACTAGAACAGAGACTGAAACAGGGTCTGAAACAGAGACTAGAACAGAGACTGGAACAGAGACTGAAACAGGGTCTGAAACAGAGACTAGAACAGAGACTGGAACAGAGACTGGAACAGAGACTGAAACAGGGTCTGAAACAGAGACTAGAACAGAGACTGGAACAGAGACTGGAACAGAGACTGAAACAGAGACTGAAACAGGGTCTGCAACAGAGACTGGAACAGAGACTGGAACAGAGACTGAAACAGAGACTGAAACAGAGACTGGACGGGGGAAAGTCCCTGAAGCTGACGCGGTCTTTCTTTAGAGCCTCTTAGAGGTTTCTCTCAGGTTTCTCTCAGGTTTCTCTCAGTTTCTCACAGGTTCTTCTCTCAGGTTCTCTGAGTTTCTCAGGTTTCTCTGAGGTTTCTCTCAGGTTTCTTCAGGTTTCTCTCAGGTTTCTCTCAGGTTTCTCACAGGTTTCTCTGAGGTTTCTCTAGGTTTCTCTCAGGTTTCTCTCAGGTTTCTCTGAGGTTCTCTGAGGTTTCTCTCAGGTTTCTCTCAGGTTTCTCTGAGGTTTCTCTCAGGTTTCTCTCAGGTTTCTCTCAGGTTTCTCTGAGGTTTCTCTCAGGTTTCTCTCAGGTTTCTCTCAGGTTTCTCTGAGGTTTCTCAGGTTTCTCTCAGGTTTCTCTCAGGTTTCTCTGAGGTTTCTCTGAGGTTTCTCTGAGGTTTCTCTCAGGTTTCTCTGAGGTTTCTCTCAGGTTTCTCTCAGGTTTCTCACAGGTTTCTCTCAGGTTTCTCTCAGGTTTCTCTGAGGTTTCTCTGAGGTTTCTCTCAGGTTTCTCTGAGGTTTCTCTCAGGTTTCTCTCAGGTTTCTCTGAGGTTTCTCTCAGGTTTCTCTGAGGTTTCTCTCAGGTTTCTCTCAGGTTTCTCACAGGTTTCTCTCAGGTTTCTCTCAGGTTTCTCTGAGGTTTCTCTGAGGTTTCTCTCAGGTTTCTCTGAGGTTTCTCTCAGGTTTCTCTCAGGTTTCTCTGAGGTTTCTCTCAGGTTTCTCTGAGGTTTCTCTCAGGTTTCTCTCAGGTTTCTCTGAGGTTTCTCTGAGGTTTCTCTCAGGTTTCTCTGCGGTTTCTCTCAGGTTTCTCTGAGGTTTCTCTGAGGTTTCTCTCAGGTTTCTCTCAGGTTTCTCTCAGGTTTCTCTCAGGTTTCTCTGAGGTTTCTCTGAGGTTTCTCTGAGGTTTCTCTCAGGTTTCTCCCCCAGGAAATGTTTGTTAAATTCTTCGAGCTCAGAGATCAGCACTTTCCTCCAGGCTGCACAGCTGGTGTTTTACAAGACTCCTTTTAAACATCTAATAATAAAAATGATGTGGGAGATTTGGCCGACCGACTAAAGCACTAAAGTGTTTCTGAACATTAGCTGAAGTTACTGGTTGGTTCACAGGAACTGCTGCCTGATAAACACATCTGTTTGTTGACTTGTGTTTGTCCTGATAGACCAACAGGTCTTTATTCTACATGACATTTTGTTTATCCTGTTTTCGAGCTTGGTCGATTCAGGTATAAGAAATGTATGAGCTCATCTCAGTCTGGTCCCTGCTGTCAGACCTCCAGGTCTCCAGAGACCCAGCAGCATCTCACGGACTCAGTTCAGATCCTGTGGGTGTTAGTCCTGTAGTTCCTGTAGTCCTGTAGTTCCTGTAGTTCCTGTAGTCCTGTAGTTCCTGTAGTTCCTGTAGTCCTGTAGTTCCTGTAGTTCCTGTAGTCCTGTAGTTCCTGTAGTTCCTGTAGTCCTGTAGTTCCTGTAGTTCCTGTAGTCCTGTAGTTCCTGTAGTTCCTGTAGTCCTGTAGTTCCTGTAGGTCCTGTAGTTCCTGTAGTCCTGTAGTTCCTGTAGTTCCCGTAGTCCTGTAGTTCCTGTAGTCCTGTAGTTCCTGTAGTTCCTGTAGTCCTGTAGTTCCTGTAGTTCCTGTAGTTCCTGTAGTTCCTGTAGTCCTGTAGTTCCTGTAGGTCCTGTAGTTCCTGTAGTCCTGTAGTTCCTGTAGTTCCTGTAGTCCTGTAGTTCCTGTAGTTCCTGTAGTCCTGTAGTCCTGTAGTTCCTGTAGTCCTGTAGTTCCTGTAGTCCTGTAGTTCCTGTAGTTCCTGTAGTCCTGTAGTTCCTGTAGTTCCTGTAGTCCTGTAGTTCCTGTAGTCCTGTAGTTCCTGTAGTTTCCTCTGAGTCGTTGCAGTTGTTTTCTGACCTGTGGAATAACCCGACCTCTCATTGATCTGAGGTCAGTGCTGCTGCTAACACATTGACTGGTGTGGCCATCAGTTGCATTCTGACTGTCCATACTGTAGGTGGTTAATGTGAACCAGTAACAAGTGTGTCCCCAGTACACTCACTCTGTGTTTACAGCCGGACACTCAGTCCAACACCTGAGGTTGGTCTTTGGTCTACAGGCTGAGTTGGATGATGAGCGCCTGTTGTCCATGTTTTTGCAGCATGTCCACCCAGTCAGTCTAATTCTGACAGAAAACTACCAGCTAGGGTCTCACAGAGACTCTCTTCTGGTGTTATCACATTAATCTGAGTGTTAGGGGTGTGGAGAGGCACTTATTTACCAGAACAGCAGCTTTTTTTTCTACAGTTCCACGCTTTCTGGTTTCACTTATCGAATGAGGACGACCTGATGGTAGCCAGGCCTCTGTAGGAACGGATGAATGTGTATGTGGAGCTCTGTGATGAGTCCTAAAGACTGGATGAAGCACTTTATAAATACAGTCCATCTACAAGAGGCAGCTGGCGTTACCCCCCCCCCCCCCCCTCCAGTCAGTACAGTGGGGGCAGGGTTCAGGTGAGTTCAGGTACACCTGTCTGACTGAGACACAGAGACACAGCTCAGGGTGTCTGGGTGCTGGATCAGAAGGGGTTGGGGTCTCTTTGTCCTCTGCCTGCCAGCTGCTGGGACGTTAGTGAGACTCAATACCTCCTCAACCAGGACACAAAGCAGCAGAACCACCATCTGGGTCTGCAGCCACCGTCAGCCAATCAGAGGCAGGGTCAGGGTCACATGGTGTCTGTTACCTGGGCAGAAATGTCTCTGTTCATGTGGACTGATTCCTCCCTGCAGGAGTCTTTAAATAGTCCTCATTCTCCTGTCTGTCCTCAGACTGAACGCCTCTCCTCTCCTCACGGTGTGTGTTCTGATGTTTACCCAGGACCTGTGTGTGTAGAGTGTGTGTAGACTGTGTGCTCAGAGTGTGTGTAGAGTGTGTGTATGTAGAGGTGGATCAAAGCCTGCCTCTAACAGAGCAGAACAGCAGTGTGTAATGTAAAGCATGTGCAGCATGTTTCAGACTGCTTCAGATCTGAGAGGAAGACCTGTTGTTCTGGAGCCTCTCTGTTAGCTGTGAGAAGCTGCAGATTTAGCATATAAAACCAGCATGAGACCCCCCGTCCCGTCCCCCACACACACTTCACTACTGACATTAACACAATTATTGTTTTATATTACAACTTTTCTAATGAGGCTTTCTCTTATTAAATATGTGCAACACAGAACATTTGACAAAGCCAGGTTATTGTTCTTGTTGGTTTTCTCTTTTATCTCTCCATGTCATTTCCTGCATGTTCCCAGAGATAAATGAATGTGTGGAAATATTTGGAAGTCAAGACATTTTAGCGAACAGTCGGGAGAGAAGAGTTGTGGAAAAAAGTTATAATATTTGGACCAAAACAATTACAATATTTCAAAAAAGTTGTGTGTGTGCGTGCGTGTGTGTGTGTGTTTTGTGTGTGTGTGTGTGTGTGTGTGTGTGTGTGTGTGTGATATGCAGTTCTCCCTCTGTGAGGACCATCTGTGTCTCTGCAGAAGGGGCTTCTGGGTAACCTGGGTCTGAGGACAATGGAGATTACTGCTGTCTGATCTGAGTCTGAACTCAGTGGGGGGGGCGTCAGTGAGGGGGGGGGAAGCCTGTCAGTCAGGGGGGGGGGGGGCAGTGAGAGTGATGCATTCACAGCCCTCAGGTTATCTCAGTGTTTATGGCTGTGGAGAGTTATTGTTTGAAGCCAGTTGTCCTCTCTCTGCCTTTTGTCTGGTTTTATGACACCTCTTGTTGGAGGTCAGCTTTAACAAGAGGAACATGAGATCATTGACAGAGGGGGGGGGGGGGGGGGGGCAACACCCAACAAACAGGGCACAGACAGCAAACCATCATCTGCTGGATTTACAAACTGAAAACATTTTTTCACCTGAAGACACTCTGCAGATATACTTTAGCTTGATATAGAGAATATAATGTGAAACTGGATATGTGTCTGACAGAGTGTGTGTGTGTGTCTGTGTGGGGGGGGGGGGGTCTACAGGTTGATCCTCTTGTTGATGCAGGGACAGTTTAAAGCATGTTGCCCAACCTTTTTAGAACCGAGAGCTACTTTTAAAGCTGCCAGTCTGCCGAGATCTACCAGTCCAAATAGAGGCGTAGCCATTACTGACAGCCTGCTACCAGTCAATACACACTCTACTTTTATGAAACTGACCTTTGTACGATTAATACTTCATAAAATACTGCAGATCCTTTATCTTACCTCTTTCTAATCTACACACATACAAGTATTTAACTGAAGCTACACAACAGTGTTGTTGATACAGAGTTGGAGTTTATTCACACGTCACACTACAGTGGGTAATGTTTTCAAGAAACATTGAACAGTGCTGCCACACAGGAAAAAAGAAAAGACACTGAACCCTTTCTTTGCATTATAAAAAATAGTGTTGCTACAAAAGTATAAATTAGGCTTACTAATAAGACAACTGAAGCTACACAGGAATCTGCTGCCAAAGTGCAATAAAAAAGACAAATTAATAGAATCATTTTAGTAGAGTATAAAAAGAAATGCCTTTAAAATAGGATGCAAGCAACACTAGTTTCTTAACCTGAATTGATAATAGACTATAATCAATTTAAACAGAACAGATCTTAATGTTTGCATTCTTATACCATTTTGTACAATAATTATAATGAATAAGTTCAAACAAACTAAAACTTACAGCTGATTAATAACGGTATCTAACTTGAGTTTTTATTATATCAAAAACCTGTTGAAATGCTAGTTATTTTACTGTCCCCAAAAAGCGCGTCGGCAGCCTCCAGGAATGCTTCTTTCACAACTTCGCCGTCTTTGAAAGACTTCATGTGTTTCGCAGAACGTGACACGATAAGATGCTATGGGAGCAGCCTTGCTTGTTGTTGGGCCTGGTGGAAATGGACTGCTGTGCATTTAGCTGTCCTTTCAGGTCCCTCACCTTTTGGAGCGTAGGCAGAATTAGGAGGGAATTCCGTCTCGTAGCGTTTGTGCACTGTTTTGAAATGCCGCTCCTAAATTACCCTTCTTCGATAAAGCCACGCTCGCATTGCAGATGAGACAGATGGACTTTGAATTGGAATAGATACAAAAATAATCATCCTCCCACTCGGAGTGAAAATATATTTTGGGCTTTTTGCTTCTGCCATAATTGTGGTCTTGTGTGTGTCACTCCTGTTGCCACGGACAACGTCAGCGAACTAGTGCCCACTGCCCACCAGCCACGCCCCAACACATGGGATCACGCCAATCACAAAGCTTTGATGCGTTCAAGTGCATTATTCTGGCACAGGAAGATTATGTTATAGGACATTAACGATAAAACAGAATATTGTTGTTCTATTTTTAGACACATCTCGCGATCGACTGGGAATCTCCCCGCGATCGACTGGTCGGGCACCCCTGGTCTAAAGGAACAGAGATGGCTCCCTGTCTCAGTAATCAGGGTGTGAGGATAACATCTGATCCGGTGTGTGTTCTGGTGGTTCTACAGTACACACTCTTAACCCTCGGTGTGTGTTCTGGTGGTTCTGCAGTACACACTCTTAACCTCGGTGTGTGTTCTGGTGGTTCTACAGTACACACTCTTAACCCTCGGTGTGTGTTCTGGTGGTTCTGCAGTACACACTCTTAACCCTCGGTGTGTGTTCTGGTGGTTCTACAGTACACACTCTTAACCCTCGGTGTGTGTTCGGGTGGTTCTGCAGTACACACTCTTAACCCTCGGTGTGTGTTCTAGTGGTTCTGCAGTACACACTCTTTGCCCTCGGTGTGTGTTCTGGTGGTTCTGCAGTACACACTCTTTGCCCTCGGTGTGTGTTCTGGTGGTTCTGCAGGACACACTCTTAACCCTCGGTGTGTGTTCTGGTGGTTCTGCAGGACACACTTTAACCCTCGGTGTGTGTTCTGGTGGTTCTGCAGTACACACTCTTAACCCTCGGTGTGTGTTCTAGTGGGTCTGCAGTACACACTCTTTACCCTCGGTGTGTGTTCTGGTGGTTCTGCAGTACACACTCTTTACCCTCTGTGTGTGTTCTAGTGGTTCTGCAGTACTCACTCTTTACCCTCGGTGTGTGTTCTGGTGGTTCTGCAGTAAGCACTCTTTACCCTCTGTGTGTGTTCTAGTGGTTCTGCAGAACACACACTTAACCCTCGGTGTGTGTTCTAGTGGTTCTGCAGTACACACTCTTTGCCCTCGGTGTGTGTTCTAGTGGTTCTGCAGGACACACTCTTAACCCTCGGTGTGTGTTCTGGTGGTTCTGCAGTACACACTCTTAACCCTCGGTGTGTGTTCTAGTGGTTCTGCAGTACACAGTCTTTACCCTCGGTGTGTGTTCTGGTGGTTCTGCAGGACACACTCTTAACCCTCGGTGTGTGTTCTAGTGGTTCTGCAGTACACACTCTTAACCCTCGGTGTGTGTTCTGGTGGTTCTGCAGTACACACTCTTAACCCTCGGTGTGTGTTCTAGTGGTTCTGCAGTACACAGTCTTTACCCTCGGTGTGTGTTCTGGTGGTTCTGCAGGACACACTCTTAACCCTCGGTGTGTGTTCTAGTGGTTCTGCAGTGTTAATAACCACAGCTCCTTGTCACAAACGAGCTGAGAACCAAAATGCAACACACGGGAAACCAAGGATAGTCGGTAACCAGCTTTATTAGAAACAAAGGGCTGGTCGGGAACAAACCGGCAGACAGTAGGCAAAGGGCTGGTCGGGGACAGGCGAGGGTTCCAGGAGTAAGCAAGACGGGAGACGCAGGTACAGGCAGGGTCAGGGAGCAGGCTGGTCAGGGGCAGACAAGGTCGAAGCTGGGAGAGCAATCTGGAAGGTAATGCGGGAAAGACTGGCATGCTGCGAAGTAGGATCTGGCACTGAGGTGAGAGTGAAGTGGGCCTATATACTAATGGAGCTGATGGTGTAACAGAGTGTGAGAGAGAAACAGGGCGTGACTACCAGTGTTTCAGTCTCTCAGTGTTTCAGTCTCTCAGTGTTTCAGTCTCTTAGTGTTTCAGTCTCTCAGTGTTTCAGTCTCTCAGTGTTTCAGTCTCTTAGTGTTTCAGTCTCTCAGTGTTTTCAGTCTCTCAGTGTTTCAGTATCTCAGTGTTTCAGTCTCTCAGTGTTTCAGTCTCTTAGTGTTTCAGTCTCTCAGTGTTTCAGTCTCTTAGTGTTTCAGTCTCTCAGTGTTTCAGTCTCTCAGTGTTTCAGTCTCTCAGTGTTTCAGTCTCTTAGTGTTTCAGTCTCTCAGTGTTTCAGTCTCTCAGTGTTTCAGTCTCTTAGTGTTTCAGTCTCTCAGTGTTTCAGTCTCTCAGTGTTTCAGTCTCTCAGTGTTTCAGTCTCTTAGTGTTTCAGTCTCTCAGTGTTTCAGTCTCTCAGTGTTTCAGTCTCTCAGTGTTTCAGTCTCTCAGTGTTTTCAGTCTCTCAGTGTTTCAGTCTCTCAGTGTTTCAGTCTCTCAGTGTTTCAGTCTCTCAGTGTTTCAGTCTCTCAGTGTTTCAGTCTCTTAGTGTTTCAGTCTCTCAGTGTTTTCAGTCTCTCAGTGTTTTCAGTCTCTCAGTGTTTCAGTCTCTCAGTGTTTCAGTCTCTTAGTGTTTCAGTCTCTCAGTGTTTCAGTCTCTCAGTGTTTCAGTCTCTCAGTGTTTCAGTCTCTCAGTGTTTCAGTCTCTTAGTGTTTCAGTCTCTCAGTGTTTCAGTCTCTCAGTGTTTCAGTCTCTTAGTGTTTTCAGTCTCTCAGTGTTTCAGTCTCTCAGTGTTTCAGTCTCTCAGTGTTTCAGTCTCTCAGTGTTTCAGTCTCTCAGTGTTTTCAGTCTCTCAGTGTTTCAGTCTCTCAGTGTTTTCAGTCTCTCAGTGTTTCAGTCTCTCAGTGTTTCAGTCTCTCAGTGTTTTCAGTCTCTCAGTGTTTCAGTCTCTCAGTGTTTTCAGTCTCTCAGTGTTTCAGTCTCTTAGTGTTTCAGTCTCTCAGTGTTTCAGTCTCTTAGTGTTTCAGTCTCTCAGTGTTTTCAGTCTCTCAGTGTTTCAGTCTCTCAGTGTTTCAGTCTCTCAGTGTTTCAGTCTCTCAGTGTTTCAGTCTCTTAGTGTTTCAGTCTCTCAGTGTTTCAGTCTCTCTGTGTTTCAGTCTCTTAGTGTTTTCAGTCTCTCAGTGTTTCAGTCTCTCAGTGTTTCAGTCTCTCAGTGTTTTCAGTCTCTTAGTGTTTCAGTCTCTTAGTGTTTCAGTCTCTCAGTGTTTCAGTCTCTCAGTGTTTCAGTCTCTCAGTGTTTCAGTCTCTTAGTGTTTTCAGTCTCTCAGTGTTTCAGTCTCTCAGTGTTTTCAGTCTCTCAGTGTTTCAGTCTCTCAGTGTTTTCAGTCTCTCAGTGTTTCAGTCTCTCAGTGTTTCAGTCTCTCAGTGTTTCAGTCTCTCAGTGTTTCAGTCTCTTAGTGTTTTCAGTCTCTCAGTGTTTCAGTCTCTCAGTGTTTTCAGTCTCTCAGTGTTTCAGTCTCTCAGTGTTTCAGTCTCTCAGTGTTTCAGTCTCTCAGTGTTTCAGTCTCTCAGTGTTTCAGTCTCTCAGTGTTTCAGTCTCTTAGTGTTTCAGTCTCTCAGTGTTTTCAGTCTTTTAGTGTTTCAGTCTCTTAGTGTTTCAGTCTCTCAGTGTTTTCAGTCTCTTAGTGTTTCAGTCTCTTAGTGTTTCAGTCTCTCAGTGTTTCAGTCTCTCAGTGTTTCAGTCTCTTAGTGTTTCAGTCTCTCAGTGTTTCAGTCTCTTAGTGTTTCAGTCTCTCAGTGTTTCAGTCTCTTAGTGTTTCAGTCTCTCAGTGTTTCAGTCTCTCAGTGTTTCAGTCTCTCAGTGTTTCAGTCTCTCAGTGTTTCAGTCTCTCAGTGTTTCAGTCTCTTAGTGTTTCAGTCTCTTAGTGTTTCAGTCTCTCAGTGTTTCAGTCTCTCAGTGTTTCAGTCTCTTAGTGTTTCAGTCTCTCAGTGTTTCAGTCTCTCAGTGTTTCAGTCTCTTAGTGTTTTCAGTCTCTCAGTGTTTCAGTCTCTTAGTGTTTCAGTCTCTCAGTGTTTCAGTCTCTTAGTGTTTCAGTCTCTTAGTGTTTCAGTCTCTCAGTGTTTCAGTCTCTTAGTGTTTCAGTCTCTCAGTGTTTCAGTCTCTCAGTGTTTCAGTCTCTCAGTGTTTCAGTCTCTCAGTGTTTCAGTCTCTTAGTGTTTCAGTCTCTTAGTGTTTCAGTCTCTTAGTGTTTCAGTCTCTCAGTGTTTCAGTCTCTCAGTGTTTCAGTCTCTTAGTGTTTTCAGTCTCTCAGTGTTTCAGTCTCTCAGTGTTTTCAGTCTCTCAGTGTTTCAGTCTCTTAGTGTTTCAGTCTCTCAGTGTTTCAGTCTCTCAGTGTTTCAGTCTCTCAGTGTTTTCAGTCTCTTAGTGTTTCAGTCTCTCAGTGTTTCAGTCTCTCAGTGTTTCAGTCTCTTAGTATTTCAGTCTCTCAGTGTTTCAGTCTCTTAGTGTTTCAGTCTCTCAGTGTTTCAGTCTCTTAGTGTTTCAGTCTCTTAGTGTTTCAGTCTCTCAGTGTTTCAGTCTCTCAGTGTTTCAGTCTCTCAGTGTTTCAGTCTCTCAGTGTTTCAGTCTCTCAGTGTTTCAGTCTCTCAGTGTTTCAGTCTCTTAGTGTTTCTAAACGGTGTGATGGTGTGTGTTTACAGAACACACCTTCATCAGTGTGATAATAATCCTCTCGACCGTACACCAGGTCTCCCAGTTCTTGGTTTAGTGTTTGGTTTTAATGAGCGTGTGTCGACAGCCCGGTGTGATCCTGATCATCATGGGGGGGGGGGGTCTGTGACACAAAGAGGCTTTCATCAGACGTTTGATGAGAAGACAGGAGGAAGCAGGTCAGCTGGAGCTCACACACACTGTGTAGTACAGTGAGGAGTGTGTGTTATTATGGTGTGTTGCATTCACGAGAGTGTGTGTGTTGACTGTAGCTGGTGTATGGAGGGTTAGGGTTACACCTGAGGACCGTCTCCAACACACCATCAGGTAAACCAGGTGTTAGTGGAGGGAGGATGATGATAACAGGTCAGCCATAACTACACCAAAGTGGCAGTTATGGGATGTTATAACGAGCCCTCTGCAACATCAGGCGGCTCTCTCTTTAGAAACACAAGAACAGAGACATTTAACAGCTTGTTAGGTTATAAAGTATATTTCCAACACATAGGCAATAACATAATACTTAAGATCAAAATACATTGTAGTTAAAATAGACATTTTAAATACACATAACGCTGTAAGAAGTGCTGAAGTGCTTTTATAAATGAGATGGACAATTTCGTTTTTCAAAGACCTTCGTGCAAAGGAACATGTTTCTGTAGAGCCGAGCAGCCGTCTGGTGTTTGCTCAAGGGCACTGCCTCCTCTCCAGCTACACATATTGTTCTGGTCTTGAACCGGCAACCCTTCAGTTCCCAGTCCAGGTCGTACACTCAGACTGACTCATTCTAAACCGTCTCTATGCTGCTTGTTTGTTGCCTGTGACAGCACTATGGATAAAGTGTTATTGTGTCTGTGGATCCCTCCTGACCTGTCGTTAAAGATGGTTCCTTTACTCCCATTCATCAGGACTTACCCCTGGAGTCATGAGAGAAACACTTCAGGAATTCAAAGCAACACAAAGGAGAGACTGAGATACAGAGGGTCATCTTGGAAGTGGACCGCTGTAGCTTTGGCCTCCGTAGCAGAGTTCTTCTAGATGTTGTTGACGGAGAGCTTCATGGGGACCTCTCTAACTCCAGTATGTGGTTCAGTGGGACCAGATGGGTTCAGTTTCAGTGGACCAGATGGGTTCAGTGGGACCAGGAACAGAACAGAGTCCCTCTCAGATTTACATCAGACTGTTTAGCGCCAGAGTTCCTGGGTAACAGATGAGTTCCTGGGATGAGTCAGGGTCTTGAATTAGCATATTCTCTGGATTATGATGTGTATTTAATCTGCTCTTCATGACGCCATCAGGTCAGGATTCAGCCTGTGTTTGGGGGGATCTCTGTAATCTCTGTCGGCCCACATGCTGCAGGAGACTCTGGTCAACAGTCCTGACTCTCCTCGGAGCACAGGTGCGACCCCCCCATCAGGAAACAGAGGTGTGAGTCTGTCAGATATCACGCCACACACTCTGATCGTTTCCCTCCGTAAACACTCTGCAGGATCCTCAGAAACCTCACTCAGAGGGGGGTCTGGTCCTCAGGAGGTCTGACAGTCACTGTGGCTCTGAGGGGGTCCTCCTTCAATCAGAAGGTTGTGGGTTCGATCCCTGCAGTCTACATGTTGAGGTCAGGCAGGATCCTGAACCCTGAGAGGCTCCTGATGCTCATGAGGCTGACTTTAGGAAATGTCCCTGCTCTGTGTGAATGAGACACTTTGAGGAGTCGTTAGGACTGAAGCGTTGTATAAGATCAGTCCGTCTACTTTTTTAATTTTTTTAATTTATACAGGTGTAAAATCTCATTGAGACACAAGGTCTCATTTTCAAGAGAGACCTGTTCAGTGGTAACACTACTTTAAACAGGTTTATGTCGTCATGGAGAGACGCTCGACGCTCTCCAGCTGGAGGGGGATGGGATCTATAAGTGTGTGTGAGGTGACACTGTGAGTGTTTGTGTGTGTGTGTGTGTGTGTGTGTGTGTGGTGTGTGTGTGTGTGTGTGTGTGTGTGTGAGTGTGTGTGTGTGTGAGGTGACACACTTGCGCTCGGTGTCCCTGCTGCTGACGGGTCAGATGTAGCATGTGGTCCAGGTCTTATTAATATTCATGAAGCTGCTCACACACTCTGACAGCTGTTGACACACACACACACACACACACACACACACACAGAGACACACACACACACAGACACACACACACACACACACACACACACACCTCCCTCACAGAACTGGGATGTGTTGCTTCAGTTGAGTTTGCACATATTAAAGTGGGTTTAAGTTGAGGCCGGTGTTAGCTGAGCCAGGCTAGCTGTTCCCAGTGTTTGTGCTAAGCTAAGCCTAGCCCAGGTTCTTCTCTCTGCTTCAGTAACTGATGTGATCACCATCCAACAGAGTTATCAGTATCCCTGTTGACCCCCCCCCCCCCTGCTGTGTTATCAGGCCCAGTGGCACCAGACTAATCGCCAGACTAATCACTTCCCAGAATCCTTCACTCTGTGAGGCTTTCTACAAACAGGAGAGGAAGAGATCAGACTTTCTGCAGGTTTGGTAACGTTTGTAAAGATCCCCATGTTCCCTTTCCTCTAAAGGGTCTGGGTCTACAGAGAGCTGGAGGTCCAGAGCCTCTAAAGGGTCTACAGAGAGCTGGAGGTCCAGAGCCTCTAAAGGGTCTGGGTCTGCAGAGAGCTGGAGGTCCAGAGCCTCTAAAGGGTCTGCAGAGAGCTGGAGGTCCAGAGCCTCTAAAGGGTCTGCAGAGAGCTGGAGGTCCAGAGCCTCTAAAGGGTCTACAGAGAGCTGGAGGTCCAGAGCCTCTAAAGGGTCTGGGTCTACAGAGAGCTGGAGGTCCAGAGCCTCTAAAGGGTCTACAGAGAGCTGGAGGTCCAGAGCCTCTAAAGGGTCTGGGTCTGCAGAGAGCTGGAGGTCCAGAGCCTCTAAAGGGTCTGCAGAGAGCTGGAGGTCCAGAGCCTCTAAAGCAGTGCTTTTCAAAGTGTGGTCTGCGGACCACTGGTGGTCCGTGAGCGCCCCCTAGTGGTCCGTGAGTATATTGGTAAAATTTCACATTTTAAATAAATAAATGTAAGTTTTCCGCACTCTCGGGGGAATATCTCCGCAATGGAGCGAGCTTAAGTTTCACTCTCGATTGCACGATATAGCCCAGCGCAACACCTTCGTCACAAATGTTGCCACTTGTTTGTACCATTTTCAGGCGATTTGTAATCTGTTCTAGAAAAACGATGTGTTTTTGGATATTTGTGGAGTGTGTGTGGAGCCTGTTTTCTTACCTTTCAAATGGTGCCACATCTGTGAGGAACAAGCAGTTGTGTGATGAGCAGCAGAGCTGAGGAGATCTGTCCCACATACTCCGCTCTGCTCATCAAAGGAAAGGTAAGAAAACCGTTTTTCCAACGGTATAAGATTTATTGCCAAAAAGCATTGTTACAACAAAGAGATCATCTAGCAAACATGCAGCTCCTTGTTACAACAAAGAGATCATCTAGCAAACATGCAGCTCCTTGTTACAACAAAGAGATCATCTAGCAAACATGCAGCTCCTTGTTACAACAAAGAGATCATCTAGCAAACATGCAGCTCCTTTCTGTTTGTGTTAAGTGTATTTAGAAACACATGTTAAACTGTATTAACCTTTCCAACAGCGTGTATTCAAGTAACAGCAGGATGTGCAGAGTTCATCTCTGCAGATTGAATGGAGGTGTTCCTCCTGACAGTGGAATGAGAGAATGAGAGAAAGAGAGAAAGAGAGAAAGAGAGAACGAGAGAACGAGAGAAAGAGAGAACGAGAGAACGAGAAAAGGAGAGAAAGAGAGAATGAGAGAATGAGAGAACGAGAGAACGAGAGAAAGAGAGAATGAGAGAATGAGAGAATGAGAGAAAGAGAGAATGAGAGAAAGAGAGAAAGAGAGAACGAGAGAATGAGAGAATGAGAGACAGAGAGAAAGAGAGAATGAGAGAAAGAGAGAACGAGAGAACGAGAGAAAGAGAGAATGAGAGAAAGAGAGAAAGAGAGAAAGAGAGAAAGAGAGAGTGAGAGAAAGAGAGAAAGAGAGAACGAGAGAACGAGAGAAAGAGAGAATGAGAGAAATGAGAGAATGAGAGAATGAGAGAAAGAGAGAATGAGAGAAAGAGAGAAAGAGAGAATGAGAGAAAGAGAGAATGAGAGAAAGAGAGAATGAGAGAAAGAGAGAATGAGAGAATGAGAGAAAGAGAGAATGAGAGAATGAGAGAATTAGAGAAAGAGAGAATTAGAGAAAGAGAGAACGAGAAAAGGAGAGAAAGAGAGAAAGAGAGAATGAGAGAACGAGAGAACGAGAGAACGAGAGAAAGAGAGAATGATAGAATGAGAGAATGAGAGAAAGAGAGAAAGAGAGAAAGAGAGAAAGAGAGAACGAGAGAAAGAGAGAATGAGAGAATGAGAGAATGAGAGAAAGAGAGAAAGAGAGAATGAGAGAAAGAGAGAACGAGAGAACGAGAGAAAGAGAGAATGAGAGAAAGAGAGAAAGAGAGAAAGAGAGAAAGAGAGAATGAGAGAAAGAGAGAACGAGAGAACGAGAGAAAGAGAGAATGAGAGAATGAGAGAATGAGAGAAAGAGAGAATGAGAGAAAGAGAGAAAGAGAGAATGAGAGAAAGAGAGAATGAGAGAACGAGAGAATGAGAGAAGGAGAGAATGAGAGAATGAGAGAAAGAGAGAACGAGAGAACGAGAGAAAGAGAGAAAGAGAGAACGAGAGAACGAGAGAACGAGAGAACGAGAGAATGTGCTTCCCAGCCTGGTTCCTGGATGTCTCGTGGAGGAGTGTTTGAGTGTGTGAGTGTGTGAGGGTTTGAGTTGCAGGGCGTAGCAGGGAAACAGAAACCTGACACCACCCTTTAAACACTGCATTACTCCAGCTCTCCTGAGTCAGCAGACGTTAGCCATCACCAGAAGGTCACTTTAAATTACAGCCGTCCGTTACACACACTCATTTAGAGATGAAGTGGGAGTAATGGCACCCAGACGGCCTTCAGTCTGTCTTTAGTCTCACTTTAGTCTGTCTTTAGTCTCAGTCTGTCTTCTCTAAACATCCAGGAGTCCTGCAGGAGTGAGGCAGAAACTCTGGAGCAGATCAGAGTGAGACCTGGAGCGGATCAGAGTGAGACCTGGAGCGGACTGTTACCGGGCAGAACGGCCTGAAGAGCCACTTCGTTTATATATTAACTGTTTACTGACAGAAGCTGCTCTGTAGATACACACACACTTTAACACTGGAAATACTATCTGTGTGTGTGTGTGTGTGTGTGTGTGTGTGTGTGTGTGTGTGTGTGTGTGTAGTGAGAGTGTGTGTGTGTGCATATTTAAAGAGGCACAAACTGTGCTGTAAATACACACACTTTAACACTGAAGATACTATCTGTGTGTGTGTGTGTGTGTGTGTGTGTGTGTGTGTGTGTGTGTGTGTGTGTGTGTGTGTGTGTGTGTAGTGAGAGTCTTGCTCTACAAGCTGTTTACTTAATAAATGATTAGTCTCTAAATGAGGAAGGGTCAGTGAAAGCAGAAACACAATGACATCGTCTCGCTTGGTTGGATTCAGTATTGAGGTCGCCCCCCCAACACACACACACACACACACACACACACATACACACATACACTCTCTCTCAGTAACAATGCAGAGCGATGCTATTGGCTGACAGACCACGCACTTGTGTCCAATAGCGTGGCGAGGTGAAGCTGAGATTTATGACAGATGTGAAAGTCTCTCTGATGCTGGAGTGATCCTTTTCATGCCGGTTAAACATGTAAAGGTTTAATATATATATGTATATATATTGAATATAACATTCATTCACATTCACTGTTTCTCAAAATTCTGTAAATCTCAAAATTCGGACTATTCTAAAAAAATAAATAAACAACTTTTGGTCATATCTCCGCGTTGTAAACAAGGCACAACGTGTTGTAAACAAGGCACAACGTGTTGTAAACAAGGCGTTGTAAACAAGGCGTTGTAAACAAGGCGTTGTAAACAAGGCGTCGTAAACACAGCGTTTATTATCTACAGAGAGTAGAGTAGAGGTCTATGGAATATATTCTATAACATAGAAGGTGAATTTATGATAAATCTGTTCTTGGTTATGTTCTGGTCTTCTGGTAAACTTTAGTCTCTCTGGGTTTCAAAGGTTTGATCAGAGTGGTTCCAACACCTCTTCCTCTCTGTACCTGTACAGGTGTATCAGGAGTTACTGATACACCTGTACAGGTACAGGTGTATCAGGAGTTACTGATACCAATCCAAGTCTTCATCACCACGTGCTCAGCAGCTTCAGAGGAGGTATGGAGATGAGAAACTGAAGTCCTCCTCCAACAGAGCAACATGAATGTATATAGGACATAGAACAGATACAACTGATCAAATAGTGCAAGAAGAGTCTATATACAAGAAGATGGAATATGATGTATAGATAAATAATTAGCAAGATGCAATCAGATGGATGTTATGGACGTTCTTTAATAATCTTATTGTCTGACTCCTGCTGACCCTCAGAGATCAGGAGGAGGTGCAGTTTTACTCCTGATTACACAATGTGTGTTTCTGCAGAAGAAGAGGGGGGGTGAGAGAGGGGGGGGGGTGACTTCATCCTCTGAGAGCTTCTGGGAAATAAGGGTGTGTTTGAAACATGAAGCTGCTGGGAGAGGCCAGTAGTGATGAAAGATGAGGGAAACAGATATTTAGAGGTAACAAGTCTAGAAAATAAAGTGTGCCTCTGTAACTCCTCTCTGTTCCACCATGACTGTGTACGGCCTGAATGATCATGCATACACACCATTTCAAGTCACCTTAATGTTTTCCAGTTTAAAGGACACTACTGTAAGAAACTACAGCTTGGGAACATGCTGTAAGTAAGCCAGTAGATAAAGGTTTCATCCGTAGAACACCATCGTCCTGACTGCAGTTTCTATTGGGAGTTATGACTGTTTGGTTGTTCATATCTGGACATGTGGTGATCCTGGCCCAGTGGAGCAGCAGCTGACAGGTTCAGGTCCTGCAGGAGGTTTGAAATGGTTCAGAAGTGATATCTCTGAGCTGGAAAGACTTCAGGGAAACTCCTCCTGCACGGATACATGTGACTGAAAGGGAAATATGTGGATATAATCCTTACTGCGTGAGAATCCAAAGCCTCGCACAGGTGTGTCTCTACGGACCAATCACAGCTCAGCAGGGTTCAGGTTACCTCAAACCTCCACAGAGACCGGGATCAAAGAGTTCCCGGTACTTTCCAGAACTGCCTCTAAAGGAAAGTTAGAGCAGGTTAGAGGCGAGGATCACTGTGTGCTCCTGGATGGGAGATACGGTTCCTCATAAGGGTTGCATTTATTAAACCTCACTGAGTTCAGTTGGAAGGACTAGATCATGGGTTGGGTTTGATCATCTTTGGGTTTGATCATCTTTGGGTTTGATCATCTTTGGGTTTGATCATCTTTGGGTTTGATCATCTTTGGGATTGCTCATCTTTGGGTTTGATCATCTTTGGGTTTGATCATCTTTGGGTTTGATCAGGGGTTGGGTTTGATCATCTTTGGGTTTGATCATCTTTGGGTTTGATCAGGGGTTGGGTTTGATCATCTTTGGGTTTGATCATCTTTGGGTTTGATCATCTTTGGGTTTGATCAGGGGTTGGGTTTGATCATCTTTGGGTTTGATCATCTTTGGGTTTGATCATCTTTGGGTTTGATCATCTTTGTGTTTGATCATCTTTGGGATTGCTCACCTTGTCATTTAAGAGGAGTTGGTGTATGTTGTATAGATTATAGCCCCGCCCCCTTTGAAGAGGAGTCACTGTGTTCACATGTGGATCTCATCTAAAGGTAATGAAACTCTGAGGGTGTTTCTGTGATCAGAGATCAGAGGGGCTTAGGATCAGAACCAGAGACAACACCATGTGGAGAGAGAGAGGACTCTTTAAAGTAGAGACACTACACACTGATATACACCTGAACATCAGCAGGAGAGGACTCTTTAAAGTAGAGACACTACATACTGATATACACCTGAACATCAGCAGGAGAGGACTCTTTAAAGTAGAGACACTACATACTGATATACACCTGAACATCAGCAGGAGAGGACTCTTTAAAGTAGAGACACTACATACTGATATACACCTGAACATCAGCAGGAGAGGACTATTTAAAGTAGAGACACTACACACTGATATACACCTGAACATCAGCAGGAGAGGACTCTTTTAAGTAGAGACACTACATACTGATATACACCTGAACATCAGCAGGAGAGGACTCTTTAAAGTAGAGACACTACATACTGATATACACCTGAACATCAGCAGGAGAGGACTCTTTAAAGTAGAGACACTACATACTGATATACACCTGAACATCAGCAGGAGAGGACTCTTTAAAGTAGAGACACTACATACTGATATACACCTGAACATCAGCAGGAGAGGACTCTTTTAAGTAGAGACACTACATACTGATATACACCTGAACATCAGCAGGAGAGGACTCTTTAAAGTAGAGACACTACATACTGATATACTCCTGAACATCAGCAGGAGAGGACTCTTTAAAGTAGAGACACTACATACTGATATACACCTGAACATCAGCAGGAGAGGACTCTTTAAAGTAGAGACGCTACATACTGATATACACCTGAACATCAGCAGGAGAGGACTCTTTAAAGTAGAGACACTACATACTGATATACACCTGAACAGGACTCTTTAAAGTAGTCTCTCCGGGTTAGCTCTGCACCCAGAGGTCAGGGGGGGGGGGGGGGGATCAGGAGGTTGTAGAAAGTAATGAAGACATTCCTCCACCTCTCTCTTTTGTGTTTCTCTATATAAGGTCAGAAAGCCTGGGATCATAAAGGGGGTGCAGATAAAGGAGAAATGAAACATAAACAGGGCGTGCACACCCTCAGATCATGGGAGGAATCACACACACACACACACACACACACACACACACACACACACACACACACACACACACACACACCTGGCTGTGGTGATGCTTCTTCTTCCTTGGTTCTGATTGATGTGATGGTCCTGATGCTCCAGCAGGATCAACAGAGGCTACAGAGACCTCTTCAGGAGTTGGTGCAGAGCCTCTGGTGATGTCATCTCTGTTCCCTGATCTTCTGTCAGAGTTTGATTGGTTTGTTGTCAGTCGCTGTTCTTTAAATCAGCTTCACTGAAACATGAAGCTGCTTCCTGTCAGAGCTCATGTTTCTCAGGAGGAGCGACAAGTGATCAGATGCAGCTCAGCGTGACACAGGTGTTCAGAAAGTGAAGCTGAAACTGGAGCTCTGTGGGAACCTGAAACTCTACCTGGGTGTGAGTGACAAAGAGCTGCTCAGAGTCTCAGCTTCAGCTTCACACCTCTCAGCTTCAGCTTCATATCTCTCAGCTTCACATCTCTCAGCTTCACATCTCTCAGCTTCATATCTCTCAGCTTCACATCTCTCAGCTTCACATCTCTCAGCTTCATATCTCTCAGCTTCACATCTCTCAGCTTCATATCTCTCAGCTTCAGCTTCATATCTCTCAGCTTCACACCTCTCAGCTTCACATCTCTCAGCTTCACATCTCTCAGCTTCATATCTCTCAGCTTCACATCTCTCAGCTTCACATCTCTCAGCTTCACATCTCTCAGCTTCATATCTCTCAGCTTCACATCTCTCAGCTTCACATCTCTCAGCTTCACATCTCTCAGCTTCACATCTCTCAGCTTCAGGAGAACGTCTCTCAGCTTCATATCTCTCAGCTTCATATCTCTCAGCTTCAGGAGAACGTCTCTCAGCTTCATATCTCTCAGCTTCATATCTCTCAGCTTCATATCTCTCAGCTTCAGGAGAACGTCTCTCAGCTTCACATCTCTCAGCTTCATATCTCTCAGCTTCACATCTCTCAGCTTCACATCTCTCAGCTTCAGGAGAACGTCTCTCAGCTTCATATCTCTCAGCTTCAGGAGAACGTCTCTCAGCTTCATATCTCTCAGCTTCACATCTTTCAGCTTCACATCTCTCAGCTTCAGGAGAACGTCTCTCAGCTTCATATCTCTCAGCTTCATATCTCTCAGCTTCAGGAGAACGTCTCTCAGCTTCATATCTCTCAGCTTCAGGAGAACGTCTCTCAGCTTCATATCTCTCAGCTTCACATCTTTCAGCTTCACATCTCTCAGCTTCACATCTCTCAGCTTCAGGAGAATGTCTCTCAGCTTCATATCTCTCAGCTTCACATCTTTCAGCTTCACATCTCTCAGCTTCAGGAGAATGTCTCTCAGCTTCATATCTCTCAGCTTCACATCTCTCAGCTT
>CM062270.1:38758214-38778214 GCA_031216635.1 Dissostichus eleginoides | reverse complement strand
CTAGTGAGATACATTTAAATTCCACTAGTGAACTAGTGAGGCTTAAAATGTTCACTAGTCGTACTTGTGGGTCCCAAATGTGCACACACTCGAGTGCCGGTGTTCTCACACACAAGCATACGCACACTCACACCAACAAAAACACACACAGAAAGCGGAGCAAAGCAGAAACAGAAACTGTATTTCTCTATTTCAAAACACACACTGACTGACTTCCCACGGACAATATTGTAACAGTAGACACTAAATACCCGACTGATGCACCTCACGTCTTCGAGACGTTGCTAAAAACATTGCAGGAGAACGCCCCCTAAGGCTCTCCCTCACAGAGCTGAACTGACCAATCAGA
Source organism: Dissostichus eleginoides (assembly GCA_031216635.1). Taxonomy (NCBI): domain Eukaryota; kingdom Metazoa; phylum Chordata; class Actinopteri; order Perciformes; family Nototheniidae; genus Dissostichus; species Dissostichus eleginoides. Next base: position 38,777,865 of record CM062270.1, on the reverse strand, counting down.
ATCTGGGTCCCGCCTGCTTCATTTGCATATGGCTGACTAGTGAACGTGTTGGCCATATGAACGGCAACTAGTTAACTAGTGGATACATATTGCAGCTTACACGTTAACTAGTGAAGATAAACTGTTCACTAGTTAACTAGTTGAAGCCTCTTTTGGTCTTACAAGCTCACTATTGAGGCTCAAAATGTGCACTAGTTAACTAGTGAGGTCCAAAGTGTCCACTAGATACACTAGTACATAGTTCAGTCACAGGCGGACCGCGGTCCGGATCCGGACCCAGACGCCGACATATACGGACCCGGACCTATAATCATTACATTTCATAGGGGATTTCAATTCTGACGGGGCGATTCTATTTTAACCGCTGCCGACAGGGGGCGAAAGAGACAAGTGAGCGATACAGGGAGAGAAACACAGAAGAAGAGACGAGAGAGCGGCAGAGAGAAGCAGAGAGGAAAGTGAGTGAAGAGAAGAGTTAGCGATACAGGGAGAGAAGCGGAGAGGAGAGTGAACAGGCGTGTTACTAGTTGACATGTACGTGCAACTAGTTTACTAGTGATGTGTCAAAAAATGCACTAGTCAACATGTATGACTTTGAAACAATTCACTAGTAAACTAGTTGCACGTACATGCCAACTAGTAAGTCATTGTGTTGAACTAGAGAGAAGAAAACCACAACTAGTGGGCTCAAAATATCCACTAGTTTAAGAAAAAGCCATACAAGTTAAATCAATATGTAACTAGGTGCATACAGTTGCTCACTAGTGCAAAAAAAGCCAAACTTATGGCAAGCCATTTGAGTATTTATTCCACGTCCTTGATATCAGACGGCAGCTGTCTACACTAGTTGGCTCTTTGATTTCACTTGTTAGAGATATGGTCAAACTAGTTTGGCACTCTGCTTTACTAGTTCCATAAAACATTACACTAGTCACTCTTTTTCAGCAACTAGTGGCACTTTTGTCCGACTAGTTAGCCCATAAGCCTTACTAGTGACGCCAGGAGCAACACTTGTAGGACCAAAGTATCAACATGTAAGCTTTTTGATGAACTAGTGACCCTCTGACCGTACTAGTGACGCTAAAAGTCTTACACGTTAACTAGTGCGCTGCAAAAGCTCTGACATGTTAACTAGTTACACAAAATAAGCGGAACTAGTTAACTAGTGGCATACATTTGTCTGCACTAGTTAACTAGTCGCACCCAGAATCACTCACTAGTTAACTAGTAAAGGCACAAGGTTCATTAGTTAACTAGTTGACGCCTCTTTTGGCCTTACTAGTTAACTAGTGGGGCTCAAAATGTCTACACGTTAACTAGTGAACCCTTTGCCCTTTACTAGTTAACTAGTGAGATACATTGAAATTCCACTAGTGAACTAGTGAGGCTCAAAATGTGCACTAGTCGCACTAGTCGCACAGAATGCTAATGAGGAGGAGGGGAAATAATGCATCGAGGTCTCCTATTGGCCCTAAGCTATAGAGCGCCACCCAGCCCAAATAGTTTCTTTAAGAGCTTAAATACACTGTGTTTTAAAATACAGTCATTTGACCATATTTACAAAAATATAAAACAAAAGTATTGTTGTAATTATGATCATATGACTGTTTATCAAATGAGGTAAGAACATTGAAGACTTTGTTAAAATTAGAAAGTTGCCTTAGGACTGCAGACAGGAATATAGATCCTCTTTAAAACATTTGATTAAGCTGCAATTTGAAAGGTGCTGGATTAGAATAGAACTATGATAACAGAAGGACATTAGTGATGGATAGAAAGAGGAAGTAACCCTCTCCGGATCACAGCTTTGAGAGATCGCCGTGACTTCCGTAAATATTAGTCTAAGGCAAATATGGAGAGGTTGTTTATCATCATACGGATCTATCGTTACCCTGGTTTTGAGATCTGTCCAGTGTTTCTGCTTTATTCATTTCGTGGCACCGCTGATAAAATGTCCCACGATCATATCCGCTACTTTTGTGTCTCGAGTGCCGGTGTTCTCACACAAGCATACGCACACTCGACCAACAAAAACACACACAGAAAGCGGAGCAAAGCAGAAACAGAAACTGTATTTCTCTATTTCAAAACACACACTGACTGACTTCCCACGGACAATATGTTAACAGGAGGCACTGAATACCCGACTGATGCACCTCACGTCTTCGAGACGTTGCTAAAAACATTGCAGGAGAACGCCCCCTAAGGCTCTCCCTCACAGAGCTGAACTGACCAATCAGAATCTGGGTCCCGCCTGCTTCATTTGCATATGGCTGACTAGTGAACGTGTTGGCCATATGAACGGCAACTAGTTAACTAGTGGATACATATTGCAGCTTACACGTTAACTAGTGAAGGCAAAATGTTCACTAGTTAACTAGTGGATACATATTAATGCTTACACGTTAACTAGTGAAGATAAACTGTTCACTAGTTAACTAGTTGCCACCTTCTTTGACCTTAATAGTTAACTAGTGAGGCTCAAAATGTGCACTAGTTAACTAGTGAGGTCCAAAGTGTCCACTAGCTACACTAGTGCAATGGTTTTTACCTTACTAGTTAACTAGTCACACACACTTTATCTCACTAGTTAACTAGTGGAGCCTTAGAGGAGTCACTAGTAAACTAGTGACACAGATGTTGTTCTTACTAGTTAACTAGTGGAGGCATTTCTTCTCACTAGTCAGGCTTTGTTATAAACATGTTAGACTTTGACCTTACATGTTGCACATTTTTCTTACATGTAAGACCTTTCCTTCAACTAGTTTGGCTTTTGTAGCACTAGTGAGCAACTGTACGCGACTAGTTTGCTATTGATTCAAGATGTATGGCTTTTTCCTAAACTAGTGGATCTTTTGAGCCCACTAGTTGTGCTTTTCTTCTCACTAGTTCAACACAATGACTTACTAGTTGACGTGTATGTGCAACTAGTTTACTAGTGGTGTGTCAAAAAATGCACTAGTCAACATGTATGACTTTGAAACAATTCACTAGTTAACTAGTTGCACGTACACGTCAACTAGTAAGTCATTGCGACTAGTGAACATTTTAAGCCCGACTAGTTCACTAGTGGAATTTAAATGTATCTCACTAGTTAACAGTAAAGGGCGAAGGGCTCACTAGTTAACGTGTAGACATGTTGAGCTCCACTAGTTAACTAGTAAGGCCAAAAGAGGCGTCAACTAGTTAACTAGTGAACCTTTTGCCTTTACTAGTTAACTAGTAAGTGATTCTGGGTGCGAGTAGTTAACTAGTGAGTGATTCTGGGTGCGACTAGTTAACTAGTGAGTGATTCAGCATTCACTTTTGGTGCATGTTTTACAACTGTATTTTAAAACACAGAGTATTTAAGCTCTTAAAGAGACTATTTGGGCTGGGTGGCGCTCTATAGCTTAGGGCCAATAGGAGACCTCGATGCATTCTTTCCCCTCCTCCTCATTAGCATTCTGTGCAACGAGTCAATCAATCAATCAATCAATCAATCAATCAATCAATGTTTATTTATATAGCCCAATATCACAAATGTTATATTGGTCTCAGTGGACTTCACAGTTTGTACAGAATATCAGTATGACAATACGACCCCCTCTGTCCTGAGACCCTCACATCATACAAGGAAAAACTTCCAGAGAAAACCCCACAGTTTAAAGGGGAACATGGGAGAAACCTCAGGGAGAGCAACAGAGGAGGGATCCCTCTCCCAGGACGGACAGACGTACAATAGATGCCGTGTGTAAATCGAAGAGATAATACATTTTACAGCGTAGGTAGACCAAATGTTTGGAAATGCATGTGTCTATGATAAGAAGATGAATCCACGAGGATGTCAACAATCCTGTGGGAGCCATCAGGGAAGTAGTATGATGAGAGTCAGGCAGGACCACAGCAACAGGATCAGCCTCGACTCAGGATTCCGGCGTAGATAGACACAAATAAGAAATTTGGGGGAAGCTGGGTTAATCGGAACATGAGAGTACACAGGTACAGACAGACAGAAGGAAGAAGTAAGGTGTCCCCCGACAGTCCAAGCCTATAGCAGCTAAACTAACGTGTCTACGTACATGCACTCCCTTAGGATAGGTTGAGGGATAAGGGGTAGCAAGTAAGAAACAGAGGTGGAGAGGCACACGCAGGGAGAAAGGTCCCCACTGGAACCTTAATTGGAATTGGTGAGTGGTGAGAGGTAAGGAGGTACGCTGTGAATACGGTCTAAACACTCCCCGGCCGGAATAGGCCTCTCTGCAACCTATTATAATAAAGAGAACATAGAATAAATAGATTACAGAAGTAGAGAGTATGAGAAGTAGAGAGAGAATAGATTTAGAAGAATGAGAAGTAGTAATAACCTTAGTTTTAAATATAAGATCTAAGTTTTTAGGATTTAAGTGAAAGAGTAAGAATTAAAAATGTATAGGTGAAGAGGCACAGCGTGTCTACGTCAATGCACTCTTAATAGATTATTTTATCAACTATAAGCTTTATCAAAAAGGAAGGTCTTAAGCGCACTCTTAAAAACGGATAGGCTGTCTGCCGCCCGAACACAAACTGGAAGCTGATTCCACAAATGTGGAGCTTGATAAGAAAAGGCTCTGGCTCCCATTGTACTTTTAGAGACTCTAGGAACAACCAACAACCCTGCATTCTTGGAACGCAATGCCCTAGTAGGACAGTAGGGTATAATGAGTTCTTTAAGGTAAGATGGCGCCTGCCCATTAAGGGCTTTGTAGGCGAGAAGAAGAATTTTAAATTCTATCCTGTGTTCTATAGGGAGCCAGTGTAAGGCAGCCAGAACAGGAGTAATGTGGTCCCTTTTCCTAACTCTGGTTAGTACACGTGCTGCAGCATTTTGAATCAGCTGAAGCGACTTAACTGACTTTTGGTACACCCTGATAATAAAGAGTTACAATAATCCAGCCTAGAAGTAACAAATGCATGGACTAGTTTCTCTGCATCGTTTTGAGGCAAGATATGCCTGATTTTTGCAATGTTGCGTAGATGAAAGAAGGCGGTCCTTGAGATTGATTTTATGTGGGCGTTAAAAGATAAATCCTGATCAAATATAACACCAAGGTTCCTTACAGTCTCACTGGAGGCCAAATTAATGCCATCCATAGTTAGTATATCTTTAGATAATTTGTTTCGTAGATTCTTTGGGCCGAGTACAATAACTTCAGTTTTAGCCGTGTTTAACATCAAAAAGTTTAAGGTCATCCACGTTTTTAAGTCCTTGAGGCAGTCTTGAATTTTATTTAGATGATTGGTTTCATCAGGCTTGATGGATAAATATAGTTGAGTATCATCCGCATAACAGTGGAAATGTACAGAATGATTCCTTATAATATTGCCTAGCGGAAGCATATATAATGTGAACAAAATAGGTCCAAGCACTGAGCCCTGTGGCACTCCATGGCTCACTTTGGTTTGCATGGAAGATTCATCGTTGACACAAACAAACTGAGAGCGTTCAGATAGATAGGACCTAAACCAGCCTAAAGCAGTTCCCTTTATGCCAACTAAGTGCTCTAGTCTTTGCAGTAGGATATCATGGTCGATAGTATCAAATGCAGCACTGAGATCGAGCAAGACTTTTGCTTTATTTTGCGGGTTTCGGCATTATGCCATGGAGCTAGGCCATGTTGTTTTATTTTCTTCTTTTTCAAAGGAGCAACAGAGTCTAACTTTATTCGCAGCGCATCTGTAGCACTATCAACAACATGATCAATGTGGGGTGGTGTACATGTTGTATAAGTTTCCTCCCTTACATGCAGACATGCTATCAGGTTAAGTATTGGTGGAATCTCTCCCTTACATGCAGACATGCTATCAGGTTAAGTATTGGTGGAATCTCTTCCTTACATGCAGACATGCTATCGGGTTAAGTATTGATGGAATCTCTTCCTTACATGCAGACATGCTATCGGGTTAAGTATTGATGGAATCTCTTCCTTACATGCAGACATGCTATCGGTTAAGTATTGGTGGAATCTTTCCCTTACATGCAGACATGCTATCAGTTAAGTATTGGTGGAATCTCTTCCTTACATGCAGACATGCTATCGGGTTAAGTATTGATGGAATCTCTTCCTTACATGCAGACATGCTATCGGGTTAAGTATTGATGGAATCTCTTCCTTACATGCAGACATGCTATCGGGTTAAGTATTGATGGAATCTCTTCCTTACATGCAGACATGCTATCAAGTTAAGTATTGATGGAATCTCTTCCTTACATGCAGACATGCTATCGGGTTAAGTATTGATGGAATCTCTTCCTTACATGCAGACATGCTATCAAGTTAAGTATTGATGGAATCTCTTCCTTACATGCAGACATGCTATCGGGTTAAGTATTGATGGAATCTCTTCCTTACATGCAGACATGCTATCAAGTTAAGTATTGATGGAATCTCTTCCTTACATGCAGACATGCTATCGGGTTAAGTATTGATGGAATCTCTTCCTTACATGCAGACATGCTATCAAGTTAAGTATTGATGGAATCTCTTCCTTACATGCAGACATGCTATCGGGTTAAGTATTGATGGAATCTCTTCCTTACATGCAGACATGCTATCAAGTTAAGTATTGATGGAATCTCTTCCTTACATGCAGACATGCTATCAAGTTAAGTATTGATGGAATCTCTTCCTTACATGCAGACATGCTATCAAGTTAAGTATTGTGGAATCTCTTCTTAAATTTGGCTATAGCACTAACAGATAGGTTTCTGCTGCAGGAACTTTGACATGTTTGTAGTCTAGTAACAGTACTTCAAAAGTTACTAAGAAATGGTCGGATAAAGCAGGATTATGCGGTTCGACTAATAGTTGCTCAATTTCAATACCATAAGTCAGAACAAGGTCGAGAGTGTGATTATAGCAGTGGGTTGGTTTATTTACACTCTGACGGAAACCAATAGAGTCTAATATAGAGTTAAATGCAACAGTAAGGCTATTTTTATCATCGTCAACATGAATATTAAAGTCACCTACGATAATTACTTTATCTGTTTTAAGAACCAAAGTTGATAAAAACTCAGAGAATTCTGTTAAGAATTCTGAATAAGGACCTGGTGCACGGTACACTGTAACAAATAAGATTGGATGCAAAGTTTTCCAGGTCGGATGCGTAAGACTAAAAACAAGACTTTCAAAGGAGGTATAATTTAATTTTGGTTTAGTATTGATAAGTAAATTTGAGTCAAAGATGGCTGCAACTCCACCTCCTCGGCCTGTGCCTCGAGCAATATGAGTATTGATATGGCTGGGTGGAGTGGCTTCATTTATGCTGACATATTCTTCATGTCTCAACCAAGTTTCAGTGAGACAGCAAATATCATTATAATCTGATATTAAATCATTTACCAATATTGCTTTAGATGCTAGAGATCTTATATTTAAGAGACCACATTTAATCTTCCTGTTTTGTTGCACTGTAGTAGTTGTTACATTTACTTTTATTAGGTTATTATGTATGACACCTCTATTAGGCTTCATCTTAAATTGTCCTTGGGCAGACACACACACCGTTAATATTGGGTATTTTATTGGGTTCGGGATTCCTATGGATGACTGCCCAGGAGAGAGCGCAGAGAAGCGTGTAAGACTGCGACTCCGCCTCCTGGTCTCAACTCCAGTTTGTCATGGATTAAGTCCACAAATCCCTGAAATGTTTGCCGAAATGAGATGTGCACCTTCCAAAGTAGGATGAATGCCGTCTCTCTTAATCAGACCAGGTTTTCCCCAGAAGGCTGTCCAATTATTTACGAAGCCCACATCGTTTGCTGGGCACCACCAAGACAACCAGCGCTGAAATGATGATATGCGGCTATACATGTCGTCATTGATCAGATTGGGGAGGGGACCAGAGAAAATTACGGTGTCCGACATTGTTTTAGCATATCTACACACCGACGCCACATTAAGTTTAGTGCATTCTGATTGGCGTAAACGAACATCATTACCACCGACGTGAATAACAATCCTACTGTATTTACGTTTATTTTTAGCCAGCAGTTTAAGATGCGCCTCAACGTCGCCCGCTCTGGCCCCCGGAATGCATGTGACTGTGGAGGCTTTGGTCTCTAAATTCACGTATCTCATAATAGAGCTACCAATAACCAGAGTTGACTCCTCAGCGGGTGCCTCGCTGAGTGGGGAAAATTTGTTAGATACGTGAACGGGTTGGTGGGGACCTGTGGGTCTCCTGTAATGCCTCTTCTGAACAGTCACCCAGTCTCCCTGCTGCTCGGGAGTTGTCGGGGGACGGCTAGTAGGAGCTACCTCTTGCCGGTCCGCACCGACTAACATGGGCTTTACTGTAGCTGAGTTACTTTCTAAAATGCGGAGCCGGGCTTCTATGGCTATGATTCCCGCCTCCAACCTAACAACTATACTACATTTAACACATGTATCGGTACCAGTAAAGGAGGTAGGGAAGTAACCAAACATGAGACAGGTAGAGCAGGAAATAGCACCCGAGGGTGGGGAAGGAGCCATGGCTAGCTATCAAGCTAAAGTAGCTACCGTTAGCAAACCCGAAAAGAGTGTAGGCAACTGTGGAGTTACAGTCGCTAAGAGAAGGAGAGTTGGGTGCTTAGCTTAGCTGTAGTAACGTGTGATTACAACGTCAGGCAGTTGCCGTGATCAAGAGTTTTAAAAACGATCGATTTAGTTTAAGATAATATGAGCTATCAGCTGCAGAACAGGCACACAGGATACCCGGAGGTGACAACCGGAAGGGACAACACGGTTACCGCAACAGTGAGGGTCCGTGTAGAAACAGCATTAAATGTGTGCGACTAGTGCACATTTGGGATCCACTAGTACGACTAGTGAACATTTTAAGCCTCACTAGTTAACTAGTAAAGGGCGAAGGGTTCACTAGTTAACGTGTAGACATTTTGAGCCCCACTAGTTAACAAGTAAGGTCAAAAGAGGCGTCAACTAGTTAACTAGTGAGTGATTCTGGGTGCCACTAGTTAACTAGTGAGTGATTCTGGGTGCTACTAGTTAACTAGTGAGTGATTCTGGGTGCGACTAGTTAACTAGTGAGTGATTCTGGGTGCGACTAGTTAACTAGTGCAGACAAATGTATGCCACTAGTTAACTAGTTCTGCTTCTTTTGTGTAACTAGTTAACATGTCAGAGCTTTTGCAGCGCACTAGTTAACATGTAAGACTTTTAGCGTCACTAGTACGGTCAGAGGGTCACTAGTTCATCAAAAAGCTTACATGTTGATACTTTGGTGCTACAAGTGCTGCTCCTGGCGTCACTAGTAAGGCTTATGGGCTAACTAGTCGGACAAAAGTGCCACTAGTTGCTGAAAAAGAGTGACTAGTGTAATGTTTTATGGAACTAGTAAAGCAGAGTGCCAAACTAGTTTGACCATATCTCTAACAAGTGGAATCAAAGAGCCAACTAGTGTAGGCAGCTGCCGTCTGATATCAAGGACGTGGAATAAATACTCAAATGGCTTGCCATAGTGTGTGTGCGTGTGGTTACACAACAGAGAGGAAGGGGATTCATTAGGAATGTCTTCTTCTTCTTCTCCTCATCCTGCAGACTGATATTAGAAAGAGAAATGAGACCTCCTGCTGAGAGACTGCAGGTTAGGGAGGTGAGGGGGGGGTGAGAGTCCTCAGTATCCTGCTGCTGCTGCTGTTGTTGTTTTCTGCTCATGGTGTGTGTGTGTGTGTGTGTCTCTCTGTGTGTGTGTGTCTCTGTGTGTGTGTGTGTGTGTCTCTGTGTGTGTGTGTGTCTCTGTGTGTGTGTGTGTCTCTGTGTGTTGTGTGTGTGTCTCTGTGTGTGTGTGTGTGTGTGTGTGTGTGAGTGTGTGTGTGTGTGTGTGCGTGTCTGTGTGTGAATGTGTTTGTGTGTCTGTGTCTGTGTGTGTCTGTGTGTGTGTGTCTGTGTCTCTGTCTGTGTGTGTGTGTGTGTGTGTGTGTCTGTGTCTGTGTCTGTATGTGTGTGTGGGTGTGGGTGTGTCTGTGTGTGTGTCGGTGTGTGTGTGTGAGTGTGTGTGTGTGTGTGGGTGTGTGTGTGTGTGTGTGTGGGTGTGGGTGTGTGTGGGTGTGTGTGTGTGGGTGTGTGTGGGTGTGTGTGTATATGTGTGTATGTGTGTTTGTGTGTGTGTGTGTCTGTGTGTGTGTGTGTCTGTGTGTGTCTGTGTGTGTGTGTGTGTGGTCTGTGTGTGTGTGGTGTGTGTGTGTGGTGTGTGTGTGGTGGGTGTGTGTGTGTGTGTGTGTGTGTGTGTGTGGGTGTGTGTGTATATTGAGATGCTGACAGCTGCTCATAATGCTTGTGTGTACAGACGGGTGTTGAAAGTTCATTCAGATATTTTCCACATATTTTAATCCTTACTTTTTTCAACTTGTTTATATTTACTTGAAAGTCTTGAATTATCCAAATCTGTATTCACTTAATAAACCTTCATATTTAACATTTTTCACACATTGGGCGTTTCATGAAGCTTTTTAACATCACGTGCTCTACTCTTCAGCATTCACACCACAATGCATCCCCTCCTTTTATATAGTATATGAATACCTGTATATGTCCTTCCCAGCGGTGTCGGACCTGGACACGGAGAGTAAACTGACGGATCGGTTCTGCTTGGCCCGGCTGACCCAGAGGAACCACTTCCTGTCAGAATCCAGACCAGCATGCATCACAGAGATGCTCTCAGAGACAGGTACACACACACACACATATACACACACACACACACATATACACACTCACACACACAGCTCTCCTGGTGTGGTGCCCTCTGGTGGACAGATGTAGGAACTGTTCTCTCTGCAGACCCTCTCCGCTCTGAGGAACATTTAAACTGATTCTCAAATAAAATCTCTTTGTGTTTGTTCATTTCATTTCAAGCCTTTATTTACCCAGGTGTATCCCATTGAGACCATTGATCTCTTTTTCGAGGGAGACCTGCTCAAGCAGGTTCCACATGAAACATGAACATAGAACAACAGGACAACAAAAAGGACATCATCCAGCATCATTACAGGGATTACAATGTACAGAACTATCCACATGAACAGGTTCCAACAGCATCCGACTGAGTAGCATCCAACCGAGCTTTAAAAACATTTAGTGGCACCAGATTGCTCAGTTTCCATTTCAATTGCAGACTGTTCCAAGACAGAGGAGCTGCGCGTCTAAAAGCTATCTCCCTAAGACAGTCCTAGCAGCTGGCTCATTTAGTGAAACCACAACATGCGATCTCAGGCAGTAGCCGCTTACAATTCACCGTGAGATCAGGGAGCAGATGGAGGATGGAAGTCTCCCTAACATGGCTTTGTAGTGAACATGTACCAGTGACTGAGCCTCCGTACAGTGAGCGAAGGCAGACCAGCCCTGGCATACAGGGTACAGTGATGGGTTAATACTTTACAGTTTGTCACTAATCTCAGTGCACTGTGACACGCAGCATCTAACTCGATCAGGTGATGGGCCGGTGCATTCAGATAGACCAGATCCCCAGAGTCCAGCACACTGTGACACGCAGCATCTAACTCGATCAGGTGATGGGCCGGTGCATTCATATAGACCAGATCCCAGAGTCCAGCACAGGGCAAAAGGTCACAGAGCCTTTTCCTGGCCTCAGAGAAAACAGGACTTGTTCCTGTGAAAGAAACCTAGCCTCACCCTCAGCTCTCTAAGCAGGTTATTGACCTGAGGTTTAAAAGAGAGGCAATCATCAAGCCAGAGACCAAGGTATTTGTAACAGGTAACCACTTCAAGTTTTATTCCTTGCGTAGTTACAATATCTAAAACAGGCTCTGGTGTCTTTTTAACTTTTGAAAAGAGCATTACTTTGGTTTTATCAACATTTAAAAGAAGCTTTAGCTCAGAGAGCTGAGTCTGAATAATGTTAAAAACAGCCTGCAATTCATCAACAGCCTCCTGAATGGAGGGACCTGCACAGTACATCACGGTGTCGTCCGCATCAAAATGTAAGGTTGCTCCATCCACATTTTGACCTAAGCTGTTGATGTAGATGGAGAATAAAAGTGGACCTAAAACAGAACCTTGGGGAACACCATTAGTAATGTTTAACCACTCAGAAGACAGCCCATCAAAGTGAACACATTGGGACCTTTCAGAGAGGTAGTTCACCAAGCACCCACTGCATGGCTGGATATGCCGATACTGAGTAGCCTCTGCTTCAAGATGCGATGATCGACGGTATCAAACGCTTTGGACAGGTCAACAAACAGAGCTGCACAACTCCGCTTATTATCTAAGATACTCGCCATATCATTCACCTCTTTCAGTGTGGCAGTGATGGTGCTATGTTGCTTTCTGAAGCCTGACTGATGTTTAGACAGGAGGTCATTTATACATAAAAACTCCTTTACCTGTTCACTCACTAGGCGTTCGAGAACCTTAGCCAGAACTGACAATTTAGAGATGGGCCTATAATTATTTAATAAGGTGGCCTCCCCTCCTTTTAGTAAAGGCAGGACAGAAGCTGACTTCCATACTTTTGGAATTGTTAAAGTTTATCCAGCCCCCCTCCCATAAATAAACAGGAGCTTCCCCCCCCCCCATGAAGTTAAAGGAGGCACATTTGAGTATGTTTCTCTGTGTTTCTCTATGTTTCAGAGAGGATGTTTCTCTGTGTTTCTCTATGTTTCTGTGTTTCTGTGTTTCTCTGTTTCTCTGTGTTTCTCTGTGTTTCTCTGTGTTTCTGTGTTTCTCTGTGTTTCTCTGTGTTTCTCTGTTTCTCTGTGTTTCTCTGTGTTTCTCTGTGTTTCTCTGTGTTTCTGTGTTTCTCTGTGTTTCTGTGTTTCAGAGAGGATGTTCCTCTGTGTTTCTCTGTGTTTCTCTGTGTTTCTCTGTGTTTCTCTATGTTTCTCTGTGTTTCTCTGTGTTTCTCTGTGTTTCTCTGTGTTTCTCTGTGTTTCTCTGTGTTTCTCTATGTTTCTCTGTGTTTCTCTGTGTTTCAGAGAGGATGTTTCTCTGTGTTTCTCTATGTTTCAGAGAGGATGTTTCTCTGTGTTTCTCTATGTTTCAGAGAGGATGTTTCTCTGTGTTTCTCTATGTTTCAGAGAGGATGTTTCTCTGTGTTTCTATGTGTGTCTCTATGTTTCTCTGTGTTTCTCTATGTTTCTCTGTGTTTCTCTGTGTTTCAGAGAGGATGTTTCTCTGTGTTTCAGATCTTCAGGTGGTCAGAGTGATCGTCTCCATCTCCCCCCTGGTGCCTCTCTACACCAGCAGACACAAACACAGAGACACCCTGACCAAGGTGAGAGACATGTTATACTAATAGTATTATATTACTAATGTTATATCACTAGTATTATATGACTAATGTTATATGACTAATGTTATATCACTAGTATTATATGACTAATGTTATATGACTAATGTTATATCACTAGTATTATATGACTAATGTTATATTAATAGTATTATATTACTATTACTTGTATTATATTACTAATGTTATATGTTATATATTCTTTACTTTTTTATTAATAAGGTAAACTCTACTAGAGCTCAAATCTCTGCTCCTGCAAATGACCCCTCAGTTCCTGCACTGTGCTCTGCTGTATTTAATCAGTTTGAGCCTGTAGCACTGTGTTTTGTACAGGAGATTGTCTCCAAGTTAAAGCCCTCTGGTTCTCCAAATGACCCTGTTGCTAGTGATGGCAGTTTGACACTGAAGCTTCGAACGGAGCTTCAACCCTGGACTTCCTATTCCATAGAAGCAGTGATTCGAAGCTTGCTTCAAATCACGTGACATGTGACGTCCGAACCAGCAACTGCTTCATTTCCTGAATCAATCACCTGAATCAATCAGGTGATTCAATGTACTGCCTCGTCTCTATTCTGACAGGTGACAGGTTGAAACAGTTTCGAATTTGAGCACTTCAACACTTTATAACCGCTCTAAACAATGCGCAATGTGAGGGTTGTTGTCGTAGTTTGCGTTGTTGCTGTTGAGTTGTTGTTGGTATTGCATTTGAATTGGATCATTATAGAGCAAGCAGGAAGAACGAGAGGTCGTTCTGGGAAACACTTCAACATGTGGAGAAGTTGTGAACAAAGAGACAATGATGAGTAATATAAAAACAGTTTAATTGTTTAAGGAATAGATAGCCCAGTGGATAGAGCCGGCGGCCTGAACGCTGCGATGTCCTCCGTGCAGCTGGTTCAAAGCCCGGAACGGATGAACTTTGAATCATTGCTTTTCAACTTTAATACTTTAATAACTGATAAAAGGCCGTCTCCGCCCAAAGAAATGTCCAGCACTCTCTAGTCTCTTCTCAATAACCCAATACACACAATGATCAATCTTTAATTGCAAATAGAACATGATATTCAGTCTTAGTGTGTGTGTGCATCGAATATGTTTCAAGGCAAAGATACGTTAAACCCACTGCAGCCTTGCACTTCGCCAGGAGAGGTCGCTGTAACTGAAGCTTCCAGAAATCAACCTATTTCCGACACAATTGTCCAAGTGGTTCGATGCTTCATTCAAAGCTTCATTTTTCCATCACTATCTGTCGCACCTCGACTCTTTAAAGAGGTTGTACCCACTGTTGGACCATCTGTGCTGGCAGTTCTAAACAGCAGTCTGCTCTCAGGGAAGGTCCCTGGAAACCTGAAGCATGCAGTCGTGCAACCTCGTATCAAAAACCCAGTCTGGATCCCACAGTTCTGGCTCATTTCAGGCCCATTTCCAAAATGCCTTTTATGTCAAAAATCCTGGAGAAGGTTGTCTACAGTCAAATTATGTTTTTTCTGGAAGAGAACAATCTACTGGAGGTTTTCCAATCCGGTTTTAAAACGATGCACAGCACTGAAACAGCGCTTTTAAGAGTTTTTAATGACACCCTTTTATCTACTGACTCTGGGGACTGCGTTGTGCTTCTACTTATTGATCTAACTGCTGCTTTCCATACAGTCGACCATGACCTCATTCACACCGACGGTGTTTCAGGGCCGGTTCGGAGCTGGAGCTTGAAAAGCACCGGGTTTTCCTGGTCACACCGCAGCGGAGCAGCCTCTTAGCTCCGGAATCCGGTTCGTTTCAAGCACCAAAAAATTCTCCGGCTAGAGCAAAAGCAGCGCATACGTCACGCTGACGTCGAGGCGGGGGCAGGGGCAGGGGCAGGATCAACTCCTGAACAACAACAAAAAGCCCGCGTTTTATCCAGTTTGTACACAACGATGGAGAAACTTAACAAGCAGCAGTGGTCCACTGAAGAGACCAGCTACCTACTGGGAATCTGGTCTTCCCAAGAGGTACAGAGGAAGCTGGAGGGGAGCACGCGGTCCAAAGCAATTCTCCAACAATTGCAGAAAGAGATGGCAACCGCTGGTTTTTACCAAAACCAAAACGAGTAGCGCTTCAACACAATCGCCATTGTTGTTGTTGTCGGTGTGAGCTGTGAGGGGTTTCCGCGCGGTTTGGCTTTATGAAGCAGGCACGCAAACGGTTACGTCATGACGCAAACGAGGACGCAATGACGCAGCACCAGTCGGGCTCTGAGCGGTGTGAAAAGAGCCGGAGCTAAACCGAAGAACCGGTTCTGAACCTGAAAAGCTCTAGCACGGAGCTAGAACCGGAGTTGCGTTGGTGTGAATGAGGTACATGACATCCTGATCTCTGGCTTGGAGCAGTGGGTGGGCATTGAGGGGAAAGCCCTGGAATGGTTCAGGTCATATCTGAAGGACAGAACGTTCTCTGTCAGCCTTGGTGACTCCGAGTCATCCTCTGCTCCACTCCTGTATGGGGTCCCACAGGGCTCAGTATTAGGCCCCCTGCTATTCTCCCTCTATCTGTTCCCTCTTGGGTCCATGCTTAGAAAGCACGGCATCGCATTCCACTGCTATGCTGATGATAGCCAGAGTTATGTCCCACTAACAAAGAAGGAGGGTTACTCAATTAGCCCACTGCTAAAGTGCCTAGAGGACATAAAGGCCTGCGTGCAACTTCCTAAAACTGAATGAAGGAAAAACAGAAGTAATGGTTTTTGGTAGCACCACTGGCACCACTTCTGTAGACCTGGGTTCCCTGGCTCAGTACACCAAGCCCACCATTACGAACCTTGGCTTTAAAATGGACCGTGAACTAAAACTTGAGAGTCAGATTAAATCTGTGGTAAAAACGAGCTTTTATCACCTGAGGCAGCTAGCCAAAGTGAAACCTTTTCTCTCCAGACAGCAGTTTGAGACAGTAATCCACGCCTTTGTCCCCACTCGGCTGGATTACTGTAACTCTCTCTACATGGGGGTCAGTGGGTCCTCCCTCGCTCGTCTGCAGCGGGTGCAAAATGCCGCAGCAAGGCTTTTAACTGGCACACAATATGACCACATTTCCCCCATTTTGGCTTCGCTCCACTGGCTGCCAATACATTTTAGGATTCATTTCAAAACCCTTTTGTTTACTTTTAAATCCCTAAATGGCATGACCCCACCATATCTTTCTGAGCTGCTACGCCCTACACGCCCAACCGCCCTCTCAGGTCAGCTGATCAACTGCTCCTGAATGTGCCCAGAACCAAGTCAAAGCTCAGAGGGGGCCGTTGCTTCTCTGTAGCAGCTCCCACACTGTGGAACGATCTGCCCCTGCTCATCAGACAGGCCTCCACACTGTGGAACGATCTGCCCCTGCTCATCAGACAGGCCTCCACACTGTGGAACGATCTGCCCCTGCTCATCAGACAGGTCCCCACACTGTGGAACGATCTGCCCCTGCTCATCAGACAGGTCCCCACACTGTGGAACGATCTGCCCCTGCTCATCAGACAGGCTCCCACACTGTGGAACGATCTGCCCCTGCTCATCAGACAGGCTCCCACACTGTGGAACGATCTGCCCCTGCTCATCAGACAGGTCCCCACACTGTGGAACGATCTGCCCCTGCTCATCAGACAGGTCCCCACACTGTGGAACGATCTACCCCTGCTCATCAGACAGGCCTCCACACTGTGGAACGATCTGCCCCTGCACATCAGACAGGCTCCCACACTGTGGAACGATCTGCCCCTGCTCATCAGACAGGCTCCCACACTGTGGAACGATCTGCCCCTGCTCATCAGACAGGTCCCCACACTGTGGAACGATCTGCCCCTGCACATCAGACAGGCTCCCACACTGTGGAATGATCTGCCCCTGCTCATCAGACAGGCTCCCACACTGTGGAACGATCTGCCCCTGCTCATCAGACAGGTCCCCACACTGTGGAATGATCTGCCCCTGCTCATCAGACAGGTCCCCACACTGTGGAACGATCTGCCCCTGCTCATCAGACAGGGTCCCACACTGTGGAACGATCTGCCCCTGCTCATCAGACAGGTCCCGACACTGCCTGCTTTTAAATCGCTTCTTAAAACCCACCTCTTCTCCTCAGCGTATTAACATCTTTTAGAGCGTTGCTTTTATTGCTTTTAAATTCTCTTGTTTTATGGTGTGAGCTGAGTTACTTTTTGTATGTTTTGTTTTGTTTATTTGCTGTACAGCGCTTTGGTCTGGAGGTTTAAAGTGCTATAAATAAAGCTGTATTGTATTACAAATGTTATATCACTAGTATTATATGACTAATGTTATATCACAGAAAGCATATTTTATATTTGAGAGGAAAGTGAGAAATATTCCAGGATATTCTGAAATGAAACCAAAAGAGTCGTGAAGTATTTCTGTATAAAGTTTAATTTGAATAAAACCTTAAGGACAGTGTACCTGCTCCCTCTAGTGGACATCATGAGTATTACAACAACAGACTCGCCTGATTTCACAGATTCAAACAGGAGGAAGTATTTTCAGCTATCAGCTGTTCTGAGCCCAGCAGGAATAAAGACGTTGGGCAGTAGTGAAGCGTTCTGTTTTGTGTCTGAATGAAGTCTGTCCCTTCAGGTGAGCTTTGGAGAATAACATGTCTCCATGTGTGTGACCCTCCTCTCCTCCTCAGGTCCTCCTCTCCCTCTGTTTGTCTCTTTTAGTTCCTCATCTTCATATTTTATTTTTGTCATATTTCATGTCGTCCCCTCCCTCAGTTTGACTCCCGTTCCTCCTCCCCCACCGAGTGTTGCCGCTTCTCCCCCTGGAGCAGAAAGGTAGAGACCTCCCTCTTTATCTCCCCTTTTCCTCCCTCTATCCTCCCTCTATCCTCCCTCTATCCTCCTGCTATCCTCCCTCTATCCTCCTGCTATCCTCCCTCCTTCTCCCTCTATCCCCCCTCCTTCTCCCTCTATCCTCCCTCCTTCTCCCTCTATCCTCCAGCTATCCTCCCTCCTTCTCCCTCTATCCTCCCTCCTTCTCCCTCTATCCTCCCTCTATCCTCCCTCTTTATCTCCCCTTTTCCTCCCTCTATCCTCCCGCTATCCTCCCTCCTTCTCCCTCTATCCTCCCTCCTTCTCCTCCCTCCTTCTCCCTCTATCCTCCCTCCTTCTCCCTCTATCCTCCCTCTTTATCTCCCCTTTTCCTCTATCCTCCCTCCTTCTCCCTCTATCCTCCCTCCTTCTTCCTCTATCCTCCCTCTTTATCTCCCCTTTTCCGCCCTCTATCCTCCCTCTATCCTCCCTCTATCCTCCCTCCTTCTCCCTCTATCCTCCCTCTATCCTCCCTCCTTCTCCCTCTGTCCTCCCTCTATCCTCCCTCTATCCTCCCTCCTTCTCCCTCTATCCTCCCTCTATCCTCCCTCCTTCTCCCTCTATCCTCCCTCTATCCTCCCTCCTTCTCCCTCTATCTCCCTCTATCCTCCCTCTATCTCCCTCTTTATCTCCCCTTTACCTCCCTCTATCCTCCCTCCTTCTCCCTCTATCCTCCCTCTATCCTCCCTCCTTCTCCCTCCTTCTCCCTCTATCTCCCTCTTTATCTCCCCTTTACCTCCCTGTATCCTTGCTCCTCTTCTGTGATTTACATCTTCAGTTTCTGAGTTTCTTTTGAAATGCAGGTCCCCCCACACACACACACAACACACACAGACACACACACACACCACACACACGCACACACACACACACACACACACACGCACACACGCACACACACACACACGCACACACACACACACACACACACACACACGCACACACACACACACACACGCCGCACACACACACTGAAACTGAATGAGAGTTTCGTCACACAGCACTCTGAGCCTGCAGAATGTGAGGAATGTGTGTGTGTGTGTGTGTGTGTGTGTGTGTGTGTGTGTGTTCTGTAAAAACTGTCCTCAGTGTGTCAGTGAGGGTCAGTTTCAGTCACACACTTTTTATTTAACGATGGGGGTTAGGGACTAATATTTCTTACTTTTGAACACGTCTGCATGAAACTCTGAAAAACGCTTTAATTTCCTCCGTAATGAATGTATTTCATCTTTACTGTTATTATTATTGGTTTCCCTAACATCTCCCTGCGTTGCAGGCTCCGCCCCCTGACTCCTCCTCCTATCAGGGCGGGGCTTCAGGCCATTGGCCCCGCCTCCCGGTGCCCAACCCCCCCTCCACTCTGGACAAACAGACCAATTGGAGCCGAGCTCTGCCGCTGCCGACCCCCCAGGAGAGGATGAAGAGAGACCCTCTTATTACCAGCTGCCTGGTGCCCATCAACGTGACCGGTAACACACACACACACACACAAGCACACACACAGACTCACACACACACGCACACGCACGCACACAC
>CM062270.1:38734693-38752248 GCA_031216635.1 Dissostichus eleginoides | reverse complement strand
AGGGAGGATAGCAGGAGGATAGAGGGAGGATAGAGGGAGATAGCAGGAGGATAGAGGGAGGGAGGATAAGGAGAGGGGAGGTCGCTACCTTTCTGCTCCAGGGGAGAAGCGGCAACACTCGGTGGGGGAGGAGGAACGGGAGTCAAACTGAGGGAGGGGACGACATGAAATATGACAAAAATAAAATATGAAGATGAGGAACTAAAAGAGACAAACAGAGGGAGAGGAGGACCTGAGGAGGAGAGGAGGGTCACACACATGGAGACATGTTATTCTCCAAAGCTCACCTGAAGGGACAGACTTCATTCAGACACAAAACAGAACGCTTCACTACTGCCCAACGTCTTTATCCTGCTGGGCTCAGAACAGCTGATAGCTGAAAATACTTCCTCCTGTTTGAATCTGTGAAATCAGGCGAGTCTGTTGTTGTAATACTCATGATGTCCACTAGAGGGAGCAGGTACACTGTCCTTAAGGTTTTTCAAATTAAACTTTATACAGAAATACTTCACGACTCTTTGGTTTCATTTCAGAATATCCTGGAATATTTCTCACTTTCCTCTCAAATATAAATATGCTTTCTGTGATATAACATTAGTCATAATACTAGTGATATAACATTTGTAATACAATACAGCTTTATTTATAGCACTTTAAACCTCCAGACCAAAGCGCTGTACAGCAAATAAACAAAACAAAACATACAAAAAGTAACTCAGCTCACACCATAAAACAAGAGAATTTAAAAGCAATAAAAGCAACGCTCTAAAAGATGTTAATACGCTGAGGAGAAGAGGTGGGTTTTAAGAAGCGATTTAAAAGCAGGCAGTGTGGGGACCTGTCTGATGAGCAGGGGCAGATCGTTCCACAGTGTCGGGACCTGTCTGATGAGCAGGGGCAGATCATTCCACAGTGTGGGACCTGTCTGATGAGCAGGGGCAGATCGTTCCACAGTGTGGGACCTGTCTGATGAGCAGGGGCAGATCGTTCCACAGTGTCGGGACCTGTCTGATGAGCAGGGGCAGATCGTTCCACAGTGTGGGAGCCTGTCTGATGAGCAGGGGCAGATCGTTCCACAGTGTGGGGACCTGTCTGATGAGCAGGGGCAGATCGTTCCACAGTGTGGGAGCCTGTCTGATGTGCAGGGGCAGATCGTTCCACAGTGTGGGAGCCTGTCTGATGTGCAGGGGCAGATCGTTCCACAGTGTGGGGCCTGTCTGATGAGCAGGGGCAGATCGTTCCACAGTGTGGGAGCCTGTCTGATGAGCAGGGGCAGATCGTTCCACAGTGTGGGAGCCTGTCTGATGTGCAGGGGCAGATCGTTCCACAGTGTGGAGCCTGTCTGATGAGCAGGGGGATCGTTCCACAGTGTGGGGACCTGTCTGATGAGCAGGGGCAGATCGTTCCACAGTGTGGGGCCTGTCTGATGAGCAGGGGCAGATCGTTCCACAGTGTGGGACCTGTCTGATGAGCAGGGGCAGATCGTTCCACAGTGTGGAGCCTGTCTGATGAGCAGGGGCAGATCGTTCCACAGTGTGGGAGCTGCTACAGAGAAGCAACGGCCCCCTCTGAGCTTTGACTTGGTTCTGGGCACATTCAGGAGCAGTTGATCAGCTGACCTGAGAGGGCGGTTGGGCGTGTAAGGGTAGCAGCTCAGAAAGATATGGTGGGGTCATGCCATTTAGGGATTTAAAAGTAAACAAAAGGGTTTTGAAATGAATCCTAAAATGTATTGGCAGCCAGTGGAGCGAAGCCAAAATGGGGGAAATGTGGTCATATTGTGTGCCAGTTAAAAGCCTTGCTGCGGCATTTTGCACCCGCTGCAGACGAGCGAGGGAGGACCCACTGACCCCCATGTAGAGAGAGTTACAGTAATCCAGCCGAGTGGGGACAAAGGCGTGGATTACTGTCTCAAACTGCTGTCTGGAGAGAAAAGGTTTCACTTTGGCTAGCTGCCTCAGGTGATAAAAGCTCGTTTTTACCACAGATTTAATCTGACTCTCAAGTTTTAGTTCACGGTCCATTTTAAAGCCAAGGTTCGTAATGGTGGGCTTGGTGTACTGAGCCAGGGAACCCAGGTCTACAGAAGTGGTGCCAGTGGTGCTACCAAAAACCATTACTTCTGTTTTTCCTTCATTCAGTTTTAGGAAGTTGCACCCCATCCAGGCCTTTATGTCCTCTAGGCACTTTAGCAGTGGGCTAATTGAGTAACCCTCCTTCTTTGTTAGTGGGACATAACTCTGGCTATCATCAGCATAGCAGTGGAATGCGATGCCGTGCTTTCTAAGCATGGACCCAAGAGGGAACAGATAGAGGGAGAATAGCAGGGGGCCTAATACTGAGCCCTGTGAGACCCCATACAGGAGTGGAGCAGAGGATGACTCGGAGTCACCAAGGCTGACAGAGAACGTTCTGTCCTTCAGATATGACCTGAACCATTCCAGGGCTTTCCCCTCAATGCCCACCCACTGCTCCAAGCCAGAGATCAGGATGTCATGTACCTCATTCACACCAACGCAACTCCGGTTCAAGCTCCTCTAGAGCTTTTCAGGTTCAGAACCTGTTCTTCGGTTTAGCTCCGGCTCTTTTCACACCGCTCAGAGCCCGACTGGTGCTGCGTCATTGCGTCCTCGTTTGCGTCATGACGTAACCGTTTGCGTGCCTGCTTCATAAAGCCAAACCGCGCGGAAACCCCTCACAGCTCACACCGACAACAACAACAATGGCGATTGTGTTGAAGCGCTACTCGTTTTGGTTTTGGTAAAAACCAGCGGTTGCCATCTCTTTCTGCAATTGTTGGAGAATTGCTTTGGACCGCGTGCTCCCCTCCAGCTTCCTCTGTACCTCTTGGGAAGACCAGATTCCCAGTAGGTAGCTGGTCTCTTCAGTGGACCACTGCTGCTTGTTAAGTTTCTCCATCGTTGTGTACAAACTGGATAAAACGCGGGCTTTTTGTTGTTGTTCAGGAGTTGATCCCGCCCTGCCCCTGCCCCGCCTCGACGTCAGCGTGACGTATGCGCTGCTTTTGCTCTAGCCGGAGAATTTTTTGGTGCTTGAAACGAACCGGATTCCGGAGCTAAGAGGCTGCTCCGCTGCGGTGTGAACAGGAAAACCCGGTGCTTTTCAAGCTCCAGCTCCGAACCGGCCCTGAAACACCGTCGGTGTGAATGAGGTCATGGTCGACTGTATGGAAAGCAGCAGTTAGATCAATAAGTAGAAGCACAACGCAGTCCCCAGAGTCAGTAGATAAAAGGGTGTCATTAAAAACTCTTAAAAGCGCTGTTTCAGTGCTGTGCATCGTTTTAAAACCGGATTGGAAAACCTCCAGTAGATTGTTCTCTTCCAGAAAAAACATAATTTGACTGTAGACAACCTTCTCCAGGATTTTTGACATAAAAGGCATTTTGGAAATGGGCCTGAAATGAGTCAGAACTGTGGGATCCAGACTGGGTTTTTGATACGAGGTTGCACGACTGCATGCTTCAGGTTTCCAGGGACCTTCCCTGAGAGCAGACTGCTGTTTAGAACTGCCAGCACAGATGGTCCAACAGTGGGGAAAACCTCTTTAAAGAGTCGAGGTGCGACAGATAGTGATGGAAAAATGAAGTTTTGAATGAAGCATCGAACCACTTGGACAATTGTGTCGGAAATAGGTTCATTTCTGGAAGCTTCAGTTACAGCGACCTCTCCTGGCGAAGTGCAAGGCTGCAGTGGGTTGAACGGATCTTTGCCTTGAAACATATTCGATGCACAAACACACTAAGACTGAATATCATGTTCTATTTGCAATTAAAGATTGATAATTGTGTGTATTGGGTTATTGAGAAGAGACTAGAGAGTGCTGGACATTTCTTTGGGCGGAGACGGCCTTTTATCAGTTATTAAAGTATTAAAGTTGAAAAGCAATGATTAAAAGTTCATCCGTTCCGGGCTTTGAACCAGCTGCACGGAGGACATCGCAGCGTTCAGGCCGCCGGCTCTATCCGCTGGGCTATCTATTCCTTAAACCATGTTCACAACTTCTCCACATGTTGAAGTGTTTCCCAGAACGACCTCTCGTTCTTCCTGGCTTGCTCTATAATGATCCAATTCAAATGCAATACCAACAACAACTCAACAGCAACAACGCAAACTACGACAACAACCCACACATTGCGCATTGTTTAGAGCGGTTATAAAGTGTTGAAGCGCTCAAATTCGAAACTGTTTCAACCTGTCAGCTGTCAGAATAGAGACGAGGCAGTACATTGAATCACCTGATTGATTCAGGTGATTGATTCAGGAAATGAAGCAGTTGCTGGTTCGGACGTCACATGTCACGTGATTTGAAGCAAGCTTCGAATCACTGCTTCTATGGAATAGGAAGTCCAGGGTTGAAGCTCCGTTCGAAGCTTCAGTGTCAAACTGCCATCACTAGCAACAGGGTCATTTGGAGAACCAGAGGGCTTTAACTTGGAGACAATCTCCTGTACAAAACACAGTGCTACAGGCTCAAACTGATTAAATACAGCAGAGCACAGTGCAGGAACTGAGGGGTCATTTGCAGGAGCAGAGATTTGAGCTCTAGTAGAGTTTACCTTATTAATAAAAAAGTAAAGAATATATAACATATAACATTAGTAATATAATACAAGTAATAGTAATATAATACTATTAATATAACATTAGTCATATAATACTAGTGATATAACATTAGTAATATAATACTATTAGTATAACATGTCTCTCACCTTGGTCAGGGTGTCTCTGTGTTTGTGTCTGCTGGTGTAGAGAGGCACCAGGGGGGAGATGGAGACGATCACTCTGACCACCTGAAGATCTGAAACACAGAGAAACATCCTCTCTGAAACACAGAGAAACATCCTCTCTGAAACACAGAGAAACATCCTCTCTGAAACACAGAGAAACACAGAGAAACATAGAGAAACACAGAGAAACATAGAGAAACACAGAGAAACATCCTCTCTGAAACATAGAGAAACACAGAGAAACATCCTCTCTGAAACATAGAGAAACACAGAGAAACATCCTCTCTGAAACATAGAGAAACACAGAGAAACACAGAGAAACACAGAGAAACAGAGAAACACAGAGAAACACAGAGAAACACAGAGAAACATCCTCTCTGAAACATAGAGAAACACAGAGAAACATCCTCTCTGAAACATAGAGAAACAGAGAGACACACAGAGAAACATACTCAAATGTACCTCCTTTAACTTCATGGGGGGGGGGGAAGCTCCTGTTTATTTATGGGAGGGGGGCTGGATAAACTTTAACAATTCCAAAAGTATGGAAGTGGGCTTTTGTCCTGCCTTTACTAAAAGGAGGGGAGGCCACCTTATTAAATAATTATAGGCCCATCTCTAAATTGTCAGTTCTGGCGAAGGTTCTCGAACGCCTAGTGAGTGAACAGGTAAAGGAGTTTTTATGTAACAATGACCTCCTGTCTAAACATCAGTCAGGCTTCAGAAAGCAACATAGCACCATCACTGCCACAATGAAAGAGGTGAATGATATGGCGAGTATCTTAGATAATAAGCGGAGTTGTGCAGCTCTGTTTGTTGACCTGTCCAAAGCGGTTGATACCGTCGATCATCGCATCTTGAAGCAGAGGCTACTCAGTATTGGCATATCCAGCCATGCAGTGGGTGGTTGGTGAACTACCTCTCTGAAAGGTCCCAATGTGTTCACTTTGATGGGCTGTCTTCTGAGTGGTTAAACATTACTAATGGTGTTCCCCAAGGTTCTGTTTTAGGTCCACTTTTATTCTCCATCTACATCAACAGCTTAGGTCAAAATGTCGATGGAGCAACCTTACATTTTGATGCGGACGACACCGTGATGTACTGTGCAGGTCCCTCCATTCAGGAGGCTGTTGTTGAATTACAGGCTGTTTTTAACATTATTCAGACTCAGCTCTCTGAACTAAAGCTTCTTTTAAATGTTGATAAAACCAAAGTAATGCTCTTTTCAAAAGTTAAAAAGACACCAGAGCCTGTTTTAGATATTGTAACTACGCAAGGAATAAAACTTGAAGTGGTTACCTGTTACAAATACCTTGGTCTCTGGCTTGATGATTGCCTCTCTTTTAAACTTCAGGTCAATAACATGCTTAGAGAGCTGAGGGTGAGGCTAGGTTTCTTTCACAGGAACAAGTCCTGTTTCTCTCTGAGGCCAGGAAAAGGCTCTGTGACCTTTTGACCTGTGCTGGACTCTGGGGATCTGGTCTATATGAATGCACCGGCCCATCACCTGATCGAGTTAGATGCTGCGTGTCACAGTGTGCTGGACTCTGGGGATCTGGTCTATATGAATGCACCGGCCCATCACCTGATCGAGTTAGATGCTGCGTGTCACAGTGTGCTGGACTCTGGGGATCTGGTCTATCTGAATGCACCGGCCCATCACCTGATCGAGTTAGATGCTGCGTGTCACAGTGCACTGAGATTAGTGACAAACTGTAAAGTATTAACCCATCACT
Organism: Dissostichus eleginoides; assembly: GCA_031216635.1. NCBI lineage: Eukaryota > Metazoa > Chordata > Actinopteri > Perciformes > Nototheniidae > Dissostichus > Dissostichus eleginoides. The sequence continues at coordinate 38,745,764 of CM062270.1, read as the reverse complement.
GTACCCTGTATGCCAGGGCTGGTCTGCCTTCGCTCACTGTACGGAGGCTCAGTCACTGGTACATGTTCATCTACAAAGCCATGTTAGGGAGACTTCCATCCTCCATCTGCTCCCTGATCTCACGGTGAATTGTAAGCGGCTACTGCCTGAGATCGCATGTTGTGGTTTCACTAAATGAGCCAGCTGCTAGGACTGTCTTAGGGAGATAGCTTTTAGACGCGCAGCTCCTCTGTCTTGGAACAGTCTGCAATTGAAATGGAAACTGAGCAATCTGGTGCCACTAAATGTTTTTAAAGCTCGGTTGGATGCTACTCAGTCGGATGCTGTTGGAACCTGTTCATGTGGATAGTTCTGTACATTGTAATCCCTGTAATGATGCTGGATGATGTCCTTTTTGTTGTCCTGTTGTTCTATGTTCATGTTTCATGTGGAACCTGCTTGAGCAGGTCTCCCTCGAAAAAGAGATCAATGGTCTCAATGGGATACACCTGGGTAAATAAAGGCTTGAAATGAAATGAACAAACACAAAGAGATTTTATTTGAGAATCAGTTTAAATGTTCCTCAGAGCGGAGAGGGTCTGCAGAGAGAACAGTTCCTACATCTGTCCACCAGAGGGAGCACCACACCAGGAGAGCTGTGTGTGTGTGAGTGTGTATATGTGTGTGTGTGTGTGTATATGTGTGTGTGTGTGTACCTGTCTCTGAGAGCATCTCTGTGATGCATGCTGGTCTGGATTCTGACAGGAAGTGGTTCCTCTGGGTCAGCCGGGCCAAGCAGAACCGATCCGTCAGTTTACTCTCCGTGTCCAGGTCCGACACCGCTGGGAAGGACATATACAGGTATTCATATACTATATAAAAGGAGGGGATGCATTGTGGTGTGAATGCTGAAGAGTAGAGCACGTGATGTTAAAAAGCTTCATGAAACGCCCAATGTGTGAAAAATGTTAAATATGAAGGTTTATTAAGTGAATACAGATTTGGATAATTCAAGACTTTCAAGTAAATATAAACAAGTTGAAAAAAGTAAGGATTAAAATATGTGGAAAATATCTGAATGAACTTTCAACACCCGTCTGTACACACAAGCATTATGAGCAGCTGTCAGCATCTCAATATACACACACACCCACACACACACACACACACACACACACACACACACCCACACACACACACACACACACACACACACACACAGACCCACACACACACACACAGACACACACAGACACACACACACACACAGACACACACACACACAAACACACATACACACATATACACACACACCCACACACACCCACACACACACACCCACACACACACCCACACCCACACACACACACACACACACCCACACACACACACACACTCACACACACACACACCGACACACACACACACACACCCACACCCACACACACATACAGACACAGACACAGACACACACACACACACACACACAGACAGAGACACAGACACACACACACAGACACACACAGACACAGACACACAAACACACATTCACACACAGACACGCACACACACACACACACACACACACTCACACACACACACACACACACACACACAGAGACACACACACACACACAGAGACACACACACACACACAGAGACACACACACACAGAGACACACACACACACACACAGAGACACACACACACAGAGAGACACACACACACACACACCATGAGCAGAAAACAACAACAGCAGCAGCAGCAGGATACTGAGGACTCTCACCCCCCCCTCACTTCTCTAACCTGCAGTCTCTCAGCAGGAGGTCTCATTTCTCTTTCTAATATCAGTCTGCAGGATGAGGAGAAGAAGAAGAAGACATTCCTAATGAATCCCCTTCCTCTCTGTTGTGTAACCACACGCACACACACTATGGCAAGCCATTTGAGTATTTATTCCACGTCCTTGATATCAGACGGCAGCTGCCTACACTAGTTGGCTCTTTGATTCCACTTGCTTTTTGATGAACTAGTGACCCTCTGACCGTACTAGTGACGCTAAAAGTCTTACATGTTAACTAGTGCGCTGCAAAAGCTCTGACATGTTAACTAGTTACACAAAAGAAGCAGAACTAGTTAACTAGTGGCATACATTTGTCTGCACTAGTTAACTAGTCGCACCCAGAATCACTCACTAGTTAACTAGTCGCACCCAGAATCACTCACTAGTTAACTAGTAGCACCCAGAATCACTCACTAGTTAACTAGTGGCACCCAGAATCACTCACTAGTTAACTAGTCGCACCCAGAATCACTCACTAGTTAACTAGTTGACGCCTCTTTTGACCTTACTTGTTAACTAGTGGGGCTCAAAATGTCTACACGTTAACTAGTGAACCCTTCGCCCTTTACTAGTTAACTAGTGAGGCTTAAAATGTTCACTAGTCGTACTAGTGGATCCCAAATGTGCACTAGTCGCACACATTTAATGCTGTTTCTACACGGACCCTCACTGTTGCGGTAACCGTGTTGTCCCTTCCGGTTGTCACCTCCGGGTATCCTGTGTGCCTGTTCTGCAGCTGATAGCTCATATTATCTTAAACTAAATCGATCGTTTTTAAAACTCTTGATCACGGCAACTGCCTGACGTTGTAATCACACGTTACTACAGCTTAAGCACCCACAACTCTCCTTCTCTTAGCGACTGTAACTCCACAGTTGCTCACACTTCTTTCGGGTTTGCTAACGGTAGCTACTTTAGCTTGATAGCTAGCCATGGCTCCTTCCCCACCCTCGGGTGCTATTTCCTGCTCTATCTGTCTTATGTTTGGTTACTTCCCTACCTCCTTTACTGGTACCGATACATGTGTTAAATGTAGTATAGTTGTTAGGTTGGAGGCGGGAATCATAGCCATAGAAGCCCGGCTCCGCATTTTAGAAAGTAACTCAGCTACAGTAAAGCCCATGTTAGTCGGTGCGGACCGGCAAGAGGTAGCTCCTACTAGCCGTCCCCCGACAACTCCCGAGCAGCAGGGAGACTGGGTGACTGTTCAGAAGAGGCATTACAGGAGACCCACAGGTCCCCACCAACCCGTTCACGTATCTAACAAATTTTCCCCACTCAGCGAGGCACCCGCTGAGGAGTCAACTCTGGTTATTGGTAGCTCTATTATGAGATACGTGAATTTAGAGACCAAAGCCTCCACAGTCACATGCATTCCGGGGGCCAGAGCGGGCGACGTTGAGGCGCATCTTAAACTGCTGGCTAAAAATAAACGTAAATACAGTAGGATTGTTATTCACGTCGGTGGTAATGATGTTCGTTTACGCCAATCAGAATGCACTAAACTTAATGTGGCGTCGGTGTGTAGATATGCTAAAACAATGTCGGACACCGTAATTTTCTCTGGTCCCCTCCCCAATCTGATCAATGACGACATGTATAGCCGCATATCATCATTTCAGCGCTGGTTGTCTTGGTGGTGCCCAGCAAACGATGTGGGCTTCGTAAATAATTGGACAGCCTTCTGGGGAAAACCTGGTCTGATTAAGAGAGACGGCATTCATCCTACTTTGGAAGGTGCACATCTCATTTCGGCAAACATTTCAGGGATTTGTGGACTTAATCCATGACAAACTGGAGTTGAGACCAGGAGGCGGAGTCGCAGTCTTACACGCTTCTCTGCGCTCTCTCCTGGGCAGTCATCCATAGGAATCCCGAACCCAATAAAATACCCAATATTAACGGTGTGTGTGTCTGCCCAAGGACAATTTAAGATGAAGCCTAATAGAGGTGTCATACATAATAACCTAATAAAAGTAAATGTAACAACTACTACAGTGCAACAAAACAGGAAGATTAAATGTGGTCTCTTAAACATAAGATCTCTAGCATCTAAAGCAATATTGGTAAATGATTTAATATCAGAATATTGATATTTGCTGTCTCACTGAAACTTGGTTGAGACATGAAGAATATGTCAGCATAAATGAAGCCACTCCACCCAGCCATATCAATACTCATTGCTCGAGGCACAGGCCGAGGAGGTGGAGTTGCAGCCATCTTTGACTCAAATTTACTTATCAATACTAAACCAAAATTAAATTATACCTCCTTTGAAAGTCTTGTTTTTAGTCTTACGCATCCGACCTGGAAAACTTTGCATCCAATCTTATTTGTTGCAGGTACCGTGCCAGGTCCTTATTCAGAATTCTGATCAGAGTTCTCTGAGTTTTTATCAACTCTGGTATTTAAAACAGATAAAGTAATTATCGTAGGTGACTTTAATATTCATGTTGACGATGATAAAAATATCCTTACTGTTGCATTTAACTCTGTATTAGACTCTTGGTTTCCGTCAGAGTGTAAATAAACCAACCCACTGCTATAATCACACTCTCGACCTTGTTCTGACTTATGGTATTGAAATTGAGCAACTATTAGTGGAACCGCATAATCCTGCTTTATCCGACCATTTCTTAGTAACTTGTGAAGTTCTGTTGCTAGACTACAAAGCATCAGTCACAAGCTCCTGCAGCAGAAACCTGTCTGTTAGCGCTATAGCCACATGTAAGGAAGAGATTCCATCAATACTTAACCCGATAGCATGTCTGCATGTAAGGAAGAGATTCCATCAATACTTAACTTGATAGCATGTCTGCATGTAAGGAAGAGATTCCATCAATACTTAACTTGATAGCATGTCTGCATGTAAGGAAGAGATTCCATCAATACTTAACCCGATAGCATGTCTGCATGTAAGGAAGAGATTCCATCAATACTTAACTTGATAGCATGTCTGCATGTAAGGAAGAGATTCCATCAATACTTAACCCGATAGCATGTCTGCATGTAAGGAAGAGATTCCATCAATACTTAACTTGATAGCATGTCTGCACGTAAGGAAGAGATTCCATCAATACTTAACCCGATAGCATGTCTGCATGTAAGGAAGAGATTCCATCAATACTTAACTTGATAGCATGTCTGCATGTAAGGAAGAGATTCCATCAATACTTAACCCGATAGCATGTCTGCATGTAAGGAAGAGATTCCATCAATACTTAACTTGATAGCATGTCTGCATGTAAGGAAGAGATTCCATCAATACTTAACCCGATAGCATGTCTGCATGTAAGGAAGAGATTCCATCAATACTTAACCCGATAGCATGTCTGCATGTAAGGAAGAGATTCCATCAATACTTAACCCGATAGCATGTCTGCATGTAAGGAAGAGATTCCACCAATACTTAACCTGATAGCATGTCTGCATGTAAGGGAAAGATTCCACCAATACTTAACCCGATAGCATGTCTGCATATAAGGGAGAGATTCCACCAATACTTAACCTGATAGCATGTCTGCATGTAAGGGAGGAAACTTATACAACATGTACACCACCCCACATTGATCATGTTGTTGATAGTGCTACAGATGCGCTGCGAATAAAGTTAGACTCTGTTGCTCCTTTGAAAAAGAAGAAAATAAAACAACATGGCCTAGCTCCATGGCATAATGCCGAAACCCGCAAAATAAAGCAAAAGTCTTGCTCGATCTCAGTGCTGCATTTGATACTATCGACCATGATATCCTACTGCAAAGACTAGAGCACTTAGTTGGCATAAAGGGAACTGCTTTAGGCTGGTTTAGGTCCTATCTATCTGAACGCTCTCAGTTTGTGTGTCAACGATGAATCTTCCATGCAAACCAAAGTTAGCCATGGAGTGCCACAGGGCTCAGTGCTTGGACCTATTTTGTTCACATTATATATGCTTCCGTTAGGCAATATTATAAGGAATCATTCTGTACATTTCCACTGTTATGCGGATGATACTCAACTATATTTATCCATCAAGCCTGATGAAACCAATCATCTAAATACAATTCAAGACTGCCTCAAGGACTTAAAAACGTGGATGACCTTAAACTTTTTGATGTTAAACACGGCTAAAACTAAAGTTATTGTACTCGGCCCAAAGAATCAAATTAAAAACAAAAAATTATCTAAAGATACACTAACTATGGATGGCATTAATTTGGCCTCCAGTGAGACTGTAAGGAACCTTGGTGTTATATTTGATCAGGATTTATCTTTTAACGCCCACATAAAATCAATCTCAAGGACCGCCTACTTCCATCTACGTAACATTGCAAAAATCAGGCATATCTTGCCTCAAAACGATGCAGAGAAACTAGTCCATGCATTTGTTACTTCAAGGCTGGATGATTGTAACTCTCTATTATCAGGGTGTACCAAGAAGTCAGTTAAGTCGCTTCAGCTGATTCAAAATGCTGCAGCACGTGTACTAACCAGAGTTAGGAAAAGGGACCACATTACTCCTGTTCTGGCTGCCTTACACTGGCTCCCTATAGAACATAGGATAGAATTTAAAATTCTTCTTCTGGCCTACAAAGCCCTTAATGGGCAGGCGCCATCTTACCTTAAAGAACTCATTATACCCTACTGTCCTACTAGGGCATTGCGTTCCTAGAATGCAGGGTTGTTGGTTGTTCCTAGAGTCTCTAAAAGTACAATGGGAGCCAGAGCCTTTTCTTATCAAGCTCCACATTTGTGGAATCAGCTTCCAGTTTGTGTTCGGGCGGCAGACAGCCTATCCGTTTTTAAGAGTGCGCTTAAGACCTTCCTTTTTGATAAAGCTTATAGTTGATAAAATAATCTATTAAGAGTGCATTGACGTAGACACGCTGTGCCTCTTCACCTATACATTTTTAATTCTTACTCTTTCACTTAAATCCTAAAAACTTAGATCTTATATTTAAAACTAAGGTTATTACTACTTCTCATTCTTCTAAATCTATTCTCTCTCTACTTCTCATACTCTCTACTTCTGTAATCTATTTATTCTATGTTCTCTTTATTATAATAGGTTGCAGAGAGGCCTATTCCGGCCGGGGAGTGTTTAGACCGTATTCACAGCGTACCTCCTTACCTCTCACACTCACCAATTCCAATTAAGGTTCCAGTGGGGACCTTTCTCCCTGCGTGTGCCTCTCCACCTCTGTTTCTTACTTGCTACCCCTTATCCCTCAACCTATCCTAAGGGAGTGCATGTACGTAGACACGTTAGTTTAGCTGCTATAGGCTTGGACTGTCGGGGACACCTTACTTCTTCCTTCTGTCTGTCTGTACCTGTGTACTCTCATGTTCCGATTAACCCAGCTTCCCCCAAATTTCTTATTTGTGTCTATCTACGCCGGAATCCTGAGTCGAGGCTGATCCTGTTGCTGTGGTCCTGCCTGACTCTCATCATACTACTTCCCTGATGGCTCCCACAGGATTGTTGACATCCTCGTGGATTCATCTTCTTATTATAGACACATGCATTTCCAAACATTTGTCTACCTACGCTGTAAAATGTATTATCTCTTCGATTTACACACGGCATCTATTGTACGTCTGGTCCTGGGAGAGGGATCCCTCCTCTGTTGCTCTCCCTGAGGTTTCTCCCATGTTCCCCTTTAAACTGTGGGGTTTCTCTGGAAGTTTTTCCTTGTACGATGTGAGGGTCTCAGGACAGAGGGGGTCGTATTGTCTACTGATATTCTGTACAAACTGTGAAGTCCACTGAGACCAATATAACATTTGTGATATTGGGCTATATAAATAAACATTGATTGATTGATTGATTGATTGATTGATTGATTGACTCGTTGCACAGAATGCTAATGAGGAGGAGGGGAAAGAATGCATCGAGGTCTCCTATTGGCCCTAAGCTATAGAGCTCCACCCAGCCCAAATAGTCTCTTTAAGAGCTTAAATACTCTGTGTTTTAAAATACAGTTGTAAAACATGCACCAAAAGTGAATGCTGAATCACTCACTAGTTAACTAGTCGCACCCAGAATCACTCACTAGTTAACTAGTCGCACCCAGAATCACTCACTAGTTAACTACTCGCACCCAGAATCACTTACTAGTTAACTAGTAAAGGCAAAAGGTTCACTAGTTAACTAGTTGACGCCTCTTTTGGCCTTACTAGTTAACTAGTGGAGCTCAACATGTCTACACGTTAACTAGTGAGCCCTTCGCCCTTTACTGTTAACTAGTGAGATACATTTAAATTCCACTAGTGAACTAGTCGGGCTTAAAATGTTCACTAGTCGCAATGACTTACTAGTTGACGTGTACGTGCAACTAGTTAACTAGTGAATTGTTTCAAAGTCATACATGTTGACTAGTGCATTTTTTGACACACCACTAGTAAACTAGTTGCACATACACGTCAACTAGTAAGTCATTGTGTTGAACTAGTGAGAAGAAAAGCACAACTAGTGGGCTCAAAAGATCCACTAGTTTAGGAAAAAGCCATACATCTTGAATCAATAGCAAACTAGTCGCGTACAGTTGCTCACTAGTGCTACAAAAGCCAAACTAGTTGAAGGAAAGGTCTTACATGTAAGAAAAATGTGCAACATGTAAGGTCAAAGTCTAACATGTTTATAACAAAGCCTGACTAGTGAGAAGAAATGCCCTCCACTAGTTAACTAGTAAGAACAACATCTGTGTCACTAGTTTACTAGTGACTCCTCTAAGGCTCCACTAGTTAACTAGTGAGATAAAGTGTGTGTGACTAGTTAACTAGTAAGGTAAAAACCATTGCACTAGTGTAGCTAGTGGACACTTTGGACCTCACTAGTTAACTAGTGCACATTTTGAGCCTCACTAGTTAACTATTAAGGTCAAAGAAGGTGGCAACTAGTTAACTAGTGAACAGTTTATCTTCACTAGTTAACGTGTAAGCATTAATATGTATCCACTAGTTAACTAGTGAACATTTTGCCTTCACTAGTTAACGTGTAAGCTGCAATATGTATCCACTAGTTAACTAGTTGCCGTTCATATGGCCAACACGTTCACTAGTCAGCCATATGCAAATGAAGCAGGCGGGACCCAGATTCTGATTGGTCAGTTCAGCTCTGTGAGGGAGAGCCTTAGGGGGCGTTCTCCTGCAATGTTTTTAGCAACGTCTCGAAGACGTGAGGTGCATCAGTCGGGTATTCAGTGCCTCCTGTTAACATATTGTCCGTGGGAAGTCAGTCAGTGTGTGTTTTGAAATAGAGAAATACAGGTTTCTGTTTCTGCTTTGCTGCTTTCTGTGTGTGTTTTTGTTGGTCGAGTGTGCGTATGCTTGTGTGAGAACACCGGCACTCGAGACACAAAAGTAGCGGATGATCGTGGGACATTTTATCAGCGGTGCCACGAAATGAATAAAGCAGAAACACTGGACAGATCTCAAAACCAGGGTAACGATAGATCCGTATGATGATAAACAACCTCTCCATATTTGCCTTAGACTAATATTTACGGAAGTCACGGCGATCTCTCAAAGCTGTGATCCGGAGAGGGTTACTTCCTCTTTCTATCCATCACTAATGTCCTTCTGTTATCACAGTGCTATTCTAATCCAGCACCTTTCAAATTGCAGCTTAATCAAATGTTTTAAAGAGGATCTATATTCCTGTCTGCAGTCCTAAGGCAACTTTCTAATTTTAACAAAGTCTTCAATGTTCTTACCTCATTTGATAAACAGTCATATGATCATAATTACAACAATACTTTTGTTTTATATTTTTGTAAATATGGTCAAATGACTGTATTTTAAAACACAGTGTATTTAAGCTCTTAAAGAAACTATTTGGGCTGGGTGGCGCTCTATAGCTTAGGGCCAATAGGAGACCTCGATGCATTATTTCCCCTCCTCCTCATTAGCATTCTGTGCGACTAGTGCGACTAGTGCACATTTTGAGCCTCACTAGTTCACTAGTGGAATTTCAATGTATCTCACTAGTTAACTAGTAAAGGGCAAAGGGTTCACTAGTTAACGTGTAGACATTTTGAGCCCCCTAGTTAACTAGTAAGGCCAAAAGAGGCGTCAACTATTAACTAATGAACCTGTTCCGCTTTACTAGTTAACTAGTGAGTGATTCTGGGTGCGACTAGTTAACTAGTGCAGACAAATGTATGCCACTATTAACTAGTTCCGCTTATTTTGTGTAACTAGTTAACATGTCAGAGCTTTTGCAGCGCCTAGTCTGTTAAGACTTTAGCGTCACTAGTACGGTCAGAGGGTCACTAGTTCATCAAAAAGCTTACATGTTGATACTTGTGCTACAAGTGCTGCTCCTGGCGTCACTAGTAAGGCTTATGGGCTAACTAGTCGGACAAAGTGCCACTAGTTGCTGAAAAAGAGTGACTAGTGTAATGTTTTATGGAACTAGTAAAGCAGAGTGCCAAACTAGTTTGACCATATCTCTAACAAGTGAAATCAAGAGCCAACTAGTGTAGACAGCTGCCGTCTGATATCAAGGACGTGGAATAATACTCAAATGGCTTGCCATAAGTTTGGCTTTTTTTGCACTAGTGAGCAACTGTATGCACCTAGTTACATATTGATTTAACTTGTATGGCTTTTTCTTAAACTAGTGGATATTTTGAGCCCACTAGTTGTGGTTTTCTTCTCTCTAGTTCAACACAATGACTTACTAGTTGGCATGTACGTGCAACTAGTTTACTAGTGAATTGTTTCAAAGTCATACATGTTGACTAGTGCATTTTTTGACACATCACTAGTAAACTAGTTGCACGTACATGTCAACTAGTAACACGCCTGTTCACTCTCCTCTCCGCTTCTCTCCCTGTATCGCTAACTCTTCTCTTCACTCACTTTCCTCTCTGCTTCTCTCTGCCGCTCTCTCGTCTCTTCTTCTGTGTTTCTCTCCCTGTATCGCTCACTTGTCTCTTTCGCCCCCTGTCGGCAGCGGTTAAAATAGAATCGCCCCGTCAGAATTGAAATCCCCTATGAAATGTAATGATTATAGGTCCGGGTCCGTATATGTCGGCGTCTGGGTCCGGATCCGGACCGCGGTCCGCCTGTGACTGAACTATGTACTAGTGTATCTAGTGGACACTTTGGACCTCACTAGTTAACTAGTGCACATTTTGAGCCTCAATAGTGAGCTTGTAAGACCAAAAGAGGCTTCAACTAGTTAACTAGTGAACAGTTTATCTTCACTAGTTAACGTGTAAGCTGCAATATGTATCCACTAGTTAACTAGTTGCCGTTCATATG
>CM062270.1:38702193-38729693 GCA_031216635.1 Dissostichus eleginoides | reverse complement strand
TCCTGAAGCTGAGAGATGTGAAGCTGAGAGATGTGAAGCTGAGAGATATGAAGCTGAGAGACGTTCTCCTGAAGCTGAGAGATATGAAGCTGAGAGACGTTCTCCTGAAGCTGAGAGATATGAAGCTGAGAGATATGAAGCTGAGAGATATGAAGCTGAGAGACGTTCTCCTGAAGCTGAGAGATATGAAGCTGAGAGATATGAAGCTGAGAGATATGAAGCTGAGAGATGTGAAGCTGAGAGATATGAAGCTGAGAGACGTTCTCCTGAAGCTGAGAGATATGAAGCTGAGAGACGTTCTCCTGAAGCTGAGAGACGTTCTCCTGAAGCTGAGAGATGTGAAGCTGAGAGATATGAAGCTGAGAGACATTCTCCTGAAGCTGAGAGATGTGAAGCTGAAAGATGTGAAGCTGAGAGATATGAAGCTGAGAGACATTCTCCTGAAGCTGAGAGATGTGAAGCTGAGAGATGTGAAGCTGAAAGATGTGAAGCTGAGAGATATGAAGCTGAGAGACGTTCTCCTGAAGCTGAGAGATATGAAGCTGAGAGACGTTCTCCTGAAGCTGAGAGATATGAAGCTGAGAGATATGAAGCTGAGAGACGTTCTCCTGAAGCTGAGAGATGTGAAGCTGAAAGATGTGAAGCTGAGAGATATGAAGCTGAGAGACGTTCTCCTGAAGCTGAGAGATATGAAGCTGAGAGACGTTCTCCTGAAGCTGAGAGATGTGAAGCTGAGAGATGTGAAGCTGAGAGATATGAAGCTGAGAGATGTGAAGCTGAGAGACGTTCTCCTGAAGCTGAGAGATATGAAGCTGAGAGATATGAAGCTGAGAGATATGAAGCTGAGAGACGTTCTCCTGAAGCTGAGAGATGTGAAGCTGAGAGATGTGAAGCTGAGAGATGTGAAGCTGAGAGATGTGAAGCTGAGAGATATGAAGCTGAGAGATGTGAAGCTGAGAGATGTGAAGCTGAGAGATGTGAAGCTGAGAGATATGAAGCTGAGAGATGTGAAGCTGAGAGATGTGAAGCTGAGAGGTGTGAAGCTGAGAGATATGAAGCTGAAGCTGAGAGATATGAAGCTGAGAGATGTGAAGCTGAGAGATATGAAGCTGAGAGATGTGAAGCTGAGAGATGTGAAGCTGAGAGATATGAAGCTGAAGCTGAGAGGTGTGAAGCTGAAGCTGAGACTCTGAGCAGCTCTTTGTCACTCACACCCAGGTAGAGTTTCAGGTTCCCACAGAGCTCCAGTTTCAGCTTCACTTTCTGAACACCTGTGTCACGCTGAGCTGCATCTGATCACTTGTCGCTCCTCCTGAGAAACATGAGCTCTGACAGGAAGCAGCTTCATGTTTCAGTGAAGCTGATTTAAAGAACAGCGACTGACAACAAACCAATCAAACTCTGACAGAAGATCAGGGAACAGAGATGACATCACCAGAGGCTCTGCACCAACTCCTGAAGAGGTCTCTGTAGCCTCTGTTGATCCTGCTGGAGCATCAGGACCATCACATCAATCAGAACCAAGGAAGAAGAAGCATCACCACAGCCAGGTGTGTGTGTGTGTGTGTGTGTGTGTGTGTGTGTGTGTGTGTGTGTGTGTGATTCCTCCCATGATCTGAGGGTGTGCACGCCCTGTTTATGTTTCATTTCTCCTTTATCTGCACCCCCTTTATGATCCCAGGCTTTCTGACCTTATATAGAGAAACACAAAAGAGAGAGGTGGAGGAATGTCTTCATTACTTTATAAAACCTCCTGATCCCCCCCCCCCCCCCCTGACCTCTGGGTGCAGAGCTAACCCGAGAGACTACTTTAAAGAGTCCTGTTCAGTGTATCAGTATGTAGTGTCTCTACTTTAAAGAGTCCTCTCCTGCTGATGTTCAGGTGTATATCAGTATGTAGGTCTCTACTTTAAAGAGTCCTCTCCTGCTGATGTTCAGGAGTATATCAGTATGTAGTGTCTCTACTTTAAAGAGTCCTCTCCTGCTGATGTTCAGGTGTATATCAGTATGTAGTGTCTCTACTTAAAGAGTCCTCTCCTGCTGATGTTCAGGTGTATATCAGTATGTAGTGTCTCTACTTAAAGAGTCCTCTCCTGCTGATGTTCAGGTGTATATCAGTATGTAGTGTCTCTACTTTAAAGAGTCCTCTCCTGCTGATGTTCAGGTGTATATCAGTATGTAGTGTCTCTACTTTAAAGAGTCCTCTCCTGCTGATGTTCAGGTGTATATCAGTATGTAGTGTCTCTACTTAAAGAGTCCTCTCCTGCTGATGTTCAGGTGTATATCAGTATGTAGTGTCTCTACTTAAAAGTCCTCTCCTGCTGATGTTCAGGTGTATATCAGTATGTGTAGTGTCTCTACTTTAAATAGTCCTCTCCTGCTGATGTTCAGGTGTATATCAGTATGTAGTGTCTCTACTTTAAAGAGTCCTCTCCTGCTGATGTTCAGGTGTATATCAGTATGTAGTGTCTCTACTTTAAAGAGTCCTCTCCTGCTGATGTTCAGGTGTATATCAGTATGTAGTGTCTCTACTTTAAAGAGTCCTCTCTCTCTCCACATGGTGTTGTCTCTGGTTCTGATCCTAAGCCCCTCTGATCTCTGATCACAGAAACACCCTCAGAGTTTCATTACCTTTAGATGAGATCCACATGTGAACACAGTGACTCCTCTTCAAAGGGGGCGGGGCTATAATCTATACAACATACACCAACTCCTCTTAAATGACAAGGTGAGCAATCCCAAAGATGATCAAACACAAAGATGATCAAACCCAAAGATGATCAAACCCAAAGATGATCAAACCCAACCCCTGATCAAACCCAAAGATGATCAAACCCAAAGATGATCAAACCCAAAGATGATCAAACCCAACCCCTGATCAAACCCAAAGATGATCAAACCCAAAGATGATCAAACCCAACCCCTGATCAAACCCAAAGATGATCAAACCCAAAGATGATCAAACCCAAAGATGATCAAACCCAAAGATGATCAAACCCAACCCCTGATCAAACCCAAAGATGATCAAACCCAAAGATGATCAAACCCAAAGATGATCAAACCCAAAGATGATCAAACCCAACCCATGATCTAGTCCTTCCAACTGAACTCAGTGAGGTTTAATAAATGCAACCCTTATGAGGAACCGTATCTCCCATCCAGGAGCACACAGTGATCCTCGCCTCTAACCTGCTCTAACTTTCCTTTAGAGGGAGTTCTGGAAAGTACCGGGAACTCTTTGATCCCGGTCTCTGTGGAGGTTTGAGGTAACCTGAACCCTGCTGAGCTGTGATTGGTCCGTAGAGACACACCTGTGCGAGGCTTTGGATTCTCACGCAGTAAGGATTATATCCACATATTTCCCTTTCAGTCACATGTATCCGTGCAGGAGGAGTTTCCCTGAAGTCTTTCCAGCTCAGAGATATCACTTCTGAACCATTTCAAACCTCCTGCAGGACCTGAACCTGTCAGCTGCTGCTCCACTGGGCCAGGATCACCACATGTCCAGATATGAACAACCAAACAGTCATAACTCCCAATAGAAACTGCAGTCAGGACGATGGTGTTCTACGGATGAAACCTTTATCTACTGGCTTACTTACAGCATGTTCCCAAGCTGTAGTTTCTTACAGTAGTGTCCTTTAAACTGGAAAACATTAAGGTGACTTGAAATGGTGTGTATGCATGATCATTCAGGCCGTACACAGTCATGGTGGAACAGAGAGGAGTTACAGAGGCACACTTTATTTTCTAGACTTGTTACCTCTAAATATCTGTTTCCCTCATCTTCATCACTACTGGCCTCTCCCAGCAGCTTCATGTTTCAAACACACCCTTATTTCCCAGAAGCTCTCAGAGGATGAAGTCACCCCCCCCCCCTCTCTCACCCCCCCCTCTTCTTCTGCAGAAACACACATTGTGTAATCAGGAGTAAAACTGCACCTCCTCCTGATCTCTGAGGGTCAGCAGGAGTCAGACAATAAGATTATTAAAGAACGTCCATAACATCCATCTGATTGCATCTTGCTAATTATTTATCTATACATCATATTCCATCTTCTTGTATATAGACTCTTCTTGCACTATTTGATCAGTTGTATCTGTTCTATGTCCTATATACATTCATGTTGCTCTGTTGGAGGAGGACTTCAGTTTCTCATCTCCATACCTCCTCTGAAGCTGCTGAGCACGTGTGTGATGAAGACTGGATTGGTATCAGTAACTCCTGATACACCTGTACCTGTACAGGTGTATCAGTAACTCCTGATACACCTGTACAGGTACAGAGAGGAAGAGGTGTTGGAACCACTCTGATCAAACCTTTGAAACCCAGAGAGACTAAAGTTTACCAGAAGACCAGAACATAACCAAGAACAGATTTATCATAAATTCACCTTCTATGTTATAGAATAATTCCATAGACCTCTACTCTACTCTCTGTAGATAATAAACGCTGTGTTTACGACGCCTTGTTTACAACGCCTTGTTTACAACGCCTTGTTTACAACGCCTTGTTTACAACACGTTGTGCCTTGTTTACAACACGTTGTGCCTTGTTTACAACGCGGAGATATGACCAAAAGTTGTTTATTTATTTTTTTAGAATAGTCCGAATTTTGAGATTTACAGAATTTTGAGAAACAGTGAATGTGAATGAATGTTATATTCAATATATATACATATATATATTAAACCTTTACATGTTTAACCGGCATGAAAAGGATCACTCCAGCATCAGAGAGACTTTCACATCTGTCATAAATCTCAGCTTCACCTCGCACGCTATTGGACACAAGTGCGTGGTCTGTCAGCCAATAGCATCGCTCTGCATTGTTACTGAGAGAGAGTGTATGTGTGTATGTGTGTGTGTGTGTGTGTGTGTGTGTGTGTGGGGGGGCGACCTCAATACTGAATCCAACCAAGCGAGACGATGTCATTGTGTTTCTGCTTTCACTGACCCTTCCTCATTTAGAGACTAATCATTTATTAAGTAAACAGCTTGTAGAGCAAGACTCTCACTACACACACACACACACACACACACACACACACACACACACACACACACACACACACACACACACACACAGATAGTATCTTCAGTGTTAAAGTGTGTGTATTTACAGCACAGTTTGTGCCTCTTTAAATATGCACACACACACACTCTCACTACACACACACACACACACACAACACACACACACACACACACACCACACAGATAGTATTTCCAGTGTTAAAGTGTGTGTGTATCTACAGAGCAGCTTCTGTCAGTAAACAGTTAATATATAAACGAAGTGGCTCTTCAGGCCGTTCTGCCCGGTAACAGTCCGCTCCAGGTCTCACTCTGATCCGCTCCAGGTCTCACTCTGATCTGCTCCAGAGTTTCTGCCTCACTCCTGCAGGACTCCTGGATGTTTAGAGAAGACAGACTGAGACTAAAGACAGACTAAAGTGAGACTAAAGACAGACTGAAGGCCGTCTGGGTGCCATTACTCCCACTTCATCTCTAAATGAGTGTGTGTAACGGACGGCTGTAATTTAAAGTGACCTTCTGGTGATGGCTAACGTCTGCTGACTCAGGAGAGCTGGAGTAATGCAGTGTTTAAAGGGTGGTGTCAGGTTTCTGTTTCCCTGCTACGCCCTGCAACTCAAACCCTCACACACTCACACACTCAAACACTCCTCCACGAGACATCCAGGAACCAGGCTGGGAAGCACATTCTCTCGTCTCTTCGTTCTCTCGTTCTCGTTCTCTCTTTCTCTCTTTCTCTCGTTCTCTCGTTCTCTCTTTCTCTCATTCTCTCATTCTCTCCTTCTCTCATTCTCTCGTTCTCTCATTCTCTCTTTCCTCATTCTCTCTTTCTCTCTTTCTTCATTCTCTCTTTCTCTCATTCTCTCATTCTCTCATTTCTCTTCTCTCGTTCTCTCGTTCTCTCTTCTCTCATTCTCTCTTTCTCTCTTTCTCGTTTCTCTCTTTCTCTCATCTCCTCTCTCTCGTTCTCTCGTTCTCTCTTTCTCTCATTCTCTTTTCTATCTTTCTCTCATTCTCTCATTCTCTCATTCTCTCTTTCTCTCGTTCTCTCTTTCTCTCTTTCTCTCTTTCTCTCTTTCTCTCATTCTCTCATTCTATCATTCTCTCTTTCTCTCGTTCTCTCGTTCTCTCGTTCTCTCATTCTCTTCTCTCTTTCTCTCCTTTTTCTCGTCTCTCTTTCTCTAATTCTCTCATTCTTCATTCTCTCTTTCTCTCATTCTCTCATTCTCTCTTTCTCTCATTCTCTCATTCTCTCTTTCTCTCATTTCTCTTTCTCTCTTTCTCTCATTCTCTCTTTCTCTCATTCTCTCATTCTCTCATTCTCTCATTCTCTCTTTCTCTCGTTCTCTCTTTCTCTCTTTCTCTCATTCTCTCTTTCTCTCTTTCTCTCTTTCTCTCTTTCTCTCATTCTCTCTTTCTCTCGTTCTCTCGTTCTCTCTTTCTCTCATTCTCTCTTTCTCTCTGTCTCTCATTCTCTCATTCTCTCGTTCTCTCGTTCTCTCTTTCTCTCTTTCTCTCATTCTCTCTTTCTCTCTTTCTCTCATTCTCTCATTCTCTCATTCTCTCTTTCTCTCGTTCTCTCGTTCTCTCATTCTCTCATTCTCTCTTTCTCTCCTTTTCTCGTTCTCTCGTTCTCTCTTTCTCTCGTTCTCTCGTTCTCTCTTTCTCTCTTTCTCTCTTTCTCTCATTCTCTCATTCCACTGTCAGGAGGAACACCTCCATTCAATCTGCAGAGATGAACTCTGCACATCCTGCTGTTACTTGAATACACGCTGTTGGAAAGGTTAATACAGTTTAACATGTGTTTCTAAATACACTTAACACAAACAGAAAGGAGCTGCATGTTTGCTAGATGATCTCTTTGTTGTAACAAGGAGCTGCATGTTTGCTAGATGATCTCTTTGTTGTAACAAGGAGCTGCATGTTTGCTAGATGATCTCTTTGTTGTAACAAGGAGCTGCATGTTTGCTAGATGATCTCTTTGTTGTAACAATGCTTTTTGGCAATAAATCTTATACCGTTGGAAAAACGGTTTTCTTACCTTTCCTTTGATGAGCAGAGCGGAGTATGTGGGACAGATCTCCTCAGCTCTGCTGCTCATCACACAACTGCTTGTTCCTCACAGATGTGGCACCATTTGAAAGGTAAGAAAACAGGCTCCACACCACTCCACATATCCAAAAACACATCGTTTTTCTAGAACAGATGACAAATCGCCTGAAATGGTACAACAAGTGGCACATTTGTGACGAAGGTGTTGCGCTGGGCTATATCGTGCAATCGAGAGTGAACTTAAGCTCGCTCCATTGCGAGATATTCCCCCGAGAGTGCGGAAAACTTACATTTATTTATTTAAAATGTGAAATGTTACCAATATACTCACGGACCACTAGGGGGCGCTCACGGACCACCAGTGGTCCGCAGACCACACTTTGAAAAGCACTGCTTTAGAGGCTCTGGACCTCCAGCTCTCTGCAGACCTTTAGAGGCTCTGGACCTCCAGCTCTCCTGCAGACCCTTTAGAGGCTCTGGACCTCAGCTCTCTGCAGACCCAGACCTTTAGAGGCTCTGGACCTCCAGCTCTCTGTAGACCCTTTAGAGGCTCTGGACCTCCAGCTCTCTGTAGACCCAGACCCTTTAGAGGCTCGGACCTCCAGCTCTCTGTAGACCCTTTAGAGGCTCTGGACCTCCAGCTCTCTGCAGACCCTTTAGAGGCTCTGGACCTCCATCTCTGCAGACCCTTTAGAGGCTCTGGACCTCCAGCTCTCTGCAGACCCAGACCCTTTAGAGGCTCTGGACTCCAGCTCTCTGTAGACCCTTTAGAGGCTCTGGACCTCCAGCTCTCTGTAGACCCAGACCCTTTAGAGGAAGGGAACATGGGGATCTTTACAAACGTTACCAAACCTGCAGAAAGTCTGATCTCTTCCTCTCCTGTTTGTAGAAAGCCTCACAGAGTGAAGGATTCTGGGAAGTGATTAGTCTGGCGATTAGTCTGGTGCCACTGGGCCTGATAACACAGCAGGGGGGGGGGGTCAACAGGGATACTGATAACTCTGTTGGATGGTGATCACATCAGTTACTGAAGCAGAGAGAAGAACCTGGGCTAGGCTTAGCTTAGCACAAACACTGGGAACAGCTAGCCTGGCTCAGCTAACACCGGCCTCAACTTAAACCCACTTTAATATGTGCAAACTCAACTGAAGCAACACATCCCAGTTCTGTGAGGGAGGTGTGTGTGTGTGTGTGTGTGTGTGTGTCTGTGTGTGTGTGTGTCTCTGTGTGTGTGTGTGTGTGTGTGTGTCAACAGCTGTCAGAGTGTGTGAGCAGCTTCATGAATATTAATAAGACCTGGACCACATGCTACATCTGACCCGTCAGCAGCAGGGACACCGAGCGCAAGTGTGTCACCTCACACACACACACACTCACACACACACACACACACACACACACACCACACAACACACACCACACACACACACACAAACACTCACAGTGTCACCTCACACACACTTATAGATCCCATCCCCCTCCAGCTGGAGAGCGTCGAGCGTCCTCCATGACGACATAAACCTGTTTAAAGTAGTGTTACCACTGAACAGGTCTCTCTTGAAAATGAGACCTTGTGTCTCAATGAGATTTTACACCTGTATAAATTAAAAAAATTAAAAAAGTAGACGGACTGATCTTATACAACGCTTCAGTCCTAACGACTCCTCAAAGTGTCTCATTCACACAGAGCAGGGACATTTCCTAAAGTCAGCCTCATGAGCATCAGGAGCCTCTCAGGGTTCAGGATCCTGCCTGACCTCAACATGTAGACTGCAGGGATCGAACCCACAACCTTCTGATTGAAGGAGGACCCCCTCAGAGCCACAGTGACTGTCAGACCTCCTGAGGACCAGACCCCCCTCTGAGTGAGGTTTCTGAGGATCCTGCAGAGTGTTTACGGAGGGAAACGATCAGAGTGTGTGGCGTGATATCTGACAGACTCACACCTCTGTTTCCTGATGGGGGGGTCGCACCTGTGCTCCGAGGAGAGTCAGGACTGTTGACCAGAGTCTCCTGCAGCATGTGGGCCGACAGAGATTACAGAGATCCCCCCAAACACAGGCTGAATCCTGACCTGATGGCGTCATGAAGAGCAGATTAAATACACATCATAATCCAGAGAATATGCTAATTCAAGACCCTGACTCATCCCAGGAACTCATCTGTTACCCAGGAACTCTGGCGCTAAACAGTCTGATGTAAATCTGAGAGGGACTCTGTTCTGTTCCTGGTCCCACTGAACCCATCTGGTCCGACTGAAACTGAACCCATCTGGTCCCACTGAACCACATACTGGAGTTAGAGAGGTCCCCATGAAGCTCTCCGTCAACAACATCTAGAAGAACTCTGCTACGGAGGCCAAAGCTACAGCGGTCCACTTCCAAGATGACCCTCTGTATCTCAGTCTCTCCTTTGTGTTGCTTTGAATTCCTGAAGTGTTTCTCTCATGACTCCAGGGGTAAGTCCTGATGAATGGGAGTAAAGGAACCATCTTTAACGACAGGTCAGGAGGGATCCACAGACACAATAACACTTTATCCATAGTGCTGTCACAGGCAACAAACAAGCAGCATAGAGACGGTTTAGAATGAGTCAGTCTGAGTGTACGACCTGGACTGGGAACTGAAGGGTTGCCGGTTCAAGACCAGAACAATATGTGTAGCTGGAGAGGAGGCATTGCCCTTGAGCAAACACCAGACGGCTGCTCGGCTCTACAGAAACATGTTCCTTTGCACGAAGGTCTTTGAAAAACGAAATTGTCCATCTCATTTATAAAAGCACTTCAGCACTTCTTACAGCGTTATGTGTATTTAAAATGTCTATTTTAACTACAATGTATTTTGATCTTAAGTATTATGTGTTATTGCCTATGTGTTGGAAATATACTTTATAACCTAACAAGCTGTTAAATGTCTCTGTTCTTGTGTTTCTAAAGAGAGAGCCGCCTGATGTTGCAGAGGGCTCGTTATAACATCCCATAACTGCCACTTTGGTGTAGTTATGGCTGACCTGTTATCATCCTCTCCTCCACTAAACACCTGGTTTACCTGATGGTGTGTTGGAGACGGTCCTCAGGTGTAACCCTAACCCTCCATACACCAGCTACAGTCAACACACACACTCTCGTGAATGCAACACACCATAATAACACACACTCCTCACTGTACTACACAGTGTGTGTGAGCTCCAGCTGACCTGCTTCCTCCTGTCTTCTCATCAAACGTCTGATGAAAGCCTCTTTGTGTCACAGACCCCCCCCCCATGATGATCAGGATCACACCGGGCTGTCGACACACGCTCATTAAAACCAAACACTAAACCAAGAACTGGGAGACCTGGTGTACGGTCGAGAGGATTATTATCACACTGATGAAGGTGTGTTCTGTAAACACACACCATCACACCGTTTAGAAACACTAAGAGACTGAAACACTGAAAGACTGAAACACTGAGAGACTGAAACACTGAGAGACTGAGACTGAAACACTGAGAGACTGAAACACTGAGAGACTGAAACACTGAGAGACTGAAACACTGAGAGACTGAAACACTGAGAGACTGAAACACTAGAGACTGAAACACTGAGAGACTGAAAACACTAAGAGACTGAAACACTGAGAGACTGAAACACTGAGAGACTGAAACACTAAGAGACTGAACACTAGAGACTGAAACACTAAGAGACTGAAACCTAGAGACTGAAACACGAGAGACTGAAACACTAAGAGACTGAAACACTGAGAGACTGAAAACACTAAGAGACTGAAACACTGAGAGACTGAAACACTGAGAGACTGAAACACTAAGAGACTGAACACTGAGAGACTGAAACACTGAGAGACTGAAACACTAAGGACTGAAACACTGAGAGACTGAAACACTAAGAGACTGAAACACTAAGAGACTGAAAACACTGAGAGACTGAACACTAGAGACTGAAACACTGAGAGACTGAAACACTAAAAGACTGAAACACTGAGAGACTGAAACACTAAGGAACTGAAACACTGAGAGACTGAAACACTGAGAGACTGAAACACTGAGAGACTGAAACACTAAGACTGAAACACTGAGAGACTGAAACACTGAGAGACTGAAACACTAAGAGACTGAAACACTGAGAGACTGAAACACTAAAAGACTGAAACACTGAGAGACTGAACACTGAGAGACTGAAACACTAAGAGACTGAAACACTAAGAGACTGAAACACTGAGAGACTGAAACACTAGAGACTGAAACACTGAGACTGAAACACTAAGAGACTGAAACACTGAGAGACTGAAACACTGAAGACTGAAACACTAAGAGACTGAAACACTGAGAGACGAAACACTGAGAGACTGAAACACTAAGAGACTGAAACACTAAGAGACTGAAAACACTGAGAGACTGAAACACTAAAAGACTGAAAACACTGAGAGACTGAAAACACTAAGAGACTGAAACACTGAGAACTGAACACTGAGAGACTGAAACACTAAGAGACTGAAAACTAATAGACTGAAACACTGAGAGACTGAAACACTGAGAGACTGAAACACTGAGAGACTGAAACACTAAGAGACTGAAACCTGAGAGACTGAAACACTGAGAGACTGAAACACTAAGAGACTGAAACACTGAGAGACTGGAAACACTGAGAGACTGAAACACTGAGAGACTGAAACACTGAGAGACTGAAACACTAAGAGACTGAAACACTAAGAGACTGAAACACTGAGAGACTGAAACACTAAGAGACTGAAACACTGAGAGACTGAAACACTGAGACTGAAACACTGAAGACTGAAACACTGAGAGACTGAAACACTAAGAGACTGAAACACTGAGAGACTGAAACACTGAGAGACTGAAACACTGAGAGACTGAAACACTAAGAGACTGAAAACACTGAGAGACTGAAACACTAAAAGACTGAAAACACTGAGAGACTGAAACACTGAGAGACTGAAACACTGAGAGACTGAAACACTGAGAGACTGAACACTAAGAGACTGAAACACTGAGAGACTGAAACACTGAGAGACTGAAAACACTGAGAGACTGAAACACTAAGAGACTGAAAACACGAAGAGACTGAAACACTGAGAGACTGAAACACTGAGAGACTGAAACACTGAGAGACTGAAAACACTAAGAGACTGAAAACACTAAGAGACTGAAACACTGAGAGACTGAAACACTGAGAGACTGAAACACTAGAGACTGAACACTAGAGACTGAAACACTAAGAGCTGAAAACACTGAGAGACTGAAACACTGAGAGACTGAAACACTGAGAGACTGAAACACTAAGACTGAAAACACTAAGAGACTGAAACACTAAGAGACTGAAACACTGAGAGACTGAAACACTGAGAGACTGAAACACTGAGAGACTGAAACACTGAGAGACTGAAACACTGAGAGACTGAAAACACTAAGAGACTGAAAACACTAAGAGACTGAAACACTAAGAGACTGAAACACTGAGAGACTGAAACACTGAGACTGAAACACTAAGAGACTGAAACACTAAGAGACTGAAACACTAAGAGACTGAAAACACTGAGAGACTGAAACACTGAGAGACTGAAACACTGAGAGACTGAAACACTAAGAGACTGAAAACACTAAGAGACTGAAACACTAAGAGACTGAAACACTGAGAGACTGAAACACTGAGAGACTGAAACACTGAGAGACTGAAACACTGAGAGACTGAAACACTGAGAGACTGAAAACACTAAGAGACTGAAACACTAAGAGACTGAAACACTGAGAGACTGAAACACTGAGAGACTGAAACACTGAGAGACTGAAACACTGAGAGACTGAAACACTAAGAGACTGAAAACACGAAGAGACTGAAACACTGAGAGACTGAAACACTGAGAGACTGAAACACTGAGAGACTGAAAACACTAAGAGACTGAAAACACTAAGAGACTGAAACACTGAGAGACTGAAACACTGAGAGGACTGAAACCGAGAGACTGAAACACTGAGAGACTGAAACACTGAGAGACTGAAACACTGAGAGACTGAAACACTGAGAGACTGAAACACTGAGAGACTGAAACACTAGAGACTGAAACACTGAGAGACTGAAACACTGAGAGCTGAAACACTGAGAGACTGAAACACTGAGAGACTGAAACACTGAGAGACTGAAACACTGAGAGACTGAAACACTGAGAGACTGAAACACTGAGAGACTGAAACACTGAGAGACTGAACACTGAGAGACTGAAACACTGAGAGACTGAAACACTGAGAGACTGAACACTGAGAGACTGAACACTGAGAGACTGAAACACTAAGAGACTGAAACACTGAGAGACTGAAACACTGAGAGACTGAAAACACTAAGAGACTGAAAACACTAAGAACTGAAACACTAGAGACTGAAACACTGAGAG
The DNA here is from genome assembly GCA_031216635.1 of Dissostichus eleginoides. NCBI lineage: Eukaryota > Metazoa > Chordata > Actinopteri > Perciformes > Nototheniidae > Dissostichus > Dissostichus eleginoides. The sequence continues at coordinate 38,716,202 of CM062270.1, read as the reverse complement.
ACTGAAACACTGAGAGACTGAAACACTGAGAGACTGAAACACTGAGAGACTGAAAACACATGAGAGACGAAACACTAAGAGACTGAAACACTGAGAGACTGAAACACTAAGAACTGAAACACTAGAGACTGAAAACACTGAGAGACTGAAACACTAAGAGACTGAAAACACTGAGAGACTGAAACACTAAGAGACTGAACACTGATAGACTGAAACACTGAGATACTGAAACACTGAGAGACTGAAAACACTGAGAGACTGAACACTAAGAGACTGAAACAACTGAGAAGACTGAAACACTGAGAGACTGAAACACTGGTAGTCACGCCCTGTTTCTCTCTCACACTCTGTTACACCCATCAGCTCCATTAGTATATAGGCCCACTTCACTCTCACCTCAGTGCCAGATCGTACTTCGCAGCATGCCAGTCTTTCCCGCATTACCTTCCAGATTGCTCTCCCGGCTTCGACCTTGTCTGCCCCTGACCAGCCTGCTCCCTGACCCTGCCTGTACCTGCGTCTCCCGTCTTGCTTACTCCTGGAACCCTCGCCTGTCCCCGACCAGCCCTTTGCCTACTGTCTGCCGGTTTGTTCCCGACCAGCCCTTTGTTTCTAATAAAGCTGGTTACCGACTATCCTTGGTTTCCCGCGTGTTGCATTTTGGTTCTCAGCTCGTTTGTGACAAGGAGCTGTGGTTATTAACACTGCAGAACCACTAGAACACACACCGAGGGTAAAGATTGTGTACTGCAGAACCACTAGAACACACACCGAGGGTTAAGAGTGTGTACTGCAGAACCACTAGAACACACACCGAGGGTTAAGAGTGTGTCCTGCAGAACCACTAGAACACACACCGAGGGTTAAGAGTGTGTCCTGCAGAACCACCAGAACACACACCGAGGGTAAAGACTGTGTACTGCAGAACCACTAGAACACACACCGAGGGTTAAGAGTGTGTACTGCAGAACCACCAGAACACACACCGAGGGTTAAGAGTGTGTACTGCAGAACCACTAGAACACACACCGAGGGTTAAGAGTGTGTCCTGCAGAACCACCAGAACACACACCGAGGGTAAAGACTGTGTACTGCAGAACCACCAGAACACACACCGAGGGTTAAGAGTGTGTCCTGCAGAACCACCAGAACACACACCGAGGGTAAAGACTGTGTACTGCAGAACCACTAGAACACACACCGAGGGTAAAGACTGTGTACTGCAGAACCACTAGAACACACACCGAGGGTTAAGAGTGTGTACTGCAGAACCACCAGAACACACACCGAGGGTTAAGAGTGTGTACTGCAGAACCACTAGAACACACCCGAGGGTTAAGAGTGTGTACTGCAGAACCACTGACACACCCGAGGGTTAAGAGTGTGTACTGCAGAACCACCAGAACACACACCGAGGGTAAAGACGTGTACTGCAGAACCACTAGAACACACACCGAGGGTTAAGAGTGTGTACTGCAGAACCACCAGAACACACACCGAGGGTTAAGAGTGTGTCCTGCAGAACCACTAGAACACACACCGAGGGCAAAGAGTGTGTACTGCAGAACCACTAGAACACACACCGAGGGTTAAGTGTGTGTTCTGCAGAACCACTAGAACACACACAGAGGGTAAAGAGTGCTTACTGCAGAACCACCAAACACACACCGAGGGTAAAGAGTGAGTACTGCAGAACCACTAGACACACACAGAGGTAAAGAGTGTGTACTGCAGAACCACCAGAACACACACCGAGGGTAAAGAGTGTGTACTGCAGACCCACTAGAACACACACCGAGGGTTAAGAGTGTGTACTGCAGACCACCAGAACACACACCGAGGGTTAAAAGTGTGTCCTGCAGAACCACCAGAACACACACCGAGGGTTAAGAGTGTGTCCTGCAGAACCACCAGAACACACACCGAGGGCAAAGAGTGTGTACTGCAGAACCACCAGAACACACACCGAGGGCAAAGAGTGTGTACTGCAGAACCACTAGAACACACACCGAGGGTTAAGAGTGTGTACTGCAGAACCACTAGAACACACACCGAGGGTAAAGAGTGAGTACTGCAGAACCACCCGAACACACACCGAGGGTTAAGAGTGTGTACTGTAGAACCACCAGAACACACACCGAGGGTTAAGAGTGTGTACTGCAGAACCACCAGAACACACACCGAGGGTTAAGAGTGTGTACTGTAGAACCACCAGAACACACACCGGATCAGATGTTATCCTCACACCCTGATTACTGAGACAGGGAGCCATCTCTGTTCCTTTAAACCAGGGGTGCCCGACCAGTCGATCGCGGGGAGATTCCCAGTCGATCGCGAGATGTGTCTAAAAATAGAACAACAATATTCTGTTTTATCGTTAATGTCCTATAACATAATCTTCCTGTGCCAGAATAATGCACTTGAACGCATCAAAGCTTTGTGATTGGCGTGATCCCATGTGTTGGGGCGTGGCTGGTGGGCAGTGGGCACTAGTTCGCTGACGTTGTCCGTGGCAACAGGAGTGACACACAAGACCGCAATTATGGCAGAAGCAAAAAAGCCCAAAATATATCATTTTCGCTCCGAGTGGGAGGATGATTATTTTTGTATCTTTTCCAATTCAAAGTCCATCTGTCTCATCTGCACTGCGAGCGTGGCTTTATCGAAGAAGCGTAATTTAGAGCGGCATTTCAAAACAGTGCACAAACGCTACGAGACGGGATTCCCTCCTGATTCTGCGCTACGCTCCAAAAGGGGAGGGACCTGAAAGGACAGCTAAACGCACAGCAGTCCATTTCCACCAGGCCCAGCAACCAGAGCAAGGCTGCTCCCAGAGCATCTTATCCTGTCACGTTTCTGCCAAACACATGAAGTCTTTCAAAGACGGCGAAGTTGTGAAAGAAGCATTCCTGGAGGCTGCCGACGCGCTTTTTGGGGACAGTCAAAATAACTAGCATTTCAACAGGTTTTTGATTTAATAAAAACTCTAGTTAGATACCGTTATTAATCAGCTGTACGTTTGAGTTTGTTTGAACTTATTCATTATAATTATTGTACAAAATGGTATAAGAATGCAAACATTAAGATCTGTTCTGTTTGAATTGATTATAGTCTATTATCAATTCAGGTTAAGAAACTAGTGTTGCCTGCATCCTATTTTAAAGGCATTTCTTTTTATACTCTACTAAAATGATTCCATTAATTTAGTCTTTTTTATTGCACTTTGGCAGCAGGTTCCTGTGTAGCTTCAGGTTGTCTTATTAGGAAGCCTAATTTATACTTTTGTAGCAACACTATTTGTGTATAATGTCAAAGAAAGGGTTCAGTGTCTTTTCTTTCTCCTGTGTGGCAGCACTGTTCAATGTTTCTTGAAAACATGACCCACTGTAGTGTGACGTGTGAATAAACTCCAACTCTGTATCAACAACACTGTTGTGTAGCTTCAGGTAAATACTTGTATGTGTGTAGATTAGAAAGAGGTAAGATAAAGGATCTGCAGTATTTCATGAAGTATTAATCGTACAAAGGTCAGTTTCATAAAAGTAGACGTGTGTATTGAGCTGGTAGCAGGCTGTCAGTAATGGCTACGCCTCTATTTGGACCGGTAGATCTCGGCAGACTGGCAGCTTTAAAAGTAGCTCTCGGTTCTAAAAAGGTTGGGCAACATGCTTTAAACTGTCCCTGCATCAACAAGAGGATCAACCTGTAGACCCCCCCCCCCCCCCCACAGACACACACACACACTCTGTCAGACACATATCCAGTTTCACATTATATTCTCTATATCAAGCTAAAGTATATCTGCAGAGTGTCTTCAGGTGAAAAAATGTTTTCAGTTTGTAAATCCAGCAGATGATGGTTTGCTGTCTGTGCCCTGTTTGTTGGGTGTTGCCCCCCCCCCCCCCCCCCCTCTGTCAATGATCTCATGTTCCTCTTGTTAAAGCTGACCTCCAACAAGAGGTGTCATAAAACCAGACAAAAGGCAGAGAGAGGACAACTGGCTTCAAACAATAACTCTCCACAGCCATAAACACTGAGATAACCTGAGGGCTGTGAATGCATCACTCTCACTGCCCCCCCCCCCCCTGACTGACAGGCTTCCCCCCCCCTCACTGACGCCCCCCCCAGACTGAGTTCAGACTCAGATCAGACAGCAGTAATCTCCATTGTCCTCAGACCCAGGTTACCCAGAAGCCCCTTCTGCAGAGACACAGATGGTCCTCACAGAGGGAGAACTGCATATCACACACACACACACACACACACACACACACACACACACACACACACACACACACACACGCATGCACACACACAACTTTTTTGAAATATTGTAATTGTTTTGGTCCAAATATTATAACTTTTTTCCACAACTCTTCTCTCCCAACTGTTCGCTAAAATGTCTTGACTTCCAAATATTTCCACACATTCATTTATCTCTGGGAACATGCAGGAAATGACATGGAGAGATAAAAGAGAAAACCAACAAGAACAATAACCTGGCTTTGTCAAATGTTCTGTGTTGCACATATTTAATAAGAGAAAGCCTCATTAGAAAAGTTGTAATATAAAACAATAATTGTGTTAATGTCAGTAGTGAAGTGTGTGTGGGGGACGGGACGGGGGGTCTCATGCTGGTTTTATATGCTAAATCTGCAGCTTCTCACAGCTAACAGAGAGGCTCCAGAACAACAGGTCTTCCTCTCAGATCTGAAGCAGTCTGAAACATGCTGCACATGCTTTACATTACACACTGCTGTTCTGCTCTGTTAGAGGCAGGCTTTGATCCACCTCTACATACACACACTCTACACACACTCTGAGCACACAGTCTACACACACTCTACACACACAGGTCCTGGGTAAACATCAGAACACACACCGTGAGGAGAGGAGAGGCGTTCAGTCTGAGGACAGACAGGAGAATGAGGACTATTTAAAGACTCCTGCAGGGAGGAATCAGTCCACATGAACAGAGACATTTCTGCCCAGGTAACAGACACCATGTGACCCTGACCCTGCCTCTGATTGGCTGACGGTGGCTGCAGACCCAGATGGTGGTTCTGCTGCTTTGTGTCCTGGTTGAGGAGGTATTGAGTCTCACTAACGTCCCAGCAGCTGGCAGGCAGAGGACAAAGAGACCCCAACCCCTTCTGATCCAGCACCCAGACACCCTGAGCTGTGTCTCTGTGTCTCAGTCAGACAGGTGTACCTGAACTCACCTGAACCCTGCCCCCACTGTACTGACTGGAGGGGGGGGGGGGGGGGTAACGCCAGCTGCCTCTTGTAGATGGACTGTATTTATAAAGTGCTTCATCCAGTCTTTAGGACTCATCACAGAGCTCCACATACACATTCATCCGTTCCTACAGAGGCCTGGCTACCATCAGGTCGTCCTCATTCGATAAGTGAAACCAGAAAGCGTGGAACTGTAGAAAAAAAAGCTGCTGTTCTGGTAAATAAGTGCCTCTCCACACCCCTAACACTCAGATTAATGTGATAACACCAGAAGAGAGTCTCTGTGAGACCCTAGCTGGTAGTTTTCTGTCAGAATTAGACTGACTGGGTGGACATGCTGCAAAAACATGGACAACAGGCGCTCATCATCCAACTCAGCCTGTAGACCAAAGACCAACCTCAGGTGTTGGACTGAGTGTCCGGCTGTAAACACAGAGTGAGTGTACTGGGGACACACTTGTTACTGGTTCACATTAACCACCTACAGTATGGACAGTCAGAATGCAACTGATGGCCACACCAGTCAATGTGTTAGCAGCAGCACTGACCTCAGATCAATGAGAGGTCGGGTTATTCCACAGGTCAGAAAACAACTGCAACGACTCAGAGGAAACTACAGGAACTACGGACTACAGGAACTACAGGACTACAGGAACTACAGGAACTACAGGACTACAGGAACTACAGGAACTACAGGACTACAGGAACTACAGGACTACAGGAACTACAGGACTACAGGACTACAGGAACTACAGGAACTACAGGACTACAGGAACTACAGGAACTACAGGACTACAGGAACTACAGGACCTACAGGAACTACAGGACTACAGGAACTACAGGAACTACAGGAACTACAGGACTACAGGAACTACAGGAACTACAGGACTACAGGAACTACAGGACTACGGGAACTACAGGAACTACAGGACTACAGGAACTACAGGACCTACAGGAACTACAGGACTACAGGAACTACAGGAACTACAGGACTACAGGAACTACAGGAACTACAGGACTACAGGAACTACAGGAACTACAGGACTACAGGAACTACAGGAACTACAGGACTACAGGAACTACAGGAACTACAGGACTACAGGAACTACAGGAACTACAGGACTACAGGAACTACAGGACTAACACCCACAGGATCTGAACTGAGTCCGTGAGATGCTGCTGGGTCTCTGGAGACCTGGAGGTCTGACAGCAGGGACCAGACTGAGATGAGCTCATACATTTCTTATACCTGAATCGACCAAGCTCGAAAACAGGATAAACAAAATGTCATGTAGAATAAAGACCTGTTGGTCTATCAGGACAAACACAAGTCAACAAACAGATGTGTTTATCAGGCAGCAGTTCCTGTGAACCAACCAGAGTAACTTCAGCTAATGTTCAGAAACACTTTAGTGCTTTAGTCGGTCGGCCAAATCTCCCACATCATTTTTATTATTAGATGTTTAAAAGGAGTCTTGTAAAACACCAGCTGTGCAGCCTGGAGGAAAGTGCTGATCTCTGAGCTCGAAGGAATTTAACAAACATTTCCCTGGGGGGAGAAACCTGAGAGAAACCTCAGAGAAACCTCAGAGAAACCTCAGAGAAACCTGAGAGAAACCTGAGAGAAACCTGAGAGAAACCTGAGAGAAACCTCAGAGAAACCTCAGAGAAACCTGAGAGAAACCGCAGAGAAACCTGAGAGAAACCTCAGAGAAACCTCAGAGAAACCTGAGAGAAACCTGAGAGAAACCTCAGAGAAACCTGAGAGAAACCTCAGAGAAACCTGAGAGAAACCTGAGAGAAACCTCAGAGAAACCTGAGAGAAACCTCAGAGAAACCTCAGAGAAACCTGAGAGAAACCTGAGAGAAACCTGTGAGAAACCTGAGAGAAACCTGAGAGAAACCTCAGAGAAACCTGAGAGAAACCTCAGAGAAACCTCAGAGAAACCTCAGAGAAACCTGAGAGAAACCTGAGAGAAACCTGAGAGAAACCTGAGAGAAACCTGAGAGAAACCTCAGAGAAACCTGAGAGAAACCTGAGAGAAACCTGAGAGAAACCTCAGAGAAACCTGAGAGAAACCTGAGAGAAACCTGAGAGAAACCTCAGAGAAACCTGAGAGAAACCTGAGAGAAACCTCAGAGAAACCTCAGAGAAACCTGAGAGAAACCTGAGAGAAACCTGAGAGAAACCTCAGAGAAACCTGTGAGAAACCTGAGAGAAACCTGAGAGAAACCTGAGAGAAACCTGAGAGAAACCTCAGAGAAACCTCAGAGAAACCTCAGAGAAACCTGAGAGAAACCTGAGAGAAACCTGTGAGAAACCTGAGAGAAACCTGAGAGAAACCTGAGAGAACCTGAGAGAAACCTCTAAAGAACGGCTCTAAAGAAAGACCGCGTCAGCTTCAGGGACTTTCCCCCGTCCAGTCTCTGTTTCAGTCTCTGTTTCAGTCTCTGTTCCAGTCTCTGTTCCAGTCTCTGTTGCAGACCCTGTTTCAGTCTCTGTTTCAGTCTCTGTTCCAGTCTCTGTTCCAGTCTCTGTTCTAGTCTCTGTTTCAGACCCTGTTTCAGTCTCTGTTCCAGTCTCTGTTCCAGTCTCTGTTCTAGTCTCTGTTTCAGACCCTGTTTCAGTCTCTGTTCCAGTCTCTGTTCTAGTCTCTGTTTCAGACCCTGTTTCAGTCTCTGTTCTAGTCTCTGTTTCAGACCCTGTTTCAGTCTCTGTTTCAGTCTCTGTTTCAGTCTCTGTTCCAGTCTCTGTTTCAGACCCTGTTTCAGTCTCTGTTTCAGTCTCTGTTCCAGTCTCTGTTCCAGTCTCTGTTTAAGTCTCTGTTCCAGTCTCTGTTCCAGTCTCTGTTTCAGTCTCTGTTCCAGTCTCTGTTCCAGACCCTGTTTCAGTCTCTGTTTCAGTCTCTGTTCCAGTCAGACTGCTGAAGCCTCCAGCAGCCCACACAGTTCCCATAAAGACTTGTCATGAAGTTATTCCAGTAATGTCTCCAGGGTCTGTCGGTGAAAAGGAAACTCTGAAGCGTGTGAACCCTGACAGATTGGACTGGTGTCCTCAGGGTCGAGTTTGGTATGAAAACAGAAGCTTTGTGAAGCCCTGTCGGCACGTTACACACCTGATTAAAGATTTAGGATTATTCAGATCCTGGTTCCTGTGTTCAGGCTTTGAATACCAGAGAGGATCCCTGCTTTCTACATTCATACCAGAGTAAGGGAGGAGGGTCCCGTCTGGTTCTGGTCCTTTAGGTTTATTAAAGCCTCACATTCCTGCTGCTCTGTCAGAGAGGAAACCTGCAGAGAGTGAGCGCTGCCAGGACAAACCATCACAGAGACCCATAAAGAGACTAGCTCTGTCCCAAATATGACTCCTTGTTCTGGTTCCAGTCCGCCTCCCAGTGTTGGGTTGGGACAATAAAGCTAAAGAGCACTAACACATAAGGTACGTGGAGTTATTGGCCTCCAATGATTACAATATTAAAACATTATCGTGCGGACGGGGAACAACAACACATGTAGCATTAGTTCCACGGTGAGTCTGCAGCACAAGGAGAACTCCATCCGTTTATTGTCAGAGTTTATAGATTTTTTATCTTCACAGCCTACTGTATATTTTCTACTTTTTAATGCTGTTTTAATTCTATTTGAGATGTTTAATTTCTAGTATTATTTATTTCTACTCTTTAATTTACTTATGTGCAATGCCTTGTTTTCTTTTGTTGTTTTTTAAGCTGCTGCAACGCAAACATTTCCCAATTTGGGATCAATAAATGACCTCTTATCCTCTTATCCTCTGATCCCATAGAGAGCAAACAGTGCATTTCATAAGTTCAAGTTACTAAGTGAACACCAGATGATTTAGCTTTCTGATTCTGACAGACAGTAGAGTTCAACCTGTTCTTTACTGTAAGGAAACAGAGGGGGGTCTCTTCAGTGTGAGATCATGGATCAGATGTCAGGGACTCAGAGAGGAAGACTGTCTTTACCTCTGTCCTCAGGTGGGACACACCTCTTCTTCCAATCATTAAATATCATCATAAACAGGCTGTGTGTGTGGAGGTCAGGAACAATACACCGTCTGTATAAAGGGAATTACAGCTGTAATAAAACCAGGAGGAGTTACCTGGAAACCAGATTACTGTTATTCATAAAGACAACATTTAGTTTCTCATGAAGCTCAGCACACCCTGAGACCGTCAGACTGAAACTCTTTAAAGTTTCATTATCCATTAACCTGCAGATCATTCTCTAGATGACTGGTTTGGTTTCCGTCCCAGTGTGTCAGAGTCCAGAGGTTTACATGTCCACAGACATTCACTTTAATATAAGACAGAGAAACACTGCAGAGACAGTTATAGTTAAGAGACTATCTTATGCAAATCAGTCCCTCTTTAACAAATGACTCACTCTCATTTACAAGAACTCACTGTCATGGATCTATTCATTATTGCTTCTCAATGTGAAACATGAACCCATATGCATTTAGCAGAGCACACAGCTTTGGGTTTTGTTGGTTAATGTTCACTTCATGTCTAATTCAGGTCATCTGAAGAGAGACAGAGTCAGAGAGACAGAGTCAGAGAGACGAGAGTACAAAGTGCAGAGAGCCTGAGGGGAGGCAGATCTCTGCAGGAATAAAGGATGAATCTGAGGGAGGAAGTGAGGAGGAGGAGGAGGAGGAGGAGGAGGAGGAGGAGGAGGAGGAATAAAGGGAGGGAGGAACAAAGGGAGGGAGAGCTTCCTCACAAAAGGAGGGAGGAGGCACTCAACTTTACTCAAACTGCTCTATCTGCAGCTGGAGGCTCATCTTCACTGAAACTCACGAGAGAGAGAGAGAGAGAGAGAGAGAGAGAGAGAGAGAGAGAGAGAAGAGAGAGAGAGAGAGAGAGAAAGAGAGAGAGAGAGAGGACTGACTCATATGAGGCCTGGGATAAACAACACAGTTCAAATAACACAATGATGCATAGTTCATTAAAATATGATCAAATTATAGTAGCAAGATATTTGTTTAAGGTGTGTAAATATGAGCCACTAACAGCATGCTTCAGACAGAGTTCACTGATCCACAGCTGTCATGATGCTAAAGATACACACTGCTAACTGTAGCTGCTGGTAGTTATATCTCAGTGAGCTGTAGCTCAGTTAGCTGTTAGCTCAGTTAGCTGATAGTTGTAGCTCAGTCAGTGAGCTGTAGCTCAGTTAGCTGATAGTTATAGCTCAGTGAGCTGTTAGCTCAGTGAGCTGATAGGTATATCTCAGTGAGCTGTTAGCTCAGTTAGCTGTTAGCTCAGTTAGCTGATAGTTGTAGCTCAGTCAGTGAGCTGTAGCTCAGTTAGCTGATAGTTATAGCTCAGTGAGCTGTTAGCTCAGTGAGCTGATAGGTATAGCTCAGTGAGTTGTAAGCTCAGTGAGCTGATAGTTATAGCTCAGTCAGTGAGCTGTTAGCTCAGTTAGCTGATAGTTATAGCTCAGTGAGTTGTTAGCTCAGTGAGCTGTTAGCTCAGTTAGCTGATAGTTATAGCTCAGTCAGTGAGCTGTAGCTCAGTTAGCTGATAGGTATAGCTCAGTGAGCTGTTAGCTCAGTGAGCTGTTAGCTCAGTTAGCTGATAGTTATAGCTCAGTCAGTGAGCTGTTAGCTCAGTCAGCTGATAGTTATAGCTCAGTCAGTGAGCTGTAGCTCAGTTAGCTGATAGTTATAGCTCAGTCAGTGAGCTGTAGCTCAGTTAGCTGATAGTTATAGCTCAGTCAGTGAGCTGTAGCTCAGTTAGCTGATAGTTATAGCTCAGTGAGCTGTTAGCTCAGTTAGCTGATAGTTATAGCTCAGTCAGTGAGCTGTAGCTCAGTTAGCTGATAGTTATAGCTCAGTGAGCTGTTAGCTCAGTTAGCTGATAGTTATAGCTCAGTGAGCTGTAGCTCAGTTAGCTGATAGTTATAGCTCAGTGAGCTGTAGCTCAGTTAGCTGATAGTTATAGCTCAGTCAGTGAGCTGTAGCTCAGTGAGCTGTACCTCTGTTAGCTGTTAGCTCAGTGAGCTGTACCTCTGTTAGCTGTTAGCTCAGTGAGCTGTACCTCTGTTAGCTGTTAGCTCAGTGAGCTGTACCTCTGTTAGCTGTTAGCTCAGTGAGCTGTACCTCTGTTAGCTGTAGCTCAGTGAGCTGTACCTCTGTTAGCTGTTAGCTCAGTGAGCTGTACCTCTGTGAGCTCAGCATTCCTGTGTGATCCAGTCTAAACACCTGCAGACCTCAACATGCTTCCTGTTAAACTCACGTCACATTTTCCAAACACCCCCATTCCTCCGTCTGTCTTCAGGCCAGAGGAGGATCTCTGAAACATATATCTTCTCACTGGCAGAAGATGAAAGGAGGATTTATTATGGGGTTGTTTTAACTCTCTGATGCTTCATCTCTCCCTCGTACTTATCTCTCTCTCCTGATAACAGGCTCTCTACACTCAGAGTTCATCTGTCTGAAGTCTTCCTGCAGAGATCCTGAGTGTGTCTTAGTATTTCTGCAAAGAGTCTCGAGGAGGGGTCCTCTCAGGGGGCCTGATGGGAGGGGGGGTCCTCTCAGGTGGCCTGATGTTTCTGTCTGCAGGCGGCCAAACAAATAACTTTATAAACGCTCTCCAGCTGCTGTCAGTTTTTCAGCAGAGAGCTGCAGACTGCGTGCTACACTAACTCCGTCTAACTTTACTGCTGTATTTATTTAATCTGCGGCTGAAGTCCTGCAGAGAATCAGCTTCAGTGTTTCAGACAGAATCAGCTTCAGTGTTTCAGACAGAATCAGCTTCAGTGTTTCAGACAGAATCAGCTTCAGTGTTTCAGACAGAATCAGCTTCAGTGTTTCAGACAGAAACAGCTTCAGTGTTTCAGACAGAAGCTCAGCAGCTGTGAGGAGAATATTCCTCCAGAGACGAGGTCCCTGAACCTGAAGCTACAAACAGGACTCAGTGAATCTGAAGAACACTGAAGCTGCAGGAAGTGTCTCTGTTTCCTCTCATCTGTTTCTTAGCTGCTGTTTGAAACACTGAAATCTACTTCTCTGAGACATTTCCTACACTTTACAGACAAGCTGCTCCGAGGAGTCGGCTGACGGAAAGTCACTCTACTGTCACTATTTCTTTTTAAGACATTACCTGTAAGAGTATGTCCAAATGTCTTTAACTTAAACCCATCACCCTGGACTCTGAGACGCACATTATCATTTATTTGATAAGATTAGACTTTTTTGATCCCAAATTGTGAAATGTTTGCGTTGCAGCAGAATAAAACACAAAAACAAAACAAGGCATTGCACATAAGTAGAAATGAAAGAGTAGAAATAAATAATACTAACATTTAAAAATGTCAAAATAGAATTAAAGCAGCATAAAAAGTAGAAAATATACGGTAGACCCTGAAGATAAACAATCTATAAACTCTGACAATAAAACATGTTGAATTGAATTGTGACTTTTTATAAGAACAGAAACAGAAATGATTCCTAGAGTTAGAAAATAAGATGGTCCTAAAGCTACAGACTGATCTGTCTGACCCCCTCCCCCAAACTCTCTCTAACGGGGGTCTCAGGTCTCCCCCAAACTCTCTCTAACAGGGGTCTCAGGTCTCCCCCCTCCCCCAAACTCTCTCTAACAGGGGTCTCAGGTCTCCCCCCTCCCCCAAACTCTCTCTAACGGGGGTCTCAGGTCTCCCCCAAACTCTCTCTAACGGGGTCTCAGGTCTCCCCCCCCCTCCCCCAAACTCTCTCTAACGGGGGTCTCAGGTCTCCCCCTCCCCCACACTCTCTCTAACAGGGGTCTCAGGTCTCCCCCCCCCCCATCCCCCAAACTCTCTCTAACGGGGGTCTCAGGTCTCCCCTCCGCCTTTGTGTTTTAAGGGGGGGCAGCAGGCTGTAAGGTCAGGGGGTGAATGACTCTGCCCCCCCCCCCCCACACACACACAACTCAATAAAGAGGGATGACTGCCGGGGAGTGATTTTAATAAGTGTGTGTGTGTGAGAGAGACAAATACACACCTCAGGGCGATCAGATATCTTATCAGTGCCTGCAGGAGAAACAACACACACACACACACACTGATCCTCTCTGCAGGAACACACACACACACACACACACATACCTCAAGTCTTTACACCTGAAAACACAAACACAGCACCAGCAGAGGGATTTACTCCAGGTGTGTGTGTTATCTGTGTGAACACACACACACACACACACACACACACACACACACCTCCAATACATTTTCACCCTGCATCACATGACTAACATGCAGAGTATTGAGCGCATCGACTGCAGCCTCCGATAGTGTGTGTGTGTGTGTCTCGGGGGGGCAGGGTCTCCCTTGTCCCTGAAAGAAAAACACTTCAGTCCTGAGACGGGGGGGGGGGCTTGAGTTAAACTCACAAACACATTCCTGTTCAGTGTCAGAGATAATCTGCTGACTGTGGATCTGTAGATACTGCAGTACAGCCCATAACACTACACTGAGATACTGCAGCCCATAATACTACACTGAGATACAGTACAGCACATAATACTACACTGAGATACAGTACAGCACATAACACTACACTGAGATACAGTACAGCACATAATACTACACTGAGATACTGCAGCCCATAACACTACACTGAGATACTGCAGCCCATAACACTACACTGAGATACTGCAGTACAGCCCATAACACTACACTGAGATACTGCAGCCCATAACACTACACTGAGATACTGCAGCCCATAACACTACACTGAGATACTGCAGCCCATAACACTACAC
>CM062270.1:38676092-38688719 GCA_031216635.1 Dissostichus eleginoides | reverse complement strand
ACAGTGATGGAGGAGAGAGGAGGAGCTCCTTCAGGTTGTGACAGTGATGGAGGAGAGAGGAGGAGCTCCTTCAGGTTGTCACAGTGATGGAGGAGAGAGAGGAGCTCCTTCAGGTTGTGACAGTGATGGAGGAGAGAGGAGGAGCTCCTTCAGGTTGTGACAGTGATGGAGGAGAGAGGAGGAGCTCCTTCAGGTTGTGACAGTGATGGAGGAGAGAGGAGGAACTCTTCAGGTTGTGACAGTGATGGAGGAGAGAGGAGGAGCTCCTTCAGGTTGTGACAGTGAGAGGAGAGAGGGAGGAGCTCTTCAGGTTGTGACAGTGATGGAGGAGAGAGGAGGAGCTCCTTCAGGTTGTGACAGTGATGGAGGAGAGAGGAGGAGCTCCTTCAGGTTGTGACAGTGATGGAGGAGAGAGGAGGAGCTCCTTCAGGTTGTCACAGTGATGGAGGAGAGAGGAGGAGCTCCTTCAGGTTGTGACAGTGATGGAGGAGAGAGGAGGAGCTCCTTCAGGTTGTGACAGTGATGGGGAGAGAGGAGGAGCTCCTTCAGGTTGTGACAGTGATGGAGGAGAGAGGAGGAGCTCTTCAGGTTGTGACAGTGATGGAGGAGAGAGGAGGAGCTCCTTCAGGTTGTGACAGTGATGGAGGAGAGAGGAGGAGCTCCTTCAGGTTGTCACAGTGATGGAGGAGAGAGGAGGAACTCCTTCAGGTTGTGACAGTGATGGAGGAGAGAGGAGGAGCTCCTTCAGGTTGTGACAGTGATGGAGGAGAGAGGAGGAGCTCCTTCAGGTTGTGACAGTGATGGAGGAGAGAGGAGGAGCTCCTTCAGGTTGTCACAGTGATGGAGGAGAGAGGAGGAGCTCCTTCAGGTTGTCACAGTGATGGAGGAGAGAGGAGGAGCTCCTTCAGGTTGTCACAGTGATGGAGGAGAGAGGAGGAGCTCCTTCAGGTTGTCACAGTGATGGAGGAGAGAGGAGGAGCTCCTTCAGGTTGTGACAGTGATGGAGGAGAGAGGAGGAGCTCCTTCAGGTTGTGACAGTGATGGAGGAGAGAGGAGGAGCTCCTTCAGGTTGTGACAGTGATGGAGGAGAGAGGAGGAGCTCCTTCAGGTTGTGACAGTGTGAGGAGGAGAGAGGAGGAGCTCCTTCAGGTTGTGACAGTGATGGAGGAGAGAGGAGGAGCTCCTTCAGGTTGTGACAGTGATGGAGGAGAGAGGAGGAGCTCCTTCAGGTTGTGACAGTGATGGAGGAGAGAGGAGGAGCTCCTTCAGGTTGTGACAGTGATGGAGGAGAGGGGAGGAGCTCCTTCAGGTTGTGACAGTGATGGAGGAGAGAGGAGGAGCTCCTTCAGGTTGTGACAGTGATGGAGGAGAGAGGAGGAGCTCCTTCAGGTTGTGACAGTGATGGAGGAGAGAGGAGGAAGCTCCTTCAGGTTGTGACAGTGATGGAGGAGGAGGAGGAGCTCCTTCAGGTTGTCACAGTGATGGAGGAGAGAGGAGGAGCTCCTTCAGGTGTGACAGTGATGGAGGAGAGAGGAGGAGCTCCTTCAGGTTGTCACAGTGATGGAGGAGAGAGGAGGAGCTCCTTCAGGTTGTCACAGTGATGGAGGAGAGAGGAGGAGCTCCTTCAGGTTGTCACAGTGATGGAGGAGAGAGGAGGACTCCTTCAGGTTGTCACAGTGATGGAGGAGAGAGGAGGAGCTCCTTCGGTTTGTCACAGTGATGGAGGAGAGAGAGGAGCTCCTTCAGGTTGTCACAGTGATGGAGGAGAGAGGAGAGAGCTCCTTCAGGTTGTGACAGTGATGGAGGAGAGAGGAGGAGCTCCTTCAGGTTGTGACAGTGATGGAGGAGAGAGGAGGAGCTCCTTCAGGTTGTGACAGTGATGGAGGAGAGAGGAGGAGCTCCTCAGGTTGTGACAGTGATGGAGGAGAGAGGAGGAGCTCCTTCAGGTTGTGACAGTGATGGAGGAGAGGGGAGGAGCTCCTTCAGGTTGTGACAGTGATGGAGGAGAGAGGAGGAGCTCCTTCAGGTTGTGACAGTGATGGAGGAGAGAGGAGAGCTCTTCAGGTTGTGACAGTGATGGAGGAGAGAGGAGGAACTCCTTCAGGTTGTGACAGTGATGGAGGAGAGAGGAGGAGCTCCTTCAGGTTGTCACAGTGATGGAGGAGAGAGGAGGAGCTCCTTCAGGTTGTGACAGTGATGGAGGAGAGAGGAGGAGCTCCTTCAGGTTGTCACAGTGATGGAGGAGAGAGGAGGAGCTCCTTCAGGTTGTCACAGTGATGGAGGAGAGAGGAGGAGCTCCTTCAGGTTGTCACGTGATGGAGGAGAGAGGAGGAGCTCCTTCAGGTTGTCACAGTGATGGAGGAGAGGAGGAGCTCCTTCAGGTTGTCACAGTGATGGAGGAGAGAGGAGGAGCTCCTTCAGGTTGTCACAGTGATGGAGGAGAGAGGAGGAGCTCCTTCAGGTTGTGACAGTGATGGAGGAGAGAGGAGGAGCTCCTTCAGGTTGTGACAGTGATGGAGGAGAGAGGAGGAGCTCCTTCAGGTTGTGACAGTGATGGAGGAGAGAGGAGGAGCTCCTCCAGGAGAAGTTGACCTGATAAACGCCTCGCCTGGAGAGTGAGGAGCATCAGATGTAGAGGAAGTTAGAAGAGGTGACGCAGGAGAAGAAGAGGAGACGGAGGAGGAAGCTGGATCACCTCCTCTGTCTCCTCTGAGGCTTCTCCCCTCACCTTCTCCCTCCTTGAGTTCTTCCTCATCTCCTTCCTCCTTCCCCCTTCCTCCTCCATCTCCCTCACCTCCCTCCTCACCTCCTTCCTCCTACCTCACCCCCCACTTCCTCCTCCATCTCCCTCATCTCCTTCCTCCAACCTCACTTCCTTCCTCCTACCTCACCTCCTTCCTCCTCCCTCACTTCCTTCCTCCTCCTCCATCTCCTTCACCCCCACTTCCTCCTCCATCTCCTCACCTCCTTCCTCCTCCCTCACCTCCTTCCTCCTCATGTAGGGTTTTGGATCTCAGGTTTTCAAACATTCAATATTAATTGAATTGAAAAAAAACATCAATACTGATCAGAATCAGAAACCTTTATTCGTCCCACAGAGGGGACATTTACAATTTAAGTCCCTCCTCCATTTTAAGTCCCTCCTCCATTTTACCTCACCTCCTTCCTCCTCCATCTCCCTCACCTCCTTCCTCCCCCTTCTCCATTTGAGGGTTTTCCTCCTGGAGCTCAGGTTCGCCCGCAACACATTTCCATAATAGAACTATTGGAAACACTTGATTTAAAAATAAAATACTAATTCAAATCTATTATTTTACAAGTGTGCCTCCCTGTGTAACAGAGTCCTGCACGGGTCTGATTTTTCAAGACCCGCTCCCACCCCGCACCCGCGACGTGCAATACCGATCCCGCCCCGCCACCCGCACATATGGACAATTAGTCCCGCAAACCGACCCGAACCCGCATATCCTAGGAGCAGTGAAAACATGCAGTTATTACACGCAGTTGCGTATTTGGCTAAAAAGAAGCGTGGGCTGTTGGTTATTTCCTCCATCTAGGATGAGACCTAAAGCCTCCCAGACGTTGGATTTCGCTCTCGAGGAAGAGTTATTGACAATGCTGTATCCTCCGCTAGAGAGCTGTTGGAATGTGGCGCGCTCAGCAGCAGACTGAGGCGGTGCAGAGGTGAGGACTATGCGCGGTCCCGCGGGGGAGAGGTCTGAGGATTTAAACATTAAATTAGATTATTATTATTTTAATATATATATTATGCAACACCCGCGACCCGACCAGCATCTTCTTTGTTTTACCCAGAACCGAACCCGGAAAAAAATGTTTGAAAAAATACCACCCGCGAATCCCTTTTTTTGCGGGTCACCCGTCCGATGCAGGACTCTGCTGTGTAAACATATACAGTGACGACCCCTCCACACCACTAGGCGTGCCGTGGTCTCTCTCTCCCCTTGTTTGCAGGTTCCAGTGCTGTGGGATGATTGTGGACTGACGAGCTGCTCCTGGGCAGCTGCTATATAAGCCGGCCCGTCGTGTTTCGGGAGGCTCTCTCATTCCTCTCGCACACTCCCCGTGTGAATAAAGGATTGTTATACTTTCAGACCCCTCCCCTCGCCTCCCAGCTTCTTGTTGCAGCCCAAGAGCCGGGTTGTAACAGTATGTACTGCTACACTTTGGTTACTAAAGTTTAATTATTCAATTTATGTTTTAATCACCACTGAATTTCAATAATAAGACAACCCATGGTATGAAATAGAAAATGTACTTCTTGGTGTTTTTATATTTCAATTCACGTTCAATTCCAGTATTTAGTTTTGGTTGATTTTTTAAAAATGTGTTAATTTCATACAAACTAGTCCAATATTCTGGGACTCGAAGAGAGGACGATGTGATTTAATTGACAGAAACAAGAGGCGCATTCACACCGGAGTACTTTTCCCAAGAACTAGGCCGATAGTTCTTGGGATTTTGGTTTCACCCCAAAAGGATCTGGAACTAGTCCCTAGTTCGTGCGAACCTTTTCACCCCCAGAGCGTCCCCGCTAGAGAGGTGGTACTTTCCTGGGGAGAAAAAGGTTTGTGGGTGTGTCCGACACAATAACAATTTCTGATTAGCTGGGCGAGTTGCAAACCACGCCCCGTAAAACTAAGAAAAGTTTTGTGAAGCCGCCATTTTATTTGCTCGCATTAGCATTATTAGCTTTAGCATTAGCCCAGCGCACCAACGCAGAGAGACTAACTTATGGCAACACAAAAGAAAACATGGGAGCGGTGGAGTGATGAGGAGGTGTCGGCGTTCTGGCGATTTACTCGGAAGACGCTAACCAGCAGCTTCTACTGAAGCCAGTCCCCAACTCCGGGGGACCCGGGGACTTCGGGTGGCAGTATACGCCGTGAAGATGTTTGCGGCCTGCCAGTAAACCCAAAGCAGAAGAAGAAGAAGTGACGTCAGCGGCTTCATTTGCGTAATCTTCCCTCAGGGAACTTATTCCGGTGTGAACGCGATCTACTAGGACAGTTCCAGGGACTAAAGAGTTCGGGGGGAACAAGTACCGGGGACTAAGTACCGGGGAACAAGTACCGGGGACTAAGTACCGGGGAACAAGTACCGGGGACTAAGTACCGGGGAACAAGTACCGGGGACTAAGTACCGGGGAACAAGTACCGGGGACTAAGTACCGGGGAACAAGTACCGGGAACTAAGTACCGGGGAACAAGTACCGGGAACTAAGTACCGCAAAGTACTTGGTGTGAAAGCGGCTAATGTCTCAAAATGTTATGCTCACACACAATAGAGAAGAAGAATAATAACAAGAGAAAAATGTATATATGCCTTAATGAGGTGCCTTTATTGACCAACACAAACATTTAAAACCTCACTTTAGTAAAAATGCGTAATTATTATCTGCAAAACTTTGGTAAAATCCTCCAAAGAAATGTCCCTGCCAGCGTTTTACTAACAAACAGTTTATTTATCTGGAAAAGTAGGAACATTTCTCAACCCAGTAACGGACTAAACAAGTTCATCCAAACTCTCAGGTTTGGAGAATGTTCAGAACATCTGAAATAAAGTCACACATCGACAGGATGACGGGATTATCCCTCCAGCAGCAGCAGGGATTGCAGAATGATAAACAGAGTCATAAAGGAGGAGGATTATTGATGAATCATTAACAGCTGATAGAGCGGCGCCAGAGGCTGAGCTGCAGCGATCACAGGTGACCGATCAATAAAGATCATTACAGATCATTAAAGATCAATAAAGATGAGTTCATGTTTTGATCTCTCCTCTCCTTCAGAGGTACTGTAAGTGTGTGTGTTACGGATTCACCTGCTCACTGTGATGACCCACACACACACACACACACACACACACACACACGCACGCACGCACGCACACACACACACGCACACACACGCACGCGCACACACACACACACGCACACGCACACGTGCACACACACACACACACACACACACACACACACACACACGCACACACACACACCACACACACACACACACACACACACACACACACACACACACACCTCACCTTTGGACCCCTGCAGCTCCTCCACCCACACAGCACACATGCATCAGGAATCTCTTGAATGCACTGAGTGACCTTTATTCTTTGTAGAAAGCACATGTTCACACGTTTGACCTAAAAGCACCGAGCTTCAGATTCATCCTGCAGGAGTGTGTGTTGTGAGTGTGTGTTGTGAGTGTGTGTTGTGAGTGTGTGTGTTGTGAGTGTGTGTTGTGAGTGTGTGTTGTCAGTGTGTGTTGTGAGTGTGTGTTGTGAGTGTGTGTTGTGAGTGTGTTGTGAGTGTGTGTTGTGAGTGTGTGTTGTGAGTGTGTGTTGTGAGTGTGTGTTGTCAGTGTGTGTGTTGTGAGTGTGTGTTGTGAGTGTGTGTTGTGAGTGTGTGTTGTCAGTGTGTGTTGTGAGTGTGTGTTGTGAGTGTGTGTTGTGAGTGTGTGTTGTGAGTGTGTGTTGTCAGTGTGTGTTGTGAGTGTGTGTTGTGAGTGTGTGTTGTGAGTGTGTGTGTTGTGAGTGTGTGTTGTGAGTGTGTGTTGTCAGTGTGTGTTGTGAGTGTGTGTTGTGAGTGTGTGTTGTGAGTGTGTGTTGTGAGTGTGTGTTGTGAGTGTGTGTTGTGAGTGTGTGTTGTGAGTGTGTGTTGTCAGTGTGTGTGTTGTGAGTGTGTGTTGTGAGTGTGTGTGTGAGTGTGTGTGTCAGTGTGTGTTGTGAGTGTGTTGTGAGTGTGTGTTGTGAGTGTGTGTTGTGAGTGTGTGTTGTCAGTGTGTGTTGTGAGTGTGTGTTGTGAGTGTGTGTTGTGAGTGTGTGTTGTCAGTGTGTGTTGTGAGTGTGTGTTGTCAGTGTGTGTTGTGAGTGTGTGTTGTGAGTGTGTGTTGTGAGTGTGTGTTGTGAGTGTGTGTTGTCAGTGTGTGTTGTGAGTGTGTGTTGTCAGTGTGTGTTGTGAGTGTGTGTTGTGAGTGTGTGTTGTGAGTGTGTGTTGTGAGTGTGTGTTGTCAGTGTGTGTTGTGAGTGTGTGTTGTGAGTGTGTGTTGTGAGTGTGTGTTGTCAGTGTGTGTGTTGTGAGTGTGTGTTGTGAGTGTGTGTTGTGAGTGTGTGTTGTCAGTGTGTGTTGTGAGTGTGTGTTGTGAGTGTGTGTTGTGAGTGTGTGTTGTCAGTGTGTGTTGTCAGTGTGTGTTGTCAGTGTGTGTTGTCAGTGTGTGTTGTGAGTGTGTGTTGTCAGTGTGTGTTGTCAGTGTGTGTTGTCAGTGTGTGTGTTGTGAGTGTGTGTTGTCAGTGTGTGTTGTGAGTGTGTGTTGTCAGTGTGTGTGTTGTCAGTGTGTGTTGTCAGTGTGTGTGTTGTCAGTGTGTGTTCTCAGTGTGTCAGTGTGTGTTGTGAGTGTGTGTTGTCAGTGTGTGTGTTGTCAGTGTGTGTGTGTTGTCAGTGTGTGTGTTGTCAGTGTGTGTGTTGTGAGTGTGTGTTGTCAGTGTGTGTGTTGTCAGTGTGTGTTGTCAGTGTGTGTTGTCAGTGTGTGTTGTCAGTGTGTGTTCTCAGTGTGTGTGTTGTGAGTGTGTGTTGTCAGTGTGTGTTGTCAGTGTGTGTGTTGTCAGTGTGTGTGTTGTCAGTGTGTGTTGTCAGTGTGTGTTGTCAGTGTGTGTGTTGTCAGTGTGTGTTCTCAGTGTGTCAGTGTGTGTTGTGAGTGTGTTGTCAGTGTGTGTGTTGTCAGTGTGTGTGTTGTGAGTGTGTGTGTTGTCAGTGTGGGTGTGTCAGTGTGTGTGTTTTTGAGTGTGTGTGTTGTCAGTGTGTGTGTTGTGAGTGTGTGTGTTGTCAGTGTGTGTGTTGTCAGTGTGTGTGTTTTTGAGTGTGTGTGTTGTGAGTGTGTGTTGTCAGTGTGTGTTGTCAGTGTGTGTTGTCAGTGTGTGTGTTGTCAGTGTGTGTGTTGTCAGTGTGTGTGTTGTCAGTGTGTGTGTTGTCAGTGTGTGTGTTGTCAGTGTTTGTGTTGTGAGTGTGTGTGTTGTGAGTGTGTGTTATCAGTGTGTGTTGTGAGTGTGTGTGTTGTCAGTGTGTGTTCTCAGTGTGTCAGTGTGTGTGTTGTCAGTGTGTGTGTTGTCAGTGTGTGTTCTCAGTGTGTCAGTGTGTGTGTTGTCAGTGTGTGTTGTCAGTGTGTGTTCTCAGTGTGTCAGTGTGTGTGTTGTCAGTGTGTGTTGTCAGTGTGTGTTCTCAGTGTGTCAGTGTGTGTGTTGTCAGTGTGTGTTGTCAGTGTGTGTTGTCAGTGTGTGTTGTCAGTGTGTCAGTGTGTGTGTTGTCAGTGTGTGTGTTGTCAGTGTGTGTTGTCAGTGTGTGTTGTCAGTGTGTGTGTTGTCAGTGTGTGTTCTCAGTGTGTCAGTGTGTGTTGTGAGTGTGTGTTGTCAGTGTGTGTGTTGTCAGTGTGTGTGTTGTGAGTGTGTGTGTTGTCAGTGTGTGTGTTGTCAGTGTGTGTGTTTTTGAGTGTGTGTGTTGTCAGTGTGTGTGTTGTGAGTGTGTGTTGTCAGTGTGTGTTGTCAGTGTGTGTTGTCAGTGTGTGTGTTGTCAGTGTGTGTGTTGTCAGTGTGTGTGTTGTCAGTGTGTGTGTTGTGAGTGTTTGTGTTGTGAGTGTGTGTGTTGTCAGTGTGTGTGTTGTCAGTGTGTGTGTTGTCAGTGTTTGTGTTGTGAGTGTGTGTGTTGTGAGTGTGTGTTATCAGTGTGTGTTGTGAGTGTGTGTGTTGTCAGTGTGTGTTCTCAGTGTGTCAGTGGTCAGTGTGTGTGTTGTCAGTGTGTGTTCTCAGTGTGTCAGTGTGTGTGTTGTCAGTGTGTGTTGTCAGTGTGTGTTGTCAGTGTGTCAGTGTGTGTGTTGTCAGTGTGTGTGTTGTCAGTGTGTGTTGTCAGTGTGTGTGTTGTGAGTGTGTGTTGTCAGTGTGTGTATTGTCAGTGTGTGTGTTGTGAGTGTGTGTGTTGTCAGTGTGTGTGTTGTGAGTGTGTGTTGTGAGTGTGTGTTGTCAGTGTGTGTATTGTCAGTGTGTGTATTGTCAGTGTGTGTGTTGTGAGTGTGTGTGTTGTCAGTGTGTGTGTTGTGAGTGTGTGTTGTGAGTGTGTGTTGTCAGTGTGTGTGTTGTAAGTGTGTGTTGTGAGTGTGTGTTGTCAGTGTGTGTATTGTCAGTGTGTGTGTTGTGAGTGTGTGTGTTGTCAGTGTGTGTGTTGTGAGTGTGTGTTGTCAGTGTGTGTGTTGTGAGTGTGTGTTGTCAGTGTGTGTGTTGTCAGTGTGTGTGTTGTGAGTGTGTGTTGTCAGTGTGTGTGTTGTCAGTGTGTGTTGTCATTGTGTGTTGTAAGTGTGTGTGTTGTCAGTGTGTGTTGTCAGTGTGTGTTGTCAGTGTGTGTGTTGTCAGTGTGTGTTGTCAGTGTGTGTTGTCAGTGTGTGTTGTCAGTGTGTGTGTTGTCAGTGTGTGTTCTCAGTGTGTCAGTGTGTGTTGTGAGTGTGTGTTGTCAGTGTGTGTTGTCAGTGTGTGTGTTGTGAGTGTGTGTGTTGTCAGTGTGTGTGTTGTCAGTGTGTGTGTTGTCAGTGTGTGTGTTGTGAGTGTGTGTTGTCAGTGTGTGTGTTGTGAGTGTGTGTGTTGTCAGTGTGTGTGTTGTCAGTGTGTGTGTTGTGAGTGTGTGTGTTGTCAGTGTGTGTGTTGTCAGTGTGTGTGTTGTCAGTGTGTGTGTTGTCAGTGTGTGTTGTCAGTGTGTGTGTTGTGAGTGTGTGTGTTGTCAGTGTGTGTGTTGTCAGTGTGTGTGTTTTTGAGTGTGTGTGTTGTCAGTGTGTGTGTTGTGAGTGTGTGGGGGGGGGGGGGGGGGTTAATGTTCCTCCTGTCTTCCTCCAGGAGGATCAATCACACACTTTAACCTTTAGCACAGAAACACTGGGTTTAAAACAGGACTGTATATTTTTTATAACTAGGTATTTATTCACACGACTTGATCCTGAGTTACTCATTAGCTTCTGACTCTAAACTCTGTCTTTAACGGGTCACACTGAAACTGAGAGTCTCTACTTTAAAGAGTCCTCTCATCCTGATGTTCAGGTGTATATCAGTATGTAGTGTCTACTTTAAAGAGTCCTCTCCTGCTGATGTTCAGGTGTATATCAGTATGTAGTGTCTCTGCTTTAAAGAGTCCTCTCATCCTGATGTTCAGGTGTATATCAGTATGTAGTGTCTCTACTTTAAAGAGTCCTCTCCTGCTGATGTTCAGGTGTATATCAGTATGTAGTGTCTCTACTTTAAAGAGTCCTCTCCTGCTGATGTTCAGGTGTATATCAGTATGTAGTGTCTCTACTTTAAAGAGTCCTCTCCTGCTGATGTTCAGGTGTATATCAGTATGTAGAGTCTCTACTTTAAAGAGTCCTCTCCTGCTGATGTTCAGGTGTATATCAGTATGTAGTGTCTCTACTTTAAAGAGTCCTCTCCTGCTGATGTTCAGGTGTATATCAGTATGTAGGTTCTCTACTTTAAAGAGTCCTCTCATGCTGATGTTCAGGTGTATATCAGTATGTAGGTTCTCTACTTTAAAGAGTCCTCTCCTGCTGATGTTCAGGTGTATATCAGTATGTAGTGTCTCTACTTTAAAGAGTCCTCTCCTGCTGATGTTCAGGTGTATATCAGTATGTAGGTTCTCTACTTTAAAGAGTCCTCTCCTGCTGATGTTCAGCTGTATATCAGTATGTAGTGTCTCTGCTTTAAAGAGTCCTCTCATCCTGATGTTCAGGTGTATATCAGTATGTAGCGTCTCTACTTTAAAGAGTCCTCTCCTGCTGATGTTCAGGTGTGTATCAGTATGTAGTGTCTCTACTTTAAAGAGTCCTCTCCTGCTGATGTTCAGCTGATATCAGTATGTAGTGTCTCTACTTTAAAGAGTCCTCTCCTGCTGATGTTCAGGTGTATATCAGTATGTAGGTTCTCTACTTTAAAGAGTCCTCTCCTGCTGATGTTCAGGTGTATATCAGTATGTAGTGTCTCTGCTTTAAAGAGTCCTCTCATCCTGATGTTCAGGTGTATATCAGTATGTAGTGTCTCTACTTTAAAGAGTCCTCTCCTGCTGATGTTCAGGTGTATATCAGTATGTAGTGTCTCTACTTTAAAGAGTCCTCTCCTGCTGATGTTCAGGTGTATATCAGTATGTAGCGTCTCTACTTTAAAGAGTCCTCTCCTGCTGATGTTCAGGTGTATATCAGTATGTAGTGTCTCTACTTTAAAGAGTCCTCTCCTGCTGATGTTCAGCTGTATATCAGTATGTAGTGTCTCTACTTTAAAGAGTCCTCTCCTGCTGATGTTCAGGTGTATATCAGTATGTAGGTTCTCTACTTTAAAGAGTCCTCTCCTGCTGATGTTCAGGTGTATATCAGTATGTAGTGTCTCTGCTTTAAAGAGTCCTCTCATCCTGATGTTCAGGTGTATATCAGTATGTAGTGTCTCTACTTTAAAGAGTCCTCTCCTGCTGATGTTCAGGTGTATATCAGTATGTAGTGTCTCTACTTTAAAGAGTCCTCTCCTGCTGATGTTCAGGTGTATATCAGTATGTAGGTTCTCTACTTTAAAGAGTCCTCTCCTGCTGATGTTCAGGTGTATATCAGTATGTAGTGTCTCTGCTTTAAAGAGTCCTCTCATCCTGATGTTCAGGTGTATATCAGTATGTAGTGTCTCTACTTTAAAGAGTCCTCTCCTGCTGATGTTCAGGTGTATATCAGTATGTAGTGTCTCTACTTTAAAGAGTCCTCTCCTGCTGATGTTCAGGTGTATATCAGTATGTAGCGTCTCTACTTTAAAGAGTCCTCTCCTGCTGATGTTCAGGTGTATATCAGTATGTAGTGTCTCTACTTTAAAGAGTCCTCTCCTGCTGATGTTCAGGTGTATATCAGTATGTAGTGTCTCTACTTTAAAGAGTCCTGCTAATGGAACTGTTTAGTGTTTCTGAACCCTCTGACCTGCTGTTGGTGGAGCGTTAAACCTTTAACTGTTTTATGGATCTTTAACAGATTACACGTTGACTGTTCTCAGTTTATTTGGAGGCTGCGTGGCTCCTCTCGTATCTCTGCTGTAAACTCACATTAAGAGCAATAAGTGTGGGTGTGTGTGTGTGTGTGTGCAGCAGTATAAAGGCTGCAGCGGGACAGCAGCAGGTAGACCTCCTCCAGGTGAAGCTCCTCTCTCTCAGGTGTGTATCCCTCCGCCGCCTCGAGTGAATCTGCGAGAAAACGGTCTAACGGAACAGATTCTGAATGAAATGTCAGCTTTCACTTGGTTTTGGATCCGTGGAAATACGACGTGTGTGTCTGTGTGTGTCTGTGTGTGTGTGTGTGTGTGCGGGATATTTTGGCTCTTTATTTTGGTTTTAGAACCGTTTTTTGTTGTTGATTGAGTTCCTCTGGATCACCGAGAAGCAGTCTGAACTTTGTTTCGTGTTTTCTTTCTGTTCAGTTTTCATCATGCAGATTACTCAGATTACTGAGAGCGTTGCATTTAAAGAGCAGAGCTGATGAAATACTCCGGTTTTATTTGATCTTTGCAGATAGTACAGTACTTAAAATACAGCACCCAGCTGTATTTTAA
>CM062270.1:38668592-38671092 GCA_031216635.1 Dissostichus eleginoides | reverse complement strand
ATCGTACAGGTAGCCAATCAGTGATGCCATCGTACAGGTAGCCAAACAGTGACGCCATCGTACAGGTAGCCAAACAGTGACGCCATCATACAGGTAGCCAATCAGTGACTCCATCATACAGGTAGCCAATCAGTGACTCCAGCATACAGGTAGCCAATCAGTGACTCCATCATACAGGTAGCCAATCAGTGACTCCATCATACAGGTAGCCAATCAGTGACGCCATCATACAGGTAGCCAATCAGTGACGCCATCATACAGGTAGCCAATCAGTGACGCCATCATACAGGTAGCCAATCAGTGACGCCATCATACAGGTAGCCAATCAGTGATGCCATCATACAGGTAGCCAATCAGTGACGCCATCATACAGGTAGCCAATCAGTGACGCCATCATACAGGTAGCCAATCAGTGACGCCATCATACAGGTAGCCAATCAGTGACGCCATCATACAGGTAGCCAATCAGTGACGCCATCATACAGGTAGCCAATCAGTGACACGTTATTTGTATCATACTCTGCACTTTAAATGCTGCTACCCATTCATAGCCATTGTTGTGTTCTTATTCGTCTTCATTTTTGTTATTAATTTGTGCTTTCTCTCTGTATTCAACATGTCAGATCGCTCTATGCTTTCTCTCTGTATTCAACATGTCAGATCGCTCTATGCTTTCTCTCTGTATTCAACATGTCAGATCGCTCTATGCTTTCTCTCTGTATTCAACATGTCAGATCGCTCTATGCTTTCTCTGTGTATTCAACATGTCAGATCGCTCTATGCTTTCTCTCTGTATTCAACATGTCAGATCGCTCTATGCTTTCTCTGTGTATTCAACATGTTAGATCGCTCTATGCTTTCTCTCTGTATTCAATGTCAGATCGCTCTATGCTTTCTCTCTGTATTCAACATGTCAGATCGCTCTATGCTTTCTCTCTGTATTCAACATGTCAGATCGCTCTATGCTTTCTCTCTGTATTCAACATGTTAGATCGCTCTATGCTTTCTCTCTGTATTCAACATGTTAGATCGCTCTGTGCTTTCTCTCTGTATTCAACATGTCAGATCGCTCTGTGCTTTCTCTCTGTATTCAACATGTCAGATCGCTCTGTGCTTTCTCTCTGTATTTAACATGTCATATCGCTCTATGCTTTCTCTCTGTATTCAACATGTCAGATCGCTCTATGCTTTCTCTCTGTATTCAACATGTCAGATCGCTCTATGCTTTCTCTCTGTATTCAACATGTTAGATCGCTCTGTGCTTTCTCTCTGTATTCAACATGTCAGATCGCTCTGTGCTTTCTCTCTGTATTCAACATGTCAGATCGCTCTATGCTTTCTCTCTGTATTCAACATGTCAGATCGCTCTATGCTTTCTCTCTGTATTCAACATGTTAGATCGCTCTGTGCTTCTCTCTGTATTCAACATGTCAGATCGCTCTATGCTTTCTCTCTGTATTCAACATGTCAGATCGCTCTATGCTTTCTCTCTGTATTCAACATGTCAGATCGCTCTATGCTTTCTCTCTGTATTCAACATGTCAGATCGCTCTATGCTTTCTCTCTGTATTCAACATGTCAGATCGCTCTATGCTTTCTCTCTGTATTCAACATGTCAGATCGCTCTATGCTTTCTCTCTGTATTCAACATGTCAGATCGCTCTATGCTTTCTCTCTGTATTCAACATGTCAGATCGCTCTATGCTTCTCTGTGTATTCAACATGTCAGATCGCTCTATGCTTTCTCTCTGTATTCAACATGTCAGATCGCTCTATGCTTTCTCTCTGTATTCAACATGTCAGATCGCTCTATGCTTTCTCTCTGTATTCAACATGTCAGATCGCTCTATGCTTTCTCTCTGTATTCAACATGTCAGATCGCTCTATGCTTTCTCTCTGTATTCAACATGTCAGATCGCTCTATGCTTTCTCTCTGTATTCAACATGTCAGATCGCTCTATGCTTTCTCTGTGTATTCAACATGTCAGATCGCTCTATGCTTTCTCTCTGTATTCAACATGTCAGATCGCTCTCTGCTTTCTCTCTGTATTCAACATGTCAGATCGCTCTATGCTTTCTCTGTATTCAACATGTCAGATCGCTCTATGCTTTCTCTCTGTATTCAACATGTCAGATCGCTCTATGCTTTCTCTCTGTATTCAACATGTCAGATCGCTCTATGCTTCTCTCTGTATTCAACATGTCAGATCGCTCTATGCTTTCTCTCTGTATTCACATGTTAGATCGCTCTATGCTTTCTCTCTGTATTCAACATGTCAGATCGCTCTATGCTTTCTCTCTGTATTCAACATGTCAGATCGCTCTATGCTTTCTCTCTGTATTCAACATGTCAGATCGCTCTATGCTTTCTCTCTGTATTCAACATGTTAGATCGCTCTATGCTTTTCTCTCTGTATTCAACATGTTAGATCGCTCTGTGCTTTCTCTCTGTATTCAACATGTCAGATCGCTCTGTGCTTTCTCTCTGTATTCAACATGT
>CM062270.1:38656092-38666092 GCA_031216635.1 Dissostichus eleginoides | reverse complement strand
TCCTGGACCGACTACCAGCAGAAATGTAAGCGTGCTTTTATTGTCGTTGTACATAGCTATAGTGTAGAACGGATGACCTGCACTTTGATTTCATGAAGAATGTACGCTAGAGGGGGGCCAGAACGCTTTGAAGCTTTTTCTTGCATCTTTTGAACATGACAGAAACTATTTCAGATGTTATTTATACTTTGAACGTGTTTTTTTATTTTGCTTCTCTTTTATATAATGATTATTGTTTGTTTTATTTCTAACGGTTCAATAAATGGACTAATACAAAACAACATGTCAATGAGTTCACAGGCTCCTCCAACAGAGCACACAAGAACACAGATACAATAGTGCAAGTAAATACAAATGAAATAGAATAGAAATATTGCAGTAAGAGTCTGTATACAAGTGATAGGAATATGATCTATTAGATAAATAGTGAGCAAGATGCGAACAGATGAAGGTTAGGGATGCTCTTTCTAAAGTTCAGGTGTTTCACAGTCAGAACAGTTTGTTGGACTTTGTCGTGGATCCGATGTAACACTCACAACATTAAAGAATAAACAAAGAGGAATCATCAAAAACACAGACACAGAGATGGTTGAAGTTAAATATGATTTGCTGTACAGCGCTATAAGAGACACGTTACTTAGCAGTCACTAGTGTGATGCCTACAGACCAAGAATACTGACAGGTCACAAACACTTCAGACAGCGTACGTAGCAACATGTTCGACCTTATTCAGTCATCGTGTTGCTTCCTCTGTCCTCTCAGACTTTACATGATCCCTTGATTAGCAGATACCACACATTCCAATGTAAACAACTGCTGGTGAAGAGATAGATGAAGAGATAGATGGGCCTCAAGGAAACGACATGCATTACTCACTGAGTCACTAGCATGGCTTAAAACTCCTGATTACATCAAGCAGATTGTCCAGTGGCTGCTCCAGTAGAGAGGAGTCTGTGACATCTGAGACACAACAGCTCCTTTCAGTGCTGTGACTCAGCTGATGGTCTCTACCTCCTCAAAGGCTCCTTTATTCTGCCTCTGAAGCACTGAGATCACCTGACCAGAACATTAACCTACAAACACCTGAGACTCCCACCTGACCAGAACATTAACCTACAAACACCTGAGACTCCCACCTGACCAGAACATTAACCTACAAACACCTGAGACTCCCACCTGACCAGAACATTAACCTACAAACACCTGAGACTCCCACCTGACCAGAACATTAACCTACAAACACCTGAGACTCCCACCTGACCAGAACATTAACCCACAAACACCTGAGACTCCCACCTGACCAGAACATTAACCCACAAACACCTGAGACTCCCACCTGACCAGAACATTAACCCAGGTCAAACACCTGAGAGCCACCTGACCAGAACATTAACCCACAAACACCTGAGAGTCACCTGACCAGAACATTAACCCGAAAACACCTGAGACTCCCACCTGACCAGAACATTAACCCACAAACACCTGAGACTCCCACCTGACCAGAACATTAACCTACAAACACCTGAGACTCCCACCTGACCAGAACATTAACCCACAAACACCTGAGAGCCACCTGACCAGAACATTAACCTACAAACACCTGAGACTCCCACCTGACAGAACATTAACCCACAAACACCTGAGAGCCCTGACCAGAACATTAACTACAAACACCTGAGACTCCCACCTGACCAGAACATTAACCACAAACACCTGAGAGTCCCACCTGACCAGAACATTAACCCACAAACACCTGAGACTCCCACCTGACCAGAACATTAACCCAGGTCAAACACCTGAGAGCCACCTGACCAGAACATTAACCCACAAACACCTGAGACTCCCACCTGACCAGAACATTAACCTACAAACACCTGAGACTCCCACCTGACCAGAACATTAACCTACAAACACCTGAGACTCCCACCTGACCAGAACATTAACCCACAAACACCTGAGACTCCCACCTGACCAGAACATTAACCTACAAACACCTGAGACTCCCACCTGACCAGAACATTAACCCACAAACACCTGAGACTCCCACCTGACCAGAACATTAACCCAGGTCAAACACCTGAGACTCCCACCTGACCAGAACATTAACCCAGGTCAAACACCTGAGAGCCACCTGACCAGAACATTAACCTACAAACACCTGAGACTCCCACCTGACCAGAACATTAACCCACAAACACCTGAGACTCCCACCTGACCAGAACATTAACCCACAAACACCTGAGACTCCCACCTGACCAGAACATTAACCCACAAACACCTGAGACTCCCACCTGACCAGAACATTAACCCAGGTCAAACACCTGAGAGCCACCTGACCAGAACATTAACCCAGGTCAAACACCTGAGACTCCCACCTGACCAGAACATTAACCCAGGTCAAACACCTGAGAGCCACCTGACCAGAACATTAACCCAGGTCAAACACCTGAGACTCCCACCTGACCAGAACATTAACCCAGGTCAAACACCTGAGAGCCACCTGACCAGAACATTAACCCAGGTCAAACACCTGAGAGCCACCTGACCAGAACATTAACCCAGGTCAAACACAGGCCTTTGTGCTGGGGTTAGGAAACAGGAAAACAACATATTCTTCAGAAACCGCAGGCTGCAGAAGTTTTGAACTGAAGCTAATGTAAGCTAATGTGTGTTGTGTGTGTGTGTGTTTGTGTGTGTGTGTGTGTGTTTGTGTGTGTGTTTGTGTGTGTTTGTGTGTGTTTGTGTGTGTGTTTGTGTGTGTGTGTGTGTATGTTGTTTGGTGTGTGTGTGTGTTGTTGTTGTGTTTGTGTGTGTGTGTGTGTGTGTTTGTGTGTGTGTGTGTGTGTGTGTGTGTGTGTTTGTGTGTGTGTGTGTGTGTGTTTGTGTGTGTGTGTGTGTGTATGTTTTCAGCAGCTGTTTATCTCAAAGAGTGGTTTGCTGTAAAGTGGAGAGGCTAGCATCATGCACACCTTTAGTAACGCTGACCCTCCCTCTCTCTCTTCAGTCAACCCTTTAATGCCCTCCCTCTCTCTCCAGTTAACCCTTTAATGCACTCCCTCTCTCTCCAGTTAACCCTTTAATGCCCTCCCTCTCTCTCCAGTTAACCCTTTAATGCCCTCCCTCTCTCTCCAGTTAACCCTTTAATGCACTCCCTCGCTCCAGTTAACCCTTTAATGCACTCCCTCTCTCTCCAGTTAACCCTTTAATGCCCTCCCTCTCTCTCCAGTTAACCCTTTAATGCCCTCCCTCTCTCTCCAGTTAACCCTTTAATGCACTCCCTCGCTCTCCAGTTAACCCTTTAATGCACTCCCTCTCTCTCCAGTTAACCCTTTAATGCACTCCCTCTCTCTCCAGTTAACCCTTTAATGCCCTCCCTCTCTCTCCAGTTAACCCTTTAATGCCCTCCCTCTCTCTCCAGTTAACCCTTTAATGCCCTCCCTCTCTCTCCAGTTAACCCTTTAATGCCCTCCCTCTCTCTGCAGGTGAAACATCTGTATAGAAATGTATTTATTAGGATAAACCCCTTGAGATGCGCCATCTGGTTTTCAAGGGGTCCCGACAAAAGCAACGTCTTACAGTATCAGATACTTCTAGATAAAGAGTTGTTTCCTGACACATCAAAGAAGAACTGAAGGGATTCCTTCTTCTCAAATCACAATGAAGATGTTTTCAGCAGCGGTTTATCTTAAACAGAGTCTAGCATCGTGCACACCTTAGTTAACCCTTTAACGCCCTCCCTCTCTCTCCAGTTAACCCTTTAATGCCCTCCCTCTCTCTCCAGTCAACCCTTTAATGCCCTCCCTCTCTCTCCAGTTAACCCTTTAATGCCCTCCCTCTCTCTCCAGTTAACCCTTTAATGCCCTCCCTCTCTCTCCAGTTAACCCTTTAATGCCCTCCCTCTCTCTCCAGTTAACCCTTTAATGCACTCCCTCTCTCTCCAGTTAACCCTTTAATGCCCTCCCTCTCTCTCCAGTTAACCCTTTAATGCCCTCCCTCTCTCTCCAGTCAACCCTTTAATGCCCTCCCTCTCTCTCCAGTTAACCCTTTAACGCCCTCCCTCTCTCTCCAGTTAACCCTTTAATGCCCTCCCTCTCTCTCCAGTTAACCCTTTAATGCCCTCCTCTCTCCAGTCAACCCTTTAATGCCCTCCCTCTCTCTCCAGTTAAACCCTTTAACGCCCTCCCTCTCTCTCTCCAGTTAACCTTTAATGCCCTCCCTCTCTCTCAGTTAACCCTTTAATGCCCTCCCCTCTCTCCAGTTAACCCTGTAATGCCCTCCCTCTCTCTTCAGTTAACCCTTTAATGCCCTCCCTCTCTCTTCAGTCAACCCTTTAATGCCCTCCCTCTCTCTTCAGTTAACCCTTTAATGCCCTCCCTCTCTCTCCAGTTAACCCTGTAATGCCCTCCCTCTCTCTTCAGTTAACCCTTTAACCTTCCCTCTCTCTTCAGTTAACCCTTTAACCTTCCCTCTCTCTTCAGTTAACCCTTTAACCTTCCCTCTCTCTCTCTCAGGTAAACACATCTTTGCCAACGTGACCCTCCCTGACTTGGCGGTGGGTCTCATCCTATTGGCTCTCTCTCTCTTCGTCCTCTGCTCCTGCCTCATCCTCATCGTCAAGCTGCTGAACTCCATGCTGAAGGGCCAGGTGGCCGTGGTCATCAAGAAGGTGCTGAACACAGGTAAACAAAACGACTTCCTGTGACCATTGTCAGGCGAATTATCATCTGTTATACTGGACATGTCAAAACGTAACCCCTGTCTAACCAACAATCTTCAATTCCCTGTAATGTAGAGTTTCATTGGCTGTTCCCCTTTCAATCTTTTGCTCTCTTCCCTTAAAGAGTCTTGTCATTTGTTTGATGGAGGTGCAGATGTCTTTAGCAAACAGTGGTTCAGGTTATCTGGCCTTCCAGCTGGAAATATATTGATTCTGTTAAATGCTTTATCTCTTATTATATATTATTATATAACACAACTTTGGTTTAAGCTTGTATATTGGTTCTTTTCTTACCAGAAGGTGATTAAACGAGGAATTTCCACCACAATATGAATACTCTTTGACAAATATTAACACAAGACATAGTTCCACGCTGGTCCCTGAGTTCAGAGCAGTCAGAAGCCAAATCATAAAAACGCCACCTGTGAGAAGTCTTTCAGGTCAACAGGTACATTTGAAGGTGAGCAGACCCTCATAAACAGCCCCTCCCTGCCCCTTCAGATAACCAGCAATCTTTCATGGAGTGTTAAAAGTGTCCCTTTACCATCTGTGTAAAATACACTGAAGAGCAGCTACGAGGCGCCTCCAAGAGGTTTACAATGTGCTGATTCTCTGTAGAAACACCTGTATTTCAATGCTCACCTGTTCCCTTCAGACTTCCCCTTCCCATTCGCCTGGGTCACAGGATACCTGGCCATGATGGTTGGAGCTGGGATGACCTTCATCGTGCAGAGCAGCTCCGTCTTCACCTCCGCCATCACGCCGCTCGTTGGTGAGACGTTTGGCGAGATATCTTTTTAATCGCATCAATATGTTGTATGTTGGGAGACTTCTGGGAAGCAGTTTTAAGGGAAATGTCCAATATCTTCTCTCAACAAGAACGCCTTAACGCTATTGAGAGGGAAAACACCAGAGGAAATTAAAAAAAACGATTCCTACCTATTTCTTGTAATTAGAATAGCGATCATCAAACAAAGATAATAACTTAGTAAACTCCCGATGGAATAACCTAGTAAATGAAAACAACTATGAGAAACCAAACGCATATCTTTGAGGAAAGATGGTATATAGTATAGAACACTATAATGAAGATAATGAATGTATACCTGAGTATCAATATTTTCCTCTTAAAATGTCTCATACTTGTTGGTAAGACTTAATTTACAGATATATATTTACCCTCTTATACTGAGAATACTTGAGCTGTATAACCTGTGCACTTATAACGTGGATAATGCCTTTATTAAATAGTTCATTTAGAGCAATATAGCAATGTTTTTTTAGCATTAATATCTTTAACATGGGCCCCAAACTTTGCAAGCAGGTTCCACACAAGTTAAGCAACAAACTCTCAAAGGCTCGGAGCGCCAAGCACATTTTTTCAATTTTCTTCCCCTCTCTCACGAATCTTAACAATACCAATAAACCACTGTATTGATTGTAATATACCAAATTATGAATATTTATTGTTGTTATTTATTGAAGTACAATGTGCACAATTTTAGCTTTTATGTTTTAAATATTTTAGATGTTTTTTAGAAAGATCTGATTTCCTTCCAGTAAAAAGTAAATAATTGAGTTTGTGGTTGTGATTTAAATATCTCCCCCCCACCCCCCCCCCCAGGTATCGGGGTGATCAGCCTGGAGCGAGCCTACCCTCTGACTCTGGGCTCTAATATTGGAACGACCACCACGGCTATCCTGGCTGCGATGGCCAGCCCCGGAGAAACGCTCAACAACTCTCTGCAGGTGAGAGGCTAACAGCTGTTAGCATCACAATCACTATCAGAATACCTTTTTGAGAGAAAGTTTTAGCCAGATGATGAATTTAAAATACTCTCCATGTGTGGTTTATCTGTGTGGACACTGGGAGGAGAACAGTGGGAGTTTGGTAGTTAGCTTTTAGCTTTTGCAGCTAACTGTTAGATGTTGACTTTTGGGAGATGGGAGAAACTTCTCTGAGTTCCCAACCAGTAGATAAACAGTAATCATGGAGAGTGTGTCGAAGTACATGTGATTCTATGTTTTACGTGGTATCGCAACCCAGTCTCACGGCATTTCGTGTTATAGTCACGGAATGAATCTATTGATTCGTGTTCACCAACACCATTTCCCCATTTTTTTCGTGTCGATTTTAAAAGCAATGTATTTCTATGGGTAGTATGTTTCGTGCCTGCACCAAATGATAACAAATTAGAAGGAAAGAAATACAGATGTCAGTGTTCTGAGGCTCTGAGCCATTTCTTTTCCTCACGGACGGCAGAAAACTCCGACATTATACAATTTAAAATAAAAGGGATAGGCTTAGGGTAAGATATTGAGTGAGAACATGTTTTTATGAAGCCCACAGCTTCCGGTCTTCCAAGACCCGACCGGACAAACAGACGAGGTGCAGGCACGAAACACACGACCAATAGAAATACATTGCTTTTTAAATCGTTCTGTGTGACACGGAAAAAATGCAAAAATCGTGTTGGTGAACACGAATCAATAGATTACATTGATTTGGTGACTATAACACGACATGCCGTGAGACTGGGTTGGGTATCGACAATTCTGGAATTTTATTGGAATCGAATACACTTCTTGTATTGTTAGCATGCTAGCCAAGTAAACATCTAGGGTAAACATTATACCTGCTAAACATCAACATGATAGCAACATCGTGGTGTGTAATGGCTAACCCGAGAGTTAGCCATAAATATCCAATGGGATTTCTCGATGTGATGTTGAGGGTTTGAGGATTCCTGCACCTCTCTATTGGGCCCATGTTAGCATGCTAATGTTAGCTCAGAGTAGTAGTATCCTGAAGATCCCTGAGGTCACAGCTCTGGTACCCCATGATGTTGAAGGAGATACAGATATTTGTCAAAGATTAAACCAGGATTTTGGGAATGGGATTTGTCGATGTGATGTGGACTCTTTCTGCATCTCTTTTGGACCCATATTAGCATTCTAATGTTAGCTTTTTCTCAGAGTAGTATCCTGATGTTTCCCCTGAGGTCACAGCTCTGATTTGTTTCCTCTAGATTGCTCTGTGCCACTTCTTCTTCAACATCATGGGGATCATGCTCTGGTACCCAATCCCCTTCACGCGTATTCCCATCCATCTGGCCCGCGGCCTGGGGAACCACACGGCTCAGTACCGCTGGTTCGCTGCTGTCTACCTCGTCCTCTGCTTCCTGGTGCTTCCTCTGAGTGTCTTCGGCCTCTCTATGGCTGGATGGCAGGTCCTGGTGGGCGTCGGCGTTCCCATCGTGGCGCTGGTGATCTTCGTAATCGTCGTAAACGTGATGCAGTCGCGATGTGAACGTTTCCTGCCTCGGATACTGCAGAGCTGGGAGTTCCTTCCTCGTCCGCTTCACTCCATGGAGCCGTGGGACGCTGTGGTGCAGTCGATGTTCGGGTTCTGCGGCGGAGATGCTGCTGCTGCTGCAAATGCTGCCGGACGGAGGAGGAGGATGAGGAGAAGATGAAGAGGAGGAACAGCAAGAAGAGTCTGGATGTACGACAATCACGGCATGTCGAGAGACGAAGACACGGTGGAGACAGTGAAAGCAACGAATCTCTAAAACCAGATCTCTGACGTCCGGCTGAGAGATGAAGTGCTTCAGAATCTCTAAAACCAGAGTTCACCACTTATTTTTATATTTTGTATTTTATGTGAGAGGTCGATGGTTTTAACTTTAAGCATTTCAATTTTAAATATATTTAATGTAGCGTTTAAGATATTGTTATCTGTCAGTATTTATGATATTGTAAATTAAAAAACAAATCCTATTTTTAAATTGCTGTTTTGTCCTTTTTTCTTCCAACTCAACCTCTTTCAGGGTTCACACATTAGCAGACTATGAGTGCAGCAGAGGTGTGGACTCGAGTCACATGACTTGGTCCCCTCTGGAGCGCAGTAATCTGATATACTGGAGATGTACGATCATAAAGGCATGTCGAGAGACGAAGACACGGTGGAGGCGGTGAAATCCACGAATCTCTAATCCCAGAGTTCATCAGGAACGTGTTGCTTCTGAAAGTCACCACTTCTTTTTTATATTTTTATTGTATGTGAGAGGTCGATGGTTTTAACTTTAAGCATTTACATTTTAAATATTTAATGCAGCATTTAAGATATTGTTATCTGTCAGTATTTAAGACTTTATGATATCGTAAATTGAAAACAAATCCTATTTATATATTGCTGTTTTGTCCTTCTTTCTTCCACTGCATCACTGATTAAAGTGCAGTATTGTCATGTATTTGTAATATAATTATATATTACAAATACATGACAATACTGCACTTTAATACCTTGGATAAGTTCAAGGTTATTTAGTTATAGATTTCATCAGAAGCCTCGTGGTTCCTGTAAGTGATTCATATCAGATGATTGCTCTGATATCTGATTTCACTTTGACGTCAGGCGGAAACATCGAGCAAAGACCGTCCGCTATAAAATATAAGAATAATAATCAGAATAATGTGATGTATTTGATGCCACTTAGTAAACAGTTATAATAAATAGGCAATGACAAATCTACAGACGAGGATCAGGGCCTTGTTTTTGTTTTTTTAAGTTCGGCATATTTCTGACTTTTTCTCTTTTTCGGGAAAAAGTACAAACTTTTTTTCTCAGATTTCTGATTTCTTTTCTCCAGAGAATCTCAAAATGATGTCTCTTTTCTAAAGATGTCCAGTGCCTTGCTCAAGGGCACCACGGCAGGGCCCAGGAGGTGAACTGGGACCTCTCCAAGTAGCAGTCCACACCCCATATTTAGGTCTGTTCGGGGACTTGAACCGGCGACCCTACGGCTCACAGCCCCTACTGACTGAGCCACTGATGGACCATGTTTACAATTTAATTTACAATTTAAATTTGTAATAGATTTTTCCCAATTTCCATATTGAACAGCAGCGGTGTTCCAGCCTGTGTTGTGTGAGTGTGGGGTATACCGGGGAATGGGGTTTTTGTGTAAATAACCCCAATTAGGGTCATTCTCTTGGACTAGTTTATCTGTTGTATTTATTGTATCTTCTATATACATTCCTGTTGCTCTGTTGGAGGAGGACTTCAGTTTTTCATTGCCATATCTACACTGAAGCTGCTGAGCACGTGGTGAGAGAGACGTCCAGTTTTGTGCATGTAAGGCACAAGGATCTCAGTCATCCTGGAAACATCTGACAATTATTGGATGTAAACATGGTCCGTCGGGGCTGGAGAGAGTCTGTTCCATAAGTGTGAGTTTAGTCCGGATATTTGAGCTAAGTCTGTTTTAGTGTTTCTGCTGT
>CM062270.1:38641092-38651092 GCA_031216635.1 Dissostichus eleginoides | reverse complement strand
TAAGATCCCTGTAACTGTTTGTAATGCTTGGTTTTCTAGGTGTTTCCCTTCTTGTAACTCCTGGAGATAAGATGTTAATCTTCACGATACTGGCTGATAAGTAATGAAACCGTCCACTAATCACGCAAACAAGAACTCTACCTAGCAACCGAACTGACCCTCTTTGTATCAGTAAATCCCTTTCAGTGTGTCCAAAGTGAATATTCATTTATTTATCATATTTAATAGTTGAATTATTTATTTATTTTAAGTAATGTATCATTATTTAAATTAGTCCCTCTTCTTCTTCTGTGGTGTTTCCTCTCCTGTAGTGTCATTTAAAATGTTGAGTAGAAGAGATTGTCCTGCAGGGCAACATGAGCCCTGATAACTCTCCTGCTTCACATTGTGCCACAAGTCAATGGACCACCAATCACCCCCTGTGTCCGGCAGCCTCTGCCCCGGGGGTGTGGCTAATAATAGACTATTAGTGACGGCCCCAGTGTGTTTGTGTGTGTGTGTGTGTGTGTGTGTGTGTGACAACAGTGTAATTTCAAAGGAATGTCAATGGGCTGCTTGATTTAATTGCATGTTGCAGACATTTGAGAAGTGCTGAAATAAAAGAGACAGTGTCCTCCAACTCTTGATCAACAACGACTGTTCAGGAACTGAAACGTGTAAAATAATAAGTGATTGTGTGTGTGTGTGTGTGTGTGTGTGTGTGTATGTGACTGTGTGTGTGTGACCGTGTGTGTGTGTGTGTGTGTGTGCATGTGTGTGTGTATGTGTCTGTGTGTGTGTGTGTGTGTGTGTGCGTGTGTGTATGTGTCTCTGTGTCTGTGTGTGTGTGTGTGTGTATGTGTCTCTGTGTGTGTGTGGGTGTGTGTGTGTTTGTGTGTTGTTTGTGTGTGTGTATGTGTCTCTGTGTGTGTGTGTGTGTGTGCGTGTGTGTGTATGTGTCTCTGTGTCTGTGTGTGTGTGTGTGTGTCTCTGTGTGTGTGTGGGTGTGTGTGTGTGTGGGTGTGTGTGTGTGTGTGTCCGTGTGTGTGTATGTGTCTCTGTGTCTGTGTGTGTGTGTATGTGTCTCTGTGTGTGTGTGGGTGTGTGTGTGTGTGTGTGTGTGTGGATGTGTGTGTGTGTGTGTGTGGGTGTGTGTGTGTGTGTATGTGTCTCTGTGTCTGTGTGTGTGTGTGTGTATGTGTCTCTGTGTGTGTGTGGGTGTATGTGTCTCTGTGTGTGTGTGGGTGTGTGGTGTGTGTGTGTGTGTGTGGGTGTGTGTGTGTGTGTGTGTGTAATATTCAGTTATCAACTCACACAATAACAGGCTACCAGCCCACAACACCTGAGGTGGCAAGACTTTTATATCTTCAATCAGAACCAGGTGTTCATGGGTCAGGTGTTACAGATTAGTAATGAAGAGCATGCTCAGGCCTCGGCGTTGATCCAGGTCTCATATGTTGCCCTGAGTATCAAACTGTGACATATTTAGTTTCACTATCTCTGTAAAACAACTTTGAGCACCTGTAAAAGCGCAAACAAAATAAATGTATTATTATTATTATTATTATAAATGAATGAATAATCCCCTGCATGCTAGTTACAGTAGCTTCATATTGAGCTCATCAACAGGAGACTCAATCTGCAGCAAGAAAGCTAACAAGGGTTTTAAAGGTATTAGTGAATTCAAGTAACACACTATAGCTTCAATAATATGATAACCCCGAGCTGTAGACGGTCTGATAATTGCATGATAACAGATTATATTTAGAGATGGTTCAACCAGTAGAGCTCTCATCAGGTGAAACAGAAAACAGGTGGAAGATGACGGCATGTTGTTGTCTCTGTGAAGAAAGACACAGACGACATGAGGACAAAGATAGCAGAAAGAAAAGAGGGATGATTAGTCCGTCTGTAAATTATAGAGACTGCTTTAGACTCCTTATTTAACTGATGACAGATCCATGATGTCACCTGTAAACACCTGTCAGCTGATCAGAGAACAACATGAGAAACAAAGAAAATACAACCTGATGAGCAGAGGACATGAAGCTACCCTCTGTACGCTGCAGGGTTATTTTCATCTGTGCAATATACACCTGAACATCAGCAGGAGAGGACTCTTTAAAGTAGAGACACTACATACTGATATACACCTGAACATCAGCAGGAGAGGACTCTTTAAAGTAAAGACACCACATACTGATATACAGCTGAACATCAGCAGGAGAGGAGTCTTTAAAGTAGAGACACTACATACTGATATACACCTGAACATCAGCAGGAGAGGACTCTTTAAAGAAGAGACACTACATACTGATATACACCTGAACATCAGCAGGAGAGGACTCTTTAAAGTAGAGACACTACATACTGATATACACCTGAACATCAGCAGGAGAGGACTCTTTAAAGTAGAGACACTACATACTGATATACACCTGAACATCAGCAGGAGAGGACTCTTTAAAGTAGAGACACTACATACTGATATACACCTGAACATCAGCAGGAGAGGACTCTTTAAAGTAGAGACACTACATACTGATATACACCTGAACATCAGCAGGAGAGGACTCTTTAAGTAGAGACACTACATACTGATATACACCTGAACATCAGCAGGAGAGGACTCTTTAAAGTAGAGACACTACATACTGATATACACCTGAACATCAGCAGGAGAGGACTCTTTAAAGTAGAGTCTCTGGTGGTCTTCTGATGAACTGCAGGCTCTTCTTCCTCAGGGTTTGTCCTTGTCTGAGGTTCCCTTTATTCTTCATCAAGTGTTCACGTTGATGGATTCTTTCGGAAGTGTTTGATTGGAGGTGTGTTTTCTTCACATAATGAGAAGAAAAATGAGATATTTTTCAATATAAATAGAGGATTCAACCACTGACTGAGACCAGACTCAACCAGTTGACTCTGTCTCAGATAAACTTGTAATTGACTAAAACCTTTCCAGTCTCTAAACAGCAGGATTCAAACTGAATCTGATAACGCTAAGAGGGGCATTTTACACAGAATTAAGAGGACTAATTAAATACGTGACAAAAGGATTATTTGAGCGATGCTGATTAGTTGCATTAGTCGGATCATTACTGAGTCAAAGTAGTAAATCTGATCCTGTATCACCCAACATTAGTTTCTGTTATCACATAATGAGGAGGACACACACAATGTTCAATAGATATGATGATGAAACCGTTTCTTTTTTACTAAGATAAACGTTTAGTCCACGAACAAATGTTCCAAATGAAAACAGGACGATGTTTGAATTTGATAACACATTTGAGACCAAGAATAAAAAGCTGATACAATGATATAACCTGCAGGAGATCACATTATATATATATATATTAACATATTCAATCAAATGCTCAACGTTTTACTGTGATATCTTCTTTCAACAGTTACTTTATCACTTTATTTTAAAAACATTTTGTATTAGTATTTACATTTTTTATTCTATTCGTCTTTATTTTGACCTCGTCTGAATCCTGTTTGTAACTCTGACCTGCTGCTGCTATGCACGCCTCGAAGGTTCCATCTTATCCATGAATTAAACGTATGATAAGTGATGGAAACCGGTCGCTGAGGGAACAGTATCAGCTGTGACACACACACACACACACACACACACACACACACACACACACACACACACACACACACACACACACACACACACACACACCACCCACAACACACCACACACACACCACACCACACACACACATATACACACCACACAAAAACACAACACACACACAGCACACCACACACACACACAGACACACACACCACACACACACACAGACACACACACACACACACACACACACACACACAGACACAGGCACAGACACACACACACACATATAGACACACACACAGACACACACACACACACACACACACATATAGACACACACACACAGACACACACACACACACAGACACAGACACACACACACACAGACACACACACACACACACATATAGACACAGACACACACACACACACACACACATATAGACACACACACAGACACACACACACAGACACACACACACACACAGACACACACACACACACACAGACACACACACACACACACACACACACACAGATACACACACACACACACAGACACACACACAGACACACACACACACACACTTGTTTGTATTTTTGTAATGCACGTTGTTGGCATATACAGTATGTTCAGTGTTGTGCTGTTGTTCACATGTATTGTTGATATTTATATTTAGTGATTCTTTTCGTTGTTATCACGCCTTATGTGGAATGCTTTGGGAATACTATGTTTAAAATGTGGTCATGCCGATAAAGCCTCTTTGTATTGCATTGCATCGTCTCCTGGTGAGATTATGTAAATGTATGTATCGTCCGCATAGCTTTGGTAAATTATGATCTTATTATTATCTGAGCCAGTGGCAGCATGTCAGTCAAAGTCAAAGTCAACTTTATTGTCAATCTTTCAGTTTGTGTGTACAGAGAGATCGAAATACCGTTTCCCACAATCCAGAGGAATACAACATACAAATATGTCTAAAAATATGTATAAAAATATGAATTACATATAAATATACACAATCAACAGACACATTTATACATATGTAGATGTGAAAAAGCAGAGGCCCCAGGATGGAGCCTTGAGGAACCCCACATGTTATATTTGTAGTATTGTATTGAGTGATCCGTCCTGTAGATGGATCACAGCAGGTGGCTCAGGAGGGCGGTGCAGAACACACACACACACACCCCACACAGCGTCACACACACATCGCAGGCCTGCAGGAGGCGCAGCCGCAGACGTCCCATGATGCTTTGCTCTCTGTTCAGGTGACGGACAGGTGACGTCCTCTTTGCACAAACTCTGTGTTCTGCAGAGAGGAGAGGAACCAGGTCAGAAACAACGTAACCTCCTCTCTCCTCCATCTTAACCCTCCTCTCTCCCCCATCTTAACCCTCCTCTCTCCCATCTTAACCCTCCTCCTCTCCTCCATCTTAACCCTCCTCTCTCCCCCATCTTAACCCTCCTCTCTCCCCCATCTTAACCCTCCTCTCTCCCCCATCTTAACCCTCCTTTC
The DNA here is from genome assembly GCA_031216635.1 of Dissostichus eleginoides. Taxonomy (NCBI): domain Eukaryota; kingdom Metazoa; phylum Chordata; class Actinopteri; order Perciformes; family Nototheniidae; genus Dissostichus; species Dissostichus eleginoides. The sequence goes on along the minus strand of CM062270.1, from coordinate 38,646,001 downwards.
TCCCCCATCTTAACCCTCCTTTCTCCCCATCTAACCCTCCTCTCTCCCCATCTTAACCTCCTTTCTCCCCCATCTTAACCCCCTTTCTCCCCCATGTTAACCCTCCTCTCTCCCTCTTAACCCTCTCTCCCCCATCTTAACCCTCCTTTCTCCCCCATCTTAACCCTCCTCTCTCCCCCATCTTAACCCTCCTTTCCCCCTCTTAACGCTCCTCTCTCCCTCATCTTAACCCTCCTTTCTCCTCATCTTAACCCTCCTCTCTCCCCCATCTTAACCCTCCTCTCTCCCCATCTTAACCCTCCTCTCTCCCCCTTAACCTCCTTTCTCCCCCGTCTGTCTGTGTTAACTGCTCACATTAACACAACAACATGAATCAACACCGTATCTTATTTAACACATGTTTAGGATGTAAACAATGTCTCAGATACTGGTACTACCTGCAGTGGATATACAAAGATACACACATATGTATTCCACAGTTAACATGGTTGTTGTGTGTGTGTGTGTGTGTGTGTGTGTGTGTGTGTGTGTGTGTGTGTGTATATTAAAGCAGTTTCCTCAGACTTCAGATTTACATCCAGACCCCCTGAGCATGGATCTGTTCTAACCCCCTGACTCCTGTGAGGTAACTGAAAGGTGTAGAAACTGCTCCACCTGGTGGCAGATGAGTGCCGGTGCAAAGAGGAACTTACTGAGGCAGCTCTGCAGCGGGAGGATGATGATGATGAAGAGGAGAGAGAGGAGGGAGGCATACGTCTGAGGAGGAAGAGGAGGAAGACTTCAATAGATCATAAAACTTCCTCCATACTGTCTCTGATGTGTTATTCATAAGGATCAATAATTAAAGCTGAACTCTCAGAGGAGGATCTACAGTGTGCTGTTTGTGTGTTTTATAGATGGGTGTAGTTATAGATGTGTGTAGTTATAGATGTGTGTAGTTATAGATGTGTGTAGTTATAGATGTGTGTAGTTATAGATGTGTGTAGTCACCAGGAGTCGCTGCACTGAGCTGTCAATCATCGTCCTGCAGGCGGAGATCAGCTGAACTCGGATCAGTTCTAACCAGCAGGCTGTTAGAGAGCCTTCATCCTCCACCTGCACACACCTGAGACACACACACACACACACACACACACACACACACACACACACACACACACACACACACACACACACACACACACACACACACACACACTGTTAGAGAGCCTTCATCCTCCACCTGCACACACCTGAGACCAGGCCCTCCCATTTGACATTCCTGGCCTCCCCCAATAAACACGTTTTATTTTATTAATCATAAATAAACGGTGAACTTTAATGCTACGATGTATGTGATGTCAGATAGTAATATAAGAGCAATACATGAAAAACAGGTATGAAATACTATATGACAGTAGAACAAGAATACAGTTTGAAAGGGGAGTGATTAGTAAAATATCCATAAAGAAAAAGTAAATCTGTTTCCAGTTCTGCTTCATCTGGGTGTAGAGAGATGTATCCATAGATCTCTCCATGTTGAGAGATGTATCCATAGATCTCTCCATGTAGAGAGATGTATCCATAGATCTCTCCATGTAGAGAGATGTATCCATAGATCTCTCCATGTAGAGAGATGTATCCATAGATCTCTCCATGGAGAGAGATGTATCCATAGATCTCTCCATGTAGAGAGATGATCCATAGATCTCTCCAGGGAGAGAGATGTATCCATAGATCTCTCCATGTAGAGAGATGTATCCATAGATCTCTCCATGTAGAGAGATGTATCCATAGATCTCTCCATGTAGAGAGATGTATCCATAGATCTCTCCATGTAGAGAGATGTATCCATAGAGCTCTCCATGTAGAGAGATGTATCCATAGATCTCTCTATGTAGAGAAATGTATCCATAGATCTCTCCATGTAGAGAGATGTATCCATAGATCTCTCCAGGGAGAGAGATGTATCCATAGATCTCTCCATGGAGAGAGATGTATCCATAGATCTCTCCATGTAGAGAGATGTATCCATAGATCTCTCCATGGAGAGAGATGTATCCATAGATCTCTACATGTAGAGAGATGTATCCATAGATCTCTCTCCATGTAGAGAGATGTATCCATAGATCTCTCCATGTAGAGAGATGTATCCATAGATCTCTCCATGGAGAGAGATGTATCCATAGATCTCTCCATGTAGAGAGATGTATCCATAGATCTCTCCATGTAGAGAGATGTATCCATAGATCTCTCTCCATGTAGAGAGATGTATCCATAGATCTCTCCATGTAGAGAGATGTATCCATAGATCTCTCCATGTAGAGAGATGTATCCATAGATCTCTCTCCATGTAGAGAGATGTATCCATAGATCTCTCCATGTAGAGAGATGGATCCATAGATCTCTACATGGAGAGAGATGTATCCATAGATCTCTCCATGTAGAGAGATGTATCCATAGATCTCTCCATGTAGAGAGATGTATCCATAGATCTCTCTACATGTAGAGAGATGTATCCATAGATCTCTCCATGTAGAGAGATGTATCCATAGATCTCTCTCCATGTAGAGAGATGTATCCATAGATCTCTCCATGTAGAGAGATGTATCCATAGATCTCTCCATGTAGAGATGTATCCATAGATCTCTCCATGTAGAGAGATGTATCCATAGATCTCTCCATGTAGAGAGATGTATCCATAGATCTCTCCATGTAGAGAGATGTATCCATAGATCTCTCCATGTAGAGAGATGTATCCATAGATCTCTCCATGGAGAGAGATGTATCCATAGATCTCTCCATGTAGAGAGATGTATCCATAGATCTCTCCATGGAGAGAGTATCCATAGATCTCTCCATGTAGAGAATGTATCCATAGATCTCTCCATGTAGAGAGATGTATCCATAGATCTCTCCATGTAGAGAGATGTATCCATAGATCTCTCCATGGAGAGAGATGTATCCATAGATCTCTCCATGTAGAGAGATGTATCCATAGATCTCTCCATGTAGAGAGATGATCCATAGATCTCTACATGTTGCTCTCAAAGTGCACCAGATTGATGCTTTCAACTTCAACATTTAAAAACACATCTTCCCGGGGGAGCACGCCCCCGGACCCCCTAGAGGAGGTGAGGACCCCCCCTAGAGGAGGTGAGGACCCCCCTAGAGGAGGTGAGGACCCCCCTAGAGGAGGTGAGGACCCCCCTAAAGGAGCTGAGGACCCCCTAGAGGAGGTGAGGACCCCCTAGAGGAGGTGAGGACCCCCCAGAGGATGTTAGGTCCACCCCCCACTTGTAAAAAACAGCACTTTCCCCCTGCTTACAGCTATATGCCGTGAGCTGATAATCGAGCCTTCATTGCAACAGTCGCGGGTGCACTGTGTGTGTGTGTGTGTGTGTGCGTGCGTGCGTGCGTGCGCGTGCGTGTGTGCATGCACGCGTGTGTGTGCGTGCGTGTGCGTGCGTGTGTGTGTGCGCGTGCGTGCGTGTGTGCGTGCGTGCGTGCGTGTGTGTGCGTGCGTGCGTGCGCGTGCGTGTGTGCATGCACGCGTGTGTGTGCGTGCGTGTGCGTGCGTGTGTGTGTGCGCGTGCGTGCGTGTGTGCGTGCGTGTGTGTGTGTGCGTGTGTGTGCGTGCGTGTTTTGTGTGCGTGTGTGTGTGTGCAGTTTTGTGTGCCCTCCCATGAAAATCATATGCCCTCTCTGTAGATTTGTTCTGGCGCCGGGTCTGCCTGAGACACACACACACACACACACACACACACACACCTGAGACACACACTTTCACATATCTGGCAACAAAACACATTGTCACACACACACGCCTTCATACTCCTGCTAACCCTCTTCAGTGTTAGTGCATGTCAACGGTCTGCAGAGGCTAGAATCCTGTTTCCCTCCAGAGGGAGAAAAACACTCAAAAAGTGGAAAAGATGAAGTTGTCATTGATGTGCAGGTGAGAGACGAGCCTCACCTGTGCAGGAGGTCCAGCTGGACCCCCCTCTGGGTCAGGTTCATCAGGCTCAGGACCCCCTGGGGCAGGACCAGGCCCTGCCTGATCAGAACCAGCAGGTTGAACATCGCCTGAGAGAGACACAACGTTACTGAGAGAGACACAACGTTACCGGGGCTGCTGGGTAATCCAGGTGAGTTACTGGGGTTAAAGCAGGGGTTTCAAATCAAGACGTCATTTGATGCGGCCCTCAGAGCTCTGAAAGATTATAATATGTTTATTATACGGTTACATGCAGCCCTACAGAAGCACGCTGCCCATAAACTACATGTCCCACAATGCATCTCATATTGTGACATGAGAGACTTTCAATTATTTGCCCCAGACTTCTGCTTTCAGACGAAGTTAATGATGAAGTTATTACCCCATCCCATAATAATCCAATGCAGAGGCAGTCATATAATATAATTCATTATTTTATAAATGTTTTTGTCACGCTGCTACGGAGCGATACTGAAGGGACTGTTATTGTGTATTTATTGATTGTTGTGCTTTTCTTTATGTCTTAATGTGCACATGTGTCTGCTGATTGTGTGTATACAGGATATACATATTTTTATATATCTTTGTTTTGTATTCTGGATTGTGGGAAACGGTATTTTGATCTCTCTGAACACAAAGTGAGAGATTGACAATAAAGTTGACTTTGATTTTGACTTTATATAGTCTTAAAGTTACAACCGGCCCTTTGAGTGCAACCATAATGCTGCTGTGGTCGTGATGAATAGAGTTAGACCCCCCTGGGAGAGAGGCTCACCTGAGGGCTGCCGGCCGCCGCCGCCCGGCCGTACATCAGCAGCGCAGAGTCTGCCCCCCCCACGCTGCTGCTAGAGAGGAGGAGGTCTCCCATCGCCAGCAGAGCTGCAACACAGAGACAGACGTGAGGCTTCATCTGATCATCACATGCACCGTCAG
>CM062270.1:38623592-38631092 GCA_031216635.1 Dissostichus eleginoides | reverse complement strand
CACATTTCTTACTTTTAAAAAAAAAATCGATTTCTTTTTAAAATCAAAAAATGTGAGATCTCTGAAAATCTCAAATGTTTTACTTTTTTCAGAAAATCTCGAAATTCTGACTTTTTAAAAAAAATCTCGAAATTCTAACTTTTTTACAAAAATCTCCAATTTCTGACTTTTTTCAGAAAATCTCCAAAAATTTGAGAATTTTTTTATGAAATGTCTTTAAATTCTTTTACTGCTTCTGATAATATCTCCAGGTGTTTAATATCTCCAGGTGTTTAATATCTCCAGGTGCTCACCTCCAGTTGGCGGTGCATCCTCTCTCTGTCCACGCTGCTCTGAGCTCCAACGTTGGAGTAGTAGCTGTACGCCGCCTCCAGGTCTCTGGGAAACCCATCGATCCCCTGAGAGTGTTTGTACCCAGCATGCATCAGGGCGAAGCGATTATCACCTGCTGCGCTGATCAGACTGTAGACCTGACCCTGAAACACACATCAGCAGAGATGGTAAAGTACACCATCCTTTACTCAGGTAGAAGTACAGATACTCGTGTTTAAAAGTACTCTGGTGAAGTGAAGTAAAGTACTGACTAAACTTCTTTACTCAAGTAAAAGTAAAGAGCTTTGAAATGTACTTCAGTAAAAAGTACCCATAACTAGCAGCTGTTTTAAAGAGTACCTGACCTCCCTTTATATTAATAGAACAATAATGTCATTGTTAGCTAATGAATGTTTCCATGCTGAACAACGGCAACATGACAACGTTTTCATTGGTCCCTCTTCTTTAGAGAAGACCAGGAAATGATGGATACACGGATCGTGTTCAAATCAATAGGCACGCAATGACTCTAAATAATAATGATCACGCCACCAAACACACATTCAGACTAAAGGACCAGCTGTTTGGAACATGGAAGAAGTAGAAAGTACAGGTATTTGGGTTCAACTGGAAGAAGTAGAAAGTACAGGTATTTGGGTTCAAGATGTAAGAAGTAGAAAGTACAGGTATTTGGGTTCAACATGTAAGAAGTAGAAAGTACAGGTATTTGTGTTCAAAGTGTAAGAAGTAGAAAGTACAGGTATTTGGGTTCAAGATGTAAGAAGTAGAAAGTACAGGTATTTGAGTTCAAAATGTAAGAAGTCAAAGTAAAAAGTGGTCAGAAACATAAGTAGTGGAGTAAAGTACTGATACCAGAAAAAGGTTCTTAAGTACAGTAACGAAGTATTTGTACTCCGCTACTTCCCACCTCTGCATATCAGTCGTCTCTGCAGAGGGGATGTTACCTGAGGGTAAGCTGCAGGTGAGGACTCTACCTGTGTTTGATGCACGGGGTTACCCAGGCCGGACAGCAGGAGCGCAGCTAGCAGGAGAGACGCTCTGTGGTTCCCGAAGCAGGAGGACGCTCTCAGGAAAGAGCTGGATTTAGAGCTGGATTCAGATGTGATTCCATTCTGATCCTCAGAGAACATTGAGACCAACGCCTCCTCAAACAAGAGCTCCTGAGCTGCTTTACCCCCAGAGAGCCTGCAGAGGGAAGAGAAACACTGTCAACACTCTCAAATAGGGTGACCAGGTGCCAGAAAGCCACAAGTGGGACAGAGAGTATGTTTGTGTGGGACAATGTGGGACATGTAATGTAATGTAATGTCGACGCGTGAACTGTCAACGGGGGGGGGGGGTGGTTGGGTACACTGTGGACCTCTGTCGCCTGTCAGCGCAACTACATGATGCCGTTTAAAACAAATCATAATAAAGGGCGGTGCCGGCCGTCAGCGAACCGAGCCGGCCTTTCTCCGCAGAAAAGCGTTTTGGCCAATCAAAATGAAATATGCGGGACATCGTCTCAATTTGCGGGACGCACCAAAAGTCACCCTACTCTGAAATATGATTCAAATATCACTCATCAAGACTTTTTCTCAAAAATCGCTAAATTCAGACTTTTTCTGAAAATATATGTTTTTTACTTTTTTCTGAAAATCTCAAAATGTTGACATTTTTCTGAAAATCTAAAAAATTCGGTATTTTTTCTGAAAATCTCGGTAACCTTAACTTTTTTCTTCAAAATTCAAAATTCTGACTTTTTTCTGAAGATCTATTATTTTGTACTTTTTAAAAAAAAGATCGGACTTTCTTCTTAAAAAGATATTTTCTGAGTAAATATGACTTATCAGGACAACGGTCCATCACCTGTTCTGATGTCGTCCTGTTGAGTCTGCAGGAACTGAAAGAGCGCTCTGTGTTTCATCAGATCCTCCCAGCTCCAGCTCGGAGAGCAGCTTCTCTCTGCAGACCACCATCCTACAGAGGGACACACATCTGGAATAACACACACATACAAAGCATCATCAGCTGGAGGTCAATGGGTTTCTGAGTGTGTTTTTGGTGCTGAGCCCCATCACAGGAACGCATCACCCCTGCAGCTCTGTGTGAGATCTCTGTTTATGTTATTGATCACCTGCTGTGTTGACATGACTCAGCATTATGACTGTGATTATTATATTGATCACCTGCTGTGTTGACGTGACTCTCTCTGACTTCCTGTAGAAACGCTCTGGTCAGTACCTTCACGTCCTCACACTCCTGCAGAGTCTGATCCAGCTGCGCTGATAGGGGCTCCAGGTGGGTTTTTACCTGGATGACACAGAGTGTTAAAGCACAGTAATGAAACTACAGAACAATAAAAGAAGAGACATCACATCTACCTCTTTGGTTCCCAGGCGGTAGTATCTGATTGGTCCAAAGAACCCGTGGATGCCTGACATGAAGCGGCTCCCTCCGAACACAAAGTACCCGTCAGTGTCGTCATAATGGATGCTGTCCTGAAACCTGTCAGATATCAAAGGTCACCTATTCTGCAAAATCCACTTCTTCATGTCTCTTCTGCATCAGCATGTGTCCCCTCTGTGTAAAGAGACTCTCTCTTCACACAGAGGGGACACATGTCTCTTCTACATCAACATGTGTCCCCTCTTCTTCATGTCTCTTCTACATCAACATGTGTCCCCTCTGTGTAAAGAGACTCTCTCTTCACACAGAGGGGACACACGTCTCTTCTGCATCAGCATGTGTCCCCTCTGTGTAAAGAGACTCTCTCTTCACACAGAGGGGACACATGTCTCTTCTACATCAACATGTGTCCCCTCTTCTTCATGTCTCTTCTACATCAGCATGTGTACCCTCTTCTTCGTGTCTCTTCTACATCAGCATGTGTCCCCTCTTCTTCATGTCTCTTCTACATCAACATGTGTCCCCTCTTCTTCATGTCTCTTCTACATCAACATGTGTCCCCTCTTCTTCATGTCTCTTCTAGATCAGCATGTGTCCCCTCTTCTTCATGTCTCTTCTACATCAACATGTGTCCCCTCTTCTTCATGTCTCTTCTACATCAGCATGTGTCCCCTCTTCTTCATGTCTCTTCTACATCAGCATGTGTCCCCTCTGTGTAAAGAGACTCTCTCTTCACACAGAGGGGACACACGTCTCTTCTGCATCAGCATGTGTCCCCTCTGTGTAAAGAGACTCTCTCTTCACACAGAGGGGACACATGTCTCTTCTACATCAACATGTGTCCCCTCTTCTTCATGTCTCTTCTACATCAGCATGTGTCCCCTCTGTGTAGAGAGACTCTCTCTTCACACAGAGGGGACACATGTCTCTTCTACATCAACATGTGTCCCCTCTTCTTCATGTCTCTTCTACATCAACATGTGTCCCCTCTGTGTAAAGAGACTCTCTCTTCACACAGAGGGGAAACATGTCTCTTCTACATCAACATGTGTCCCCTCTGTGTAAAGAGACTCTCTCTTCACACAGAGGGCACATGTCTCTTCTCTACATCAACATGTGTCCCCTCTTCTTCATGTCTCTTCTACATCAACATGTGTCCCCTCTTCTCATGTCTCTTCTACATCAACATGTGTCCCCTCTTCTTCATGTCTCTTCTACATCAACATGTGTCCCCTCTGTGTAAAGAGACTCTCTCTTCACACAGAGGGACACATGTCTCTTTCTACATCAGCATGTGTACCCTCTTCTTCGTGTCTCTTCTACATCAGCATGTGTCCCCTCTTCTTCTGTCTCTTCTACATCAACATGTGTCCCCTCTTCTTCATGTCTCTTCTACATCACATGTGTCCCCTCTTCTTCATGTCTCTTCTAGATCAGCATGTGTCCCCTCTTCTTCATGTCTCTTCTACATCAACATGTGTCCCCCTCTTCTTCATGTCTCTTCTACATCAGCATGTGTCCCCTCTTCTTCATGTCTCTTCTACATCAGCATGTGTCCCCTCTCTGTAAAGAGACTCTCTCTTCACACAGAGGGGACACACGTCTCTTCTGCATCAGCATGTGTCCCTCTGTGTAAAGAGACTTCTCTTCACACAGAGGGACACATGTCTCTTCTACATCAACATGTGTCCCCTCTTCTTCATGTCTCTTCTACATCAGCATGTGTCCCCCTGTGTAGAGAGACTCTCTCTTCACACAGAGGGCACTGTCTCTTCTACATCAACATGTGTCCCCTCTTCTTCATGTCTCTTCTACATCAACATGTGTCCCTCTTGTAAAGAGACTCTCTCTTCACACAGAGGGGAAACATGTCTCTTCTACATCAACATGTGTCCCCTCTGTGTAAAGAGACTCTCTCTCACACAGAGGGGACACATGTCTCTTCTACATCACATGTGTCCCCTCTTCTTCATGTCTCTTCTACATCAACATGTGTCCCCTCTTCTTCATGTCTCTTCTAGATCAGCATGTGTCCCCTCTTCTTCATGTCTCTTCTACATCAACATGTGTCCCCTCTTCTTCATGTCTCTTCTACATCACATGTGTCCCTCTTCTTCATGTCTCTTCTACATCAGCATGTGTCCCTCTTCTTCATGTCTCTTCTACATCAGCATGTGTCCCCTCTCTTCATGTCTCTTCTACATCAACATGTGTCCCCTCTTCTTCATGTCTCTTCTTCATCAAACATGTGTCCCCTCTTCTTCATGTCTCTCTACATCAGCATGTGTCCCCTCTTCTTCATGTCTCTTCTACATCAACATGTGTCCCCTCTTCTTCATGTCTCTTCTACATCAACATGTGTCCCCTCTTCTTCATGTCTCTTCTACATCAACATGTGTCCCCTCTTCTTCATGTCTCTTCTACATCAACATGTGTCCCCTCTTCTTCATGTCTCTTCTACATCACTGTGTCCCCTCTGTGTAAAGAGACTCTGAAAGTTTCAGGAACAAAGATTCTCTCTCTTTTTTCTCCTGATCCATTTCTATAAAAACCTGTCTGAAAATGAGCTGATCAGATTTTGGCCACTTGATATGTCATCACGATCTTTGTCTTGTGTAACCATTAGCCAATCACAACCAAGGTAACCCCCCCCCCCTTATCACCTGAATCTCCTCCTAGAGCACCATTGAGTTCTTTGTAACCAAATGTCTCTCAGAGGGGCGTGGGGGGGGCTCCTTATTTTCATCTAAAGTAACAGACAGAGAATCAGCACTTTGGAAACAGGGCTGAAACAGAGGGGATTATGGGATGCTGCAATGATCTGTTTGATGTTTCAGCCAATCAGAGACAGGCTCTGGATATATCTGAGACCTGGGATATACTGATGAAGAGGAGGATGATAGGGGACCTTTAACACCGTCCCCATGGTGCAGGTGTCAGGCCGAATCACCAGGACATGTCTCTACGGGCCGCTAGAGAAACAGAGCTGACTGATGATCAAGGCTTTAATGTGAGCTCTTATCTTTGGTGTCGTCACCACCATCGAGTGGAGTAAAGCCCCCAGGAGGTCAGCTGGAGCAAATCAATGCAACGGCCACATTGACTTTCATTAGGAAAATACGGAAGATTACAAGGAACTTCTTTTTTTTTAGATCTGACCCAAATTTGTGTTGAGATCCAATCCTCTTCCGTGAAAAGAGACGTCTGTAAATGTCTGGGTTTTTTCATGCATTGAATCCCAACTTGGAAGCAGTGCTTTCAATGAAAAGTGAAGTATGTTTTACTTTTCATTCACGTCTGAAACCCCTATAACATGTGGAGATGTAGCGGTGGTTCTGCTGGTGTGTCAGTGTGATCTGAGTCAGTCTGTGGTGTTGCAGTATCTGATCAGCAGCTGTTCACCAGACAACATGTCAAATCAGTAACACCAACAAAGAGCCTCTTGAATCAGAAACCTGTCTTACTCGTATTCTCGTCTGCGGGTCTCGTTGTCCCACGTAGCCTCGAGCAGAACCTGGAGGACAGACAGAACATTCATTTCTAAACCCACGTAGCCTCAAGCAGAACCTGGAGGACAGACAGAAGATTAATCTCTAAACCCACGTAGCCTCGAGCAGAACCTGGAGGACAGACAGAACATTCATCTCTAAACCCACGTAGCCTCGAGCAGAACCTGGAGGACAGACAGAACATTCATCTCTAAACCCAGGGAGCCTCGAGCAGAACCTGGAGGACAGACAGAACATTCATCTCTAAACCCACGTAGCCTCGAGCAGAACCCGGAGGACAGACAGAACATTCATTTCTAAACCCACGTAGCCTCAAGCAGAACCTGGAGGACAGACAGAACATTAATCTCTAAACCCACGTAGCCTCGAGCAGAACCTGGAGGACAGACAGAACATTCATCTCTAAACCCAGGGAGCCTCAAGCAGAACCTGGAGGACAGACAGAACATTCATCTCTAAACCCAGGGAGCTGAGGACCAACATCATTACTGAAGTACTCAGATATTGTACTTGAGTAAAAGTAGAAGTACTCAGATCTTGTACTTGAGTAAAAGTAGAAGTACTCAGGTCTTGTACTTGAGTAAAAGTAGAAGTACTCAGGTCTTGTACTTGAGTAAAAGGAGAAGTACTCAGATCTTGTACTTGAGAAAAGTAGAAGTACTCAGATCTTGTACTTGAGAAAAGTAGAAGTACTCAGATCTTGTACTTGAGTAAAAGTAGAAGTACTCAGATCTTGTACTTGAGTAAAAGGAGAAGTACCAGAGTGTAGGAATACTACAGTTCCCTTCGGGATACATACAGTCTTATCTTATCTCTTAACTTATCTCAGTGACTTCCCACCTCTGCTCTCAGGACAGACACTAAAGTGATCTGAGGACCGTCTTCATCACTGAACAGCCCAGAGCGTCTCATCTGGAGAGGAACCATCTTTCAGCCCGTTGTGTTCACACCACCCAGAGCCATGTGCTGCCGCTGCTGCGTCATGACGTCACCGTTTACGTCGCTGATTTTCTCCCCAACGGCGTTACGGCGCTCACTACAACAACAACAAGGGGGGACTGCGTCGGGTCGATGATCGTGTTGCTTTTAATCATACCAAGCCAGATTAAATTAAATAACGACTTCTCAACCCTTATACTTTTCTCCAGTGCCGTGGTTCATTGTTTATTAATGTGGTTCAGTGGCATTTACCGACCGCTGCAGTGCTGCTCGTGCACCGGAGTTTAGTCCCGTTAACTCACGGCAGAGTTAGTCCCGTTAACTCACGGCA
>CM062270.1:38593025-38620525 GCA_031216635.1 Dissostichus eleginoides | reverse complement strand
TGATAAAAGACCCCATCACCCCAGTACTATTTGTTGTATTGTATTCTATATGTTGCATTGCTGGAGGAGCTCAGGTCAGAAGAATGTCCTTTCTACCCTGTAGCTGTTGAGCATATGATGATAACACCTTTGAATCTTTGAATATAACATATATACATATAAATGACCCAAATATATATATATGTTCATTTCTGTATATTTCTGTATATTATTTACATTTTTCAATTGTTTGTGAATCTGTGCTGTTTTTCATTCTGACCCTGTTGCTGTTTGAACTCCTGAATCTCCTACAGGGATTAATACAGGTGTTCTCCTCTCTTCTCTTCTCCTCTCCTCTCCTCTCCTCTCCTCTCCTCTCCTCTCCCCTCCTCTCCTCTCCTCTCCTCTCCTCTCCTCTCCCCTCCTCTCCTCTCTTCTCCTCTCCTCTCCTCTCCCCTCCTCTCCTCTCCTCTCATCTCCTCTCCTCTCCTCTCCTCTCATCTCCTCTCCTCTCCTCCTCTCTTCTCCTCTCTTCTCCTCTCCTCTCCTCTCCTCTCTTCTCTTCTCCTCTCCTCTCCTCTCCTCTCCCCTCCTCTCCTCTCCTCTCTTCTCTCTCCCCTCCTCTCCTCTCCTCTCCTCTCCTCTCTTCTCCTCTCCTCTCCTCTCTTCTCCTCTCCTCTCCTCTCCTCTCTCCTCTCCTCTCCTCTCCTCCCCTCTCCTCTCCTCTCCTCCTCTCTTCTCCTCTCTTCTCCTCTCCTCTCCTCTCCTCTCCTCTCCCTCCTCTCCTCTCCTCTCCTCCCTCTCTCCTCTCCTCTCCTCTCCTCTCCTCTCTTCTCCTCTCCTCTCTTATCTTCTCTCATCTCATCTTATATCAGATGTTAATAAAGATCTTCTCTCTGTGTGCAGGAGACGTCATCGTTCAGGCTCGACTCACAGCAGGAGGCGATAGAGCTTTCCAAGCCGGAGTGGTTCTGCCCGTCAGGAAGTGGATCAGACTGGACTGCTCCATGCAGGACTCTAAGGTATCACACTGTGAGGGGGGAGGGGGGACATGACTCTCAGGTATAACACTGTGAGGGGGGAGGGGGGGGGGGCAGGCTCTAAGGTATAACACTGTGAGGGGGGAGGGGGGGCAGGGCTCTAAGGTATAACACTGTGAGGGGGGAGGGGGGGGGCAGGGCTCTAAGTATAACACTGTGAGGCGGGGACATGACTCTCAGGTATAACACTGTGAGGCGGGGGACATGACTCTCAGGTATAACACTGTGAGGGGGGGGACATGACTCTCAGGTATAACACTGTGAGGGGGGGGGACATGACTCTCAGGTATAACACTGTGAGGGGGGGACATGACTCTCAGTTATAACATATGAGGGGGGGGACATGACTCTCAGGTATAACACTGTGGGGGGGGGGGACATGACTCTCAGGTATAACACTGTGAGGGGGGGGACATGACTCTCAGGTATAACACTGTGAGGGGAGGGGGGACATGACTCTCAGGTATAACACTGTGAGGGGGGGGACATGACTCTCAGGTATAACACTTTGAGGGGGGACATGACTCTCAGGTATAACACTTTGAGGGGGGGGGACATGACTCTCAGGTATAACACTGTGAGGGGAGGGGGGACATGACTCTCAGGTATAACACTGTGAGGGGGGGGGACATGACTCTAAGGTATAACACTGTGAGGGGGGGGCATGACTCTCAGGTATAACACTGTGAGGGGGGGGGACATGACTCTCAGGTATAACACTGTGAGGGGGGGGGACATGACTCTCAGGTATAAACTGTGAGGGGGGACATGACTCTCAGGTATACAGTGTGAGGGGGGGGGACATGACTCTCAGGTATAACACTGTGAGGGGGGGGACATGACTCTCAGGTATAACACTGTGAGGGGGGGGACATGACTCTCAGGTATAACACTGTGAGGGGGGGACATGACTCTCAGGTATAACACTGTGAGGGGGGGACATGACTCTCAGGTATAACACTGTGAGGGGGGGACATGACTCTCAGGTATAACACTGTGAGGGGGGGACATGACTCTCAGGTATAACACTGTGAGGGGGGGGACATGACTCTCAGGTATAACACTGTGAGGGGGGGGGACATGACTCTCAGGTATAACACTGTGAGGGGGGGGGGACATGACTCTCAGGTATAACACTGTGAGGGGGGGACATAACTCTCAGGTATAACTGTGAGGGGGGGGCATGACTCTCAGGTATAACACTGTGAGGGGGGGACATGACTCTCAGGTATAACACTGTGAGGGGGGGGACATGACTCTCATGTATAACACTGTGAGGGGGGGGGACATGACTCTGAGGTATAACACTGTGAGGGGGGGGACATGACTCTCAGGTATAACACTGTGAGGGGGGGGACATGACTCTCAGGTATAACACTGTGAGGGGGGGGACATGACTCTCAGGTATAACACTGTGAGGGGGGGACATGACTCTCAGGTAAACACTGTGAGGGGGGGGACATGACTCTCAGGTATAACACTGTGAGGGGGGGACATGACTCTCAGGTATAACACTGTGAGGGTGGGACATGACTCTCAGGTATAACACTGTGAGGGGGGGGACATGACTCTCAGGTATAACACTGTGAGGGGGGGGGGACATGACTCTCATGTATAACACTGTGAGGGGGGGGGACATGACTCTCAGGTATAACACTGTGAGGGGGGGGACATGACTCTCAGGTATACACTGTGAGGGGGGGACATGACTCTCAGGTATAACACTGTGAGGGGGGGGACATGACTCTCAGGTATAACACTGTGAGGGGGGGACATGACTCTCAGGTATAACACTGTGAGGGGGGGACATGACTCTCAGGTATAACACTGTGAGGGGGGACATGACTCTCAGGTATAACACTGTGAGGGGGGGGACATGACTCTCAGGTATAACACTGTGAGGGGGGGGGACATGACTCTCAGGTATAACACTGTGAGGGGGGGGGACATGACTCTCAGTTATAACATATGAGGGGGGGGACATGACTCTCAGGTATAACACTGTGGGGGGGGGGACATGACTCTCAGGTATAACACTGTGAGGGGGGGGACATGACTCTCAGGTATAACACTGTGAGGGGAGGGGGACATGACTCTCAGTATAACACTGTGAGGGGGGGGGGACATGACTCTCAGGTATAACACTGTGAGGGGGGGGACATGACTCTCAGGTATAACACTTTGAGGGGGGGGGACATGACTCTCAGGTATAACACTGTGAGGGGAGGGGGCATGACTCTCAGGTATAACTGTGAGGGGAGGGGGGCATGACTCTAAGGTATAACACTGTGAGGGGGGGGCCATGACTCTCAGGTATAACACTGTGAGGGGGGGGACATGACTCTCAGGTATAACACTGTGAGGGAGGGGGACATGACTCTCAGGTATAACACTGTGAGGGGGGGGACATGACTCTCAGGTATAACACTGTGAGGGGGGGGGACATGACTCTCAGGTATAACACTGTGAGGGGGGGACATGACTCTCAGGTATAACACTGTGAGGGGGGACATGACTCTCAGGTATAACCTGTGAGGGGGGGACATGACTCTCAGGTATAACACTGTGAGGGGGGGGGACATGACTCTCAGGTATAACACTGTGAGGGGGGGGACATGACTCTCAGGTATAACACTGTGAGGGGGGGGACATGACTCTCAGGTATAACACTGTGAGGGCGGGGACATGACTCTCAGGTTCGGAGCTAGAGCCTGATGACAAGCACCGTTTGTTCCTGTTCACACCGCAGCGGAGCCGGCTCTTTTCCCGAAAACCGGTTCTTACCAAGCTCCAAAAAATTGTCGGTCTAGAAGCAAGAACCACAAACGTGACGCTGACGTCGGAGGTTAACGAGATTAACCTGAGCTATCAGTTCATGGCGAGTACGGCAAATACAAGTTGTAACAAGCAGTAGCTCTGAGCAAAGGGACTAGAAGGCAACCACACACTTTCTAAAGTCAGCAGCGCTGACCAGGCTTCGTGTGGTTCTGTTTATTTGTGCCTTACTTTGACCACCCGTTCGCTGCTATGGATCATTGTGGAGAGAGGCAGAGGTTTTCCTGTTGTTTTGTGGCAGATATTGAATGGAATCAATACATGGGCTGCGAAGGTTGTCATGTCCGACTATCACAAGTAGAAACATAATGAAAAATATGCCGGTGCCTGTAGAAAACGGCTTATGCCACAATAGGATAGCAACAAGTAGTCAAGATAGTCAGTTTAGCTTCGGTTGCTATGCTAACATCACCCATTTTATACCAGAGAAACTTTCATAACAGCGTTGTGATGCCAAACAGCGTCAATTCAGACTGACACACATTCACTGAAGGGGGGGGGGTATGTATCAGCTGCTTGTGTGACAGTCAGACAGTGAAGACTTTACAGCGGCCGCTGCCGTGTGAGCTAACCCGGAGCTAACGGGAGAATACACTCTGCCGTGAGTTAACGGGAGAATACACTCTGCCGTGAGTTAACGGGAGAATAAACTCTGCCGTGAGTTAACGGGAGAATACACTCTGCCGTGAGTTAACGGGAGAATAAACTCTGCCGTGAGCTAACGGGACTAAACTCTGCCGTGAGCTAACGGGATTAAACTCTGCCCTGAGTTAACGGGAGAATAAACTCTGCCGTGAGCTAACGGGACTAAACTCTGCCCTGAGTGAACGGGAGAATAAACTCTGCCGTGAGCTAACGGGACTAAACTCTGCCGTGAGTTAACGGGAGAATACACTCTGCCGTGAGCTAACGGGAGAATAAACTCTGCCGTGAGCTAACGGGAGAATAAACTCTGCCGTGAGCTAACGGGACTAAACTCTGCCGTGAGTTAACGGGACTAAACTCTGCCGTGAGCTAACGGGAGAATACACTCTGCCGTGAGCTAACGGGAGAATAAACTCTGCCGTGAGCTAACGGGAGAATAAACTCTGCCGTGAGTTAACGGGAGAATAAACTCTGCCGTGAGCTAACGGGACTAAACTCTGCCGTGAGTTAACGGGAGAATAAACTCTGCCGTGAGTTAACGGGAGAATAAACTCTGCCGTGAGCTAACGGGAGAATAAACTCTGCCGTGAGTTAACGGGAGAATAAACTCTGCCGTGAGCTAACGGGAGAATAAACTCTGCCGTGAGTTAACGGGAGAATAAACTCTGCCGTGAGTTAACGGGAGAATAAACTCTGCCGTGAGCTAACGGGACTAAACTCTGCCGTGAGTTAACGGGAGAATAAACTCTGCCGTGAGCTAACGGGAGAATAAACTCCGGTGCATGAGCAGCACTGCAGCGGTCGGTAAATGCCACTGAACCACATTAATAAACAATGAACCACGGCACTGGAGAAAAGTATAAGGGTTGAGAAGTCGTTATTTAATTTAATCTGGCTTGGTATGATTAAAAGCAACACGATCATCGACCCGACGCAGTCCCCCCTTGTTGTTGTTGTAGTGAGCGCCGTAACGCCGTTGGGGAGAAAATCAGCGACGTAAACGGTGACGTCATGACGCAGCAGCGGCAGCACATGGCTCTGGGTGGTGTGAACACAACGGGCTGAAAGATGGTTCCTCTCCAGATGAGACGCTCTGGGCTGTTCAGTGATGAAGACGGTCCTCAGATCACTTTAGTGTCTGTCCTGAGAGCAGAGGTGGGAAGTCACTGAGATAAGTTAAGAGATAAGATAAGACTGTATGTATCCCGAAGGAAACTGTAGTATTCCTACACTCTGGTACTTCTCCTTTTACTCAAGTACAAGATCTGAGTACTTTTACTTTTACTCAAGTACAAGATCTGAGTACTTCTACTTTTACTCAAGTACAAGACCTGAGTACTTCTACCTTTACTCAAGTACAAGACCTGAGTACTTCTACTTTTACTCAAGTACAAGATCTGAGTACTTCTACCTTTACTCAAGTACAATATCTGAGTACTTCTACTTTTACTCAAGTACAATATCTGAGTACTTCAGTAATGATGTTGGTCCTCAGCTCCCTGGGTTTAGAGATGAATGTTCTGTCTGTCCTCCAGGTTCTGCTCGAGGCTCCCTGGGTTTAGAGATGAATGTTCTGTCTGTCCTCCAGGTTCTGCTCGAGGCTACGTGGGTTTAGAGATGAATGTTCTGTCTGTCCTCCAGGTTCTGCTCGAGGCTACGTGGGTTTAGAGATGAATGTTCTGTCTGTCCTCCAGGTTCTGCTTGAGGCTACGTGGGTTTAGAAATTAATGTTCTGTCTGTCCTCCAGGTTCTGCTCGAGGCTACGTGGGACAACGAGACCCGCAGACGAGAATACGAGTAAGACAGGTTTCTGATTCAAGAGGCTCTTTGTTGGTGTTACTGATTTGACAAGTTGTCCGGTGAACAGCTGCTGATCAGATACTGCAACACCACAGACTGACTCAGATCACACTGACACACCAGCAGAACCACCGCTACATCTCCACATGTTATAGGGGTTTCAGACGTGAATGAAAAGTAAAACATACTTCACTTTTCATTGAAAGCACTGCTTCCAAGTTGGGATTCAATGCATGAAAAAACCCAGACATTTACAGACGTCTCTTTTCACGGAAGAGGATTGGATCTCAACACAAATTTGGGTCAGATCTAAAAAAAAAGAAGTTCCTTGTAATCTTCCGTATTTTCCTAATGAAAGTCAATGTGGCCGTTGCATTGATTTGCTCCAGCTGACCTCCTGGGGGCTTTACTCCACTCGATGGTGGTGACGACACCAAAGATAAGAGCTCACATTAAAGCCTTGATCATCAGTCAGCTCTGTTTCTCTAGCGGCCCGTAGAGACATGTCCTGGTGATTCGGCCTGACACCTGCACCATGGGGACGGTGTTAAAGGTCCCCTATCATCCTCCTCTTCATCAGTATATCCCAGGTCTCAGATATATCCAGAGCCTGTCTCTGATTGGCTGAAACATCAAACAGATCATTGCAGCATCCCATAATCCCCTCTGTTTCAGCCCTGTTTCCAAAGTGCTGATTCTCTGTCTGTTACTTTAGATGAAAATAAGGAGCCCCTCCCCACGCCCCTCTGAGAGAGATTTGGTTACAAAGAACTCAATGGAGCTCTAGGAGGAGATTCAGGTGATAAGGTGGGGGGGGGTTACCTTGGTTGCTGATTGGCTAATGGTTACACAAGACAAAACATCGTGATGACATCACAAAGTGACCAAAATCTGATCAGCTCATTTTCAGACAGGTTTTTATAGAAATGGAACAAAAAGAGAGAGAATCTTTGTTCCTGAAACTTTCAGAGTCTCTTTACACAGAGGGGACACATGTTGATGTAGAAGAGACATGAAGAAGAGGGGACACATGTTGATGTAGAAGAGAAATGAAGAAGAGGGGACACATGATGATGTAGAAGAGACATGAAGAAGAGGGGACACATGCTGATCTAGAAGAGACATGAAGAAGAGGGGACACATGTTGATGTAGAAGAGACATGAAGAAGAGGGGACACATGTTGATGTAGAAGAGACATGAAGAAGAGGGGACACATGCTGATGTAGAAGAGACACGAAGAAGAGGGGACACATGTTGATGTAGAAGAGACATGAAGAAGAGGGGACACATGCTGATGTAGAAGAGACATGAAGAAGAGGGGACACATGTTGATGTAGAAGAGACATGTGTCCCCTCTGTGTGAAGAGAGAGTCTCTTTACACAGAGGGGACACATGCTGATGCAGAAGAGACATGAAGAAGTGGATTTTGCAGAATAGGTGACCTTTGATATCTGACAGGTTTCAGGACAGCATCCATTATGACGACACTGACGGGTACTTTGTGTTCGGAGGGAGCCGCTTCATGTCAGGCATCCACGGGTTCTTTGGACCAATCAGATACTACCGCCTGGGAACCAAAGAGGTAGATGTGATGTCTCTTCTTTTATTGTTCTGTAGTTTCATTACTGTGCTTTAACACTCTGTGTCATCCAGGTAAAAACCCACCTGGAGCCCCTATCAGAGCAGCTGGATCAGACTCTGCAGGAGTGTGAGGACGTGAAGGTACTGACCAGAGCGTTTCTACAGGAAGTCAGAGAGAGTCACGTCAACACAGCAGGTGATCAATATAATAATCACAGTCATAATGCTGAGTCATGTCAACACAGCAGGTGATCAATAACATAAACAGAGATCTCACACAGAGCTGCAGGGGTGATGCGTTCCTGTGATGGGGCTCAGCACCAAAAACACACTCAGAAACCCATTGACCTCCAGCTGATGATGCTTTGTATGTGTGTGTTATTCCAGATGTGTGTCCCTCTGTAGGATGGTGGTCTGCAGAGAGAAGCTGCTCTCCGAGCTGGAGCTGGGAGGATCTGATGAAACACAGAGCGCTCTTTCAGTTCCTGCAGACTCAACAGGACGACATCAGAACAGGTGATGGACCGTTGTCCTGATAAGTCATATTTACTCAGAAAATATCTTTTTAAGAAGAAAGTCCGATTTTTTTTTTAAAAAGTACAAAATAATAGATCTTCAGAAAAAAGTCAGAATTTTGAATTTTGAAGAAAAAAGTTAAGGTTACCGAGATTTTCAGAAAAAATACCGAATTTTTCAGAAAAATGTCAACATTTTGAGATTTTCAGAAAAAAGTAAAAAAAATATATTTTCAGAAAAAGTCTGAATTTAGCGATTTTTGAGAAAAAGTCTTGATGAGTGATATTTGAATCATATTTCAGAGTAGGGTGACTTTTGGTGTGTCCCGCAAATTGAGACGATGTCCCGCATATTTCATTTTGATTGGCCAAAACGCTTTTCTGCGGAGAAAGGTTCGGCTCGGTTCGCTGACGGCCGGCACCGCCCTTTATTATGATTTGTTTTAAACGGCATCATGTAGTTGCGCTGACAGGCGACAGAGGTCCACAGTGTACCCAACCACCCCCCCGTTGACAGTTCACGCGTCGACATTACATTTACATGTCCCACATTGTCCCACACAAACATACTCTCTGTCCCACTTGTGGCTTTCTGGCACCTGGTCACCCTATTTGAGAGTGTTGACAGTGTTTCTCTTCCCTCTGCAGGCTCTCTGGGGGTAAAGCAGCTCAGGAGCCTCTTGTTTGAGGAGGCGTTGGTCTCAATGTTCTCTGAGGATCAGAATGGAATCACATCTGAATCCAGCTCTAAATCCAGCTCTTTCCTGAGAGCGTCCTCCTGCTTCGGGAACCACAGAGCGTCCCTCCTGCTAGCCGCGCTCCTGCTGTCCGGCCTGGGTAACCCCGTGCATCAAACACAGGTAGAGTCCTCACCTGCAGCTTACCCTCAGGTAACCTGCAGAGACGACTGATATGCAGAGGTGGGAAGTAGCGGAGTACAAATACTTCGTTACTGTACTTAAGAACCTTTTTCTGGTATCAGTACTTTACTCCACTACTTATGTTTCTGACCACTTTTTACTTTGACTTCTTACACTTTGAACCCAAATACCTGTACTTTCTACTTCTTACATGTTGAACACAAATACCTGTACTTTCTACTTCTTACATTTTGAACTCAAATACCTGTACTTTCTACTTCTTCCATGTTCCAAACAGGCTGGTTCCTTTAGTCTGAATGTGTGTTTGGTGGCGTGATCATTATTATTTAGAGTCATTGCGTGCCTATTGATTTGAACACGATCCGTGTATCCATCATTTCCTGGTCTTCTCTAAAGAAGAGGGACCAATGAAAACGTTGTCATGTTGCCGTTGTTCAGCATGGAAACATTCATTAGCTAACAATGACATTATTGTTCTATTAATATAAAGGGAGGTCAGGTACTCTTTAAAACAGCTGCTAGTTATGGGTACTTTTTACTGAAGTACATTTCAAAGCCTCTTTACTTTCACTTGAGTAAAGAAGTTCAGTCAGTACTTCTACTTTTACCAGAGTACTTTTAAACACGAGTATCTGTACTTCTACTTGAGTAAAGGATGTGTGTACTTTACCATCTCTGCTGATGTGTGTGTTTCAGGGTCAGGTCTACAGTCTGATCAGCGCAGCAGGTGATAATCGCTTCGCCCTGATGCATGCTGGGTACAAACACTCTCAGGGGATCGATGGGTTTCCCAGAGACCTGGAGGCGGCGTACAGCTACTACTCCAACGTTGGAGCTCAGAGCAGCGTGGACAGAGAGAGGATGCACCGCCAACTGGAGGTGAGCACCTGGAGATATTAAACACCTGGAGATATTAAACACCTGGAGATATTATCAGAAGCAGTAAAAGAATTTAAAGACATTTCATAAAAAAACTCTCTGAATAAAGTCAGAAATTGGAGATTTTTGTAAAAAAGTTAGAATTTCGAGATTTTTTTAAAAAGTCAGAATTTCGAGATTTTCTGAAAAAAGTAAAACATTTGAGATTTTCAGAGATCTCACATTTTTTGATTTTAAAAAGAAATCGATTTTTTTTTTAAAAGTCAGAAATGTGTGATTTTTGGAAAAATAAAAATTGCTGACAATTAAGTTATTGGAAATTAAACCACTGGAATCTAACTAGTAGTATTAAACTATTCATGTGTAGCCCACAAATACCAACACACACATACACACACACACACTCACACACACACACACACACACACACAACTCATGGTTCAGTGTCTTGCCCAAGGACACATATCAATAGGACATTATCTCAATATTCTGACTTTTTAATGAAAATCTCAAAATTCTGACTTTTCCCTGCAGCAGCACACGGTGGAACACGTGTACCTGAGCCCTGTGGAGGGTCTGCAGAGCCTCTCTCACCAGAACACTGACCTCTTCCAGTTCGTGAAGTACCAGGCGGAGAGCGGAGACGTGGACTCTCAGGTAAGAGAGCGGAGACATGAGCCGCTTTCACACCAAGTACTTAGCCGGTACTTGTCCCCGGTACTTGTTCCCCCCAAACTCTTTAGTCTCTGGAACTGTCCTAGCAGATCGCGTTCTCACCGGAATAAGTCCCTGAGTGAGGATTAGGCAAATGAAGTCACTTCTTCTTCTTCTGCTTTGGGTTCACAAAACTTTTCTGAGTTTTAGGGGGCGTGGTTTGCAATTCGCCCAGCCAATCAGAAATAGTTAGCGTGGCCGACACACCCACGAACCATTTCCTCCTCAGGAAGTACCACCTCTCTAGCAGGGACTATCTGGGGGTGAAAAGGTTCGCACGAACTAGGGACTAGGCCCAGATCTTTTTTGATGTGTTCGGGGGGAAAGTACTCCGGTGTGAAAGCGCCTATGGACTCTCAGGTGAACTACCTTCATTACTCAGGACTGTACTCGTGTTCAGATCCAGCCAATAACAGCTCTCCTGTCTGCAGAGGCTCCTGGGAACCATGCTGTTCTGGGGTCAGCACGGGGTCACTAAAGACCTGCAGAGCGCCGTGAAGTGGTTAGAGAGGAGCGCCCTGCAGGGGGGGGACCCTGCTGCCATGTACGACTACTCCATCCTGCTCATGAAGGTCTGCACCACACACCCCACACACACCCCCCACACACTCCACACACACTCCACACACACCCCACACACACTCCACACACACTCCACACACACTCCACACACACCCCACACACACTCCACACACCCCACACACACCCCCCACACACTCCACACACACTCCACACACACTCCACACACACTCCACACACACCCCACACACACCCCCCACACACTCCACACACCCCACACACACCCCACACACACTCCACACACACCCCAAACACACCCACACACCCCCACACACCCCCCACACACTCCACACACACCCCACACACACCCCACACACACCCCCACACACTCCACACACTCCACACAGACCCCACACACACCCCCCACACACTCCACACACCCCACACACACCCACACACACTCCACACACTCCACACACCCACCACACCCCACACACACCCCACACACACTCCACACAGACCCACACACACCCCCCACACACTCCACACACACTCCACACAGACCCCACACACACCCCCCACACACTCCACACACACCCCACACACCTCCACACACACTCCACACACACCCCACACCACCCCACACACCCCACACACACCCCACAACACACCCCACACACACCCCACACACACTCCACACACCCCACACACACTCCACACACACTCCACACACACTCCACACACACCCCACACACTTTAGTATCAAAGGTCACCTATTGTGCAAAACCCACTTGTTCATGTCTCTTCTACATCAACATGTGTCCCCTCTGTGTAAAGAGACTCTCTCTTCACACAGAGGGGACACATGTCTCTTCTGCATCAACATGTGTCCCCTCTTCTTCATGTCTCTTCTACATCAACATGTGTCCCCTCTTCTTCATGTCTCTTCTACATCAACATGTGTCCCTCTTCTTCATGTCTCTTCTACATCACCATGTGTCCCCTCTTCTTCATGTCTCTTCTACATCAGCATGTGTCCCCTCTTTTCATGTCTCTTCTACATCAACATGTGTCCCCTCTTCTTCATGTCTCTTCTACATCAGCATGTGTCCCCTCTTCTCATGTCTCTTCTACATCAACATGTGTCCCCTCTTCTTCATGTCTCTTCTACATCAACATGTGTCCCTCTTCTCCATGTCTCTTCTACATCAACATGTGTCCCCTCTTCTCCATGTCTCTTCTACATCAACATGTGTCCCCTCTTCTTCATGTCTCTTCTACATCAACATGTGTCCCCTCTTCTTCATGTCTCTTCTACATCAACATGTGTCCCCTCTTCTTCATGTCTCTTCTACATCAACATGTGTCCCCTCTGTGTAAAGAGACTCTGAAAGTCTCAGGAACAAAGATTCTCTCTCTTTTTCTCCTGATCCATTTCTATAAAAACCTGTCTGAAAATCAGCTGATCAGATTTTGGCCACTTTATGATGTCATCAGGATGTTTTGTCTTGTGTAACCATTAGCCAATCAGCAACCAAGGTAACCCCCCCCCCCCCCCCTTATCACCTGAATCTCCTCCTAGAGCTCCATTGAGTTCTTTGTAACCAAATCTCTCTCAGAGGCGTGGGGAGGGGCTCCTTATTTTCATCTGAAGTAACAGACAGAGAATCAGCACAGGGCTGAAACAGAGGGGATTATGGGTAATGCTGCAATGATCTGTTTGGTGTTTCAGCCAATCAGAGACAGGTTCTGTATATATCTGAGACTAAGAAGAGGATAATAGGGGACCTTTAAGACGAGAGACTAAAGGCAAATATGTCTTTAAAGACGCCGGTTCATTTGGAGTTTGGGGAAAACATCCAGATCCACTTCCAGAGTTTGTTTGAATAACTGTGCGTGTATGTTTTGTGTGTGGTGTGTGTGTGTGTGTGTGTGTGTGTGCGTGTGTGTGTGTGTGTGTGTGTGCGTGTGTGGTGTGTGTGTGTGTGTGTGCGTGTGTGTGTGTGCGTGTGTGTGTGTGTGTGTGTGTGTGTGTGTGTGTGTGTGTGTGTGTTGTGTGTGTGGTGTGGTTTGTGTCTGTAGTGTCTCATAGAGTCACCAACAGTGAGCATAATGCATCATCTGCATATCTAAACATCACGTCTCTGTGTTCCCTCAGGTCAGGGGGTCAGGAGGAACCACAGCCGGGGGGTCAAGCTGCTGGAGAGAGCTGCAGATAGGGTGTGTGTGTGTGTGTGTGTGTGTGTGTGTGTGTGTGTGTGTGTGTGTGGTGTGTGTGTTTGTGTGTGTGTGTGTGTGTGCTCCTGATAATCAGATTGTGTTACAGAGTGTGTGTGTGTGCTCCTGATAATCAATGTGTGTGTGTTACTTTGTGTGTGTGTGTGTGTTTGTGTGTGTGTTAATGTGTGTTAATGTGTGTGTGCCCTCCTGAAAATCAGTGTGTGTGCTCATGATAATAAGTGTGTGTTACAGAGTGTGTGTGCTCATGATAATAAGTGTGTGTTACAGAGTGTGTGTGCTCCTGATAATCAGTGTGTGTTACAGAGTGGTGTGCTCCTGATAATAAGTGTGTGTTACAGAGTGTGTGTGCTCCTGATAATAAGTGTGTGTTACAGAGTGTGTGTGCTCCTGATAATAAGTGTGTGTTACAGAGTGTATGTGCTCCTGATAATAAGTGTGTGTTACAGAGTGTATGTGCTCCTGATAATAAGTGTGTGTTACAGAGTGTGTGTGCTCCTGATAATAAGTGTGTGTTACAGAATGTGTGTGCTCCTGATAATCAGTGTGTGTTACAGAGTGTGTGTGCTCCTGATAATAAGTGTGTGTTACAGAATGTGTGTGCTCCTGATAATCAGTGTTTGTTACAGAGTGTGTGTGCTCCTGATAATAAGTGTGTGTTACAGAATGTGTGTGCTCCTGATAATCAGTGTGTGTTACAGAGTGTGTGTGCTCCTGATAATAAGTGTGTGTTACAGAGTGTGTGTGCTCCTGATAATCAGTGTGTGTTACAGAGTGTGTGTGTTACAGAGTGTGTGTGTCCCTCACTAACCCCCTCTCCCCCTGCAGGGCTCAGTGAGCGCTCTGAACGGGCTGGGCTGGTATTATGGGATGGTTGTGCAGGACCACAGGAAGGCTCTGAGCTTCTTCCAGCAGGCGGCGCTCAACGGCAGCGAAGAGGCCATGTTCAACCTGGGGATATATCACCTGAGTGGGAAGAGCCCCGACCAGCTCCACAGGAACGAGGTGTGTGTGTGTGTGTGTGTGTGTGTGTGTGTGTGTGTGTGTGTGTGTGTGTGTGTGTGTGTGTGTGTGTGTGTGTGTGTGTGTGTGTGTGTGTGTGTGTGTGTGTGTGTGTGTGTGTGTGTAGCTCAGTGACACACATACCAGCTGTAAACATGATCTAGAAAATAACCCAGAAACATAAAGCGTAGTGGATGTAGTTTTTAGGACAGTTCAGAGCTTTGGAGTTTCAGTCTTTATCCAAAAAGCTCCCAGAATGAACTCATCTGAGGCGAGGAGATGTCCTCTCAAATATTGGTCCAACAATAAATATTTCATCAGTTCCTTTTAAGACTTGAGCTCCGTCTGAAAACACGATGCTGTCTCAGTGTCATAACATCTGACTTTCACACCGTCTGTAGTTTCAGAGGAAACCTGAACCACCTGCCTTTCTTTACTCACTCAGCACATATGAATGTTGTTAAACTGCCTGCTCCTAGAGAAAGGAACCAGCTCTTTCACTGCTGCTGAAACCCTGCTGATTATAAGCATCATAAACAGGTTCGACATTAAGGCTCTTTCTGCATTCAAATAACTGCATTTCAATCAAGCTTTTCCAGCCTTAGCTTCCACTCACAGCGCGTTGACATGATTGATTCAAGACTCAAGTCTCTATCACCATGTGCTCAGCAGATTCAGAGGAGATATGGAGATGAAACACTTAAGGCTCCTCCAACAGAGCAACGTGAATATATATAGGACATAGAACAGATACAACTGATCAAATAGTGAAGAGAATGTTTTGAGATGTGAAGGTTAATACAAACACAATAGAAATAGTGCAAGAAGAGTCTGTATACAAGAAGGTGGAATATGATGTGTAGATAAATATCGCCATCAGATGGATGTTCTGGGTGTTCTTCACAGAGCTCAGGAGGTTAACAGTCTGATTGTGAGGAAACTGTCTCTGAGTCTGGGGGTTAGTCCTGATTCTGATGATGATTGCACGTTGTCATCGTACTGAGTGATAACCATCGTACCTGAGGCCATGCTGTGGTTAGGGTCTCTAATCTCTAACCTGGTGGACTCCGATTGGTTCCCTCTGATTGGTTCTCTCTGATTGGTTCCCTCTGATTGGTTCTCTCTGATTGGTTCCCTCTGATTGGTTCTCTCTGATTGGTTCCCTCTGATTGGTTCCCTCTGATTGGTTCCCTCTGATTGGTTCCCTCTGATTTGTTCTCTCTGATTGGTTCCCTCTGATTGGTTCCCTCTGATTGGTTCCCTCTGGTTTGTTCTCTCTGATTGGTCCCTCTGATTGGTTCTCTCTGATTGGTTCCCTCTGATTGGTTCCCTCTGATTGGTTCCCTCTGATTGGTTCCCTCTGATCAATAACTCTGTTCTCTCCCCAGACGGCAGCTCTCCTGCAGTTCCTGAACGCCTCGCGGCTCGGCCACGCTGCAGCGTCTGTGGAGGCGTCCTGGTTCCTCTCCACCGGGGGGGGGGGGCGCCGGGACCTGGAGGGGGCCGTGATGTGAGAGGCTCTTTACACACTTATTATGGGATGGCAAGGTCGCAGCGTTAGCGTTAGCATTAGCATTAGCATTAGCATATCTAAAAATAACTGCTCCTCATCTCTCACTATTATTACTCCTGACCTGTTTATGTTCATCACTGTCGTCTTCATTATACACAGATAGGCTCTCTACTGTTGCTGTAAGAATGGATGAAGGTATGCTGATATCCCATAATAATCCCTCTTCGTCTTCCTCCTCCTCTTCGTCTTCCTCCTCTTCCTCCTCTTCCTCCTCTTCCTCCTCCTCTTCCTCAGCCTGCTGAAGAAGGTGTGTGAGCAGAACGGACACCTGGGGTTCCTGATCAGAGACGCTCTGCAGGCCTTCCTCAGGGACGCTAAGTACGAACACCTCTACTCACCTTCATCCTCCTCTTCCTCCTCCTCCTCCTCCTCCTCCTCCTCACCTCCCTCCTCCTCTTCCTCCTCCTCCTCCTCTTCCTCACTCTTTCTCTCTCCCACAGAAAGGAGGCGTTTCTGAAGTTCCTCCTTGCAGCTGAAACAGGTCTGGGTTCGGCTCAGAGCAACACAGCACACCTGTGTGAGGTAAACACTGTGTGTGTGTGTGTGTGTGTGTGTGTGTGTGTGTGTGTGTGTGTGTGTGTGTGTGTGTGGTGTGTTGTGTTGTGTGAGTGTGAGTGTGTGTGAGTGTGTTTGTGTGTATATGTGTGTGTGTTTGTGTGTGTTGTGTGTGTGTTTGTGTGTATATGTGTGTGTGTGTGTGTGTGTGAGTGTGTGTTTGTGTGTATATGTGTGTGTGTGTGTGTGTGTATGTGTGCGTGTGTGTGTGTGTGAGTGTGTGTTTGTGTGTATATGTGTGTGTGTGTGTGTGTGTGTGTGTGTGTGTGTGTGAGTGTGTGTTCGTGTGTATATGTGTGTGTGTGTGTGTGTGTGTGTGTGTGTTGTGTGTGTGGTTGTGTGTGTGTGTGGTGTGTGTGTGTGTGTGTGTGTGTGTGTGTGTGTATATGTGTGTGTGTGTGTGTGTGTGTGTGTGTGTGTGTGTGTGTGTGTGTGTGTGTGTGTGTGTGTGTGCTCTCTCTCTCTCTTCCTGAGTGCTGAATTATGAATATACCTGTTCATGAATTCTTTAGCTCACACCTTTAAACACTATAGCAGAGCAGCTGTGGGGTCGTGTGCAAACACCTGGCCTTCACTTAGAGAAAGATCTATCTTTATCAAAACAGGTATTTAGTGTTAGGGTAGATTATAATCTCATGATCTTCACTCTGAAGAACGCTCTGTTTGCTGAGAGGAGAGCAGGCTGAGGAAGGAAAGGTGAAGGTGTTCCAGAGAAGGTGAATCAGATCATTTAGAATCACAAAGGAGCGATGCAGGTACACCTCTCCCTCCATGCCACAAGAGTTCCCTCTGCCTGTCCACACACACTGGAGGAAGGTCTGTGTCCTTCATCCTCACTCACCGAACAACAAGATACATCAGAGACATTCATATACATACAAGATACATCAGAGACATTCATATACACACAAGATACATCAGAGACATTCATATTCATACAAGATACATCTATACACTAATGTGCAATTCATGATTTTCTTTATTTCTGACTTGTTCATTCTTTTTCCTTTGTTTTGTTATTTTCTACTAAAGTCTGTTGAGTTGTTGAACGGTTCAGTTCTGATTCCTCTCGTCTTCCTGCAGGATCTGCAGCTGGGAGCTGAGTGCCAGTGGAGATATAACAACCTCTCAGTGGTGAACTACGACCCCCACCCCTCAGGTGAGAGAGACCTTTCTCTATAACCCCCCCCCCCCTCAGGTGAGAGAGACCTTTCTCTATAACCCCCCCACCCCTCAGGTGAGAGAGACCTTTCTCTATAACCCCCCCACCCCTCAGGTGAGAGAGACCTTTCTCTATAACCCCCACACCCCTCAGGTGAGAGAGACCTTTCTCTATAACCCCCCACCCCTCAGGTGAGAGAGACCTTTCTCTATAACCCCCCCACCCCTCAGGTGAGAGAGACCTTTCTCTATAACCCCCCCCCCACTCCTCAGGTGAGAGAGACCTTTCTCTATAACCCCCCCCCACCCCTCAGGTGAGAGAGACCTTTCTCTATAACCCCCCCACCCCTCAGGTGAGAGAGACCTTTCTCTATAACCTCCCCCACCCCTCAGGTGAGAGAGACCTTTCTCTATAACCCCCCCCCCACTCCTCAGGTGAGAGAGACCTTTCTCTATAACCCCCCCCCCCCACCCCTCAGGTGAGAGAGACCTTTCTCTATAACCCCCCCCCCACCCCTAAGGTGAGAGAGACCTTTCTCTATAACCCCCCCCCCACCCCTCAGGTGAGAGAGACCTTTCTCTAAACCCCCCCCCCCCACCCCTCAGGTGAGAGAGACCTTTCTCTATAACCCCCCCCCACCCTCAGGTGAACACAACTACTTGTACATAGACTCTTCTTACACTATTTCTATTCTATTTGTATTTACCTGCACTATTGTATCTCTTGTATTGTGTTCTGTTGGAGGAGCCTGTGACCTCAGATCATTGAAAAGCCTTGAATCTTGAATCTTGAATCTTGAATCTTGAATCTTGAATCTTGAATCTGACGGTGCATGTGATGATCAGATGAAGCCTCACGTCTGTCTCTGTGTTGCAGCTCTGCTGGCGATGGGAGACCTCCTCCTCTCTAGCAGCAGCGTGGGGGGGGCAGACTCTGCGCTGCTGATGTACGGCCGGGCGGCGGCGGCCGGCAGCCCTCAGGTGAGCCTCTCTCCCAGGGGGTCTAACTCTATTCATCACGACCACAGCAGCATTATGGTTGCACTCAAAGGGCCGGTTGTAACTTTAAGACTATATAAAGTCAAAATCAAAGTCAACTTTATTGTCAATCTCTCACTTTGTGTTCAGAGAGATCAAAATACCGTTTCCCACAATCCAGAATACAAAACAAAGATATATAAAAATATGTATATCCTGTATACACACAATCAGCAGACGCTCCGTAGCAGCGTGACAAAAACATTTATAAAATAATGAATTATATTATATGACTGCCTCTGCATTGGATTATTATGGGATGGGGTAATAACTTCATCATTAACTTCGTCTGAAAGCAGAAGTCTGGGGCAAATAATTGAAAGTCTCTCATGTCACAATATGAGATGCATTGTGGGACATGTAGTTTATGGGCAGCGTGCTTCTGTAGGGCTGCATGTAACCGTATAATAAACATATTATAATCTTTCAGAGCTCTGAGGGCCGCATCAATGACGTCTTGATTTGAAACCCCTGCTTTAACCCCAGTAACTCACCTGGATTACCCAGCAGCCCCGGTAACGTTGTGTCTCTCTCAGTAACGTTGTGTCTCTCTCAGGCGATGTTCAACCTGCTGGTTCTGATCAGGCAGGGCCTGGTCCTGCCCCATGGGGTCCTGAGCCTGATGAACCTGACCCAGAGGGGGGTCCAGCTGGACCTCCTGCACAGGTGAGGCTCGTCTCTCACCTGCACATCAATGACAACTTCATCTTTTCCACTTTTTGAGTGTTTTTCTCCCTCTGGAGGGAAACAGGATTCTAGCCTCTGCAGACCGTTGACATGCACTAACACTGAAGAGGGTTAGCAGGAGTATGAAGGCGTGTGTGTGTGACAATGTGTTTTGTTGCCAGATATGTGAAAGTGTGTGTCTCAGGTGTGTGTGTGTGTGTGTGTGTGTGTGTGTGTGTGGTGTGTGTGTGTGTGTGTGTCTCAGGCAGACCCGGCGCCAGAACAAATCTACAGAGAGGGCATATGATTTTCATGGGAGGGCACACAAAACTGCACGCACACACACGCACACAAAACACGCACGCACACGCACGCACACACGCATGCAAGCACACACACGCACACACGCACACACACACACACGCACACACACACGCACACACGCACGCGCACGCACGCACGCACACACACACGCACGCACACACACACGCATGCACACGCACGCATACACACATGCGCACACACACACACACACACACACACACACACAAAGTGCACCCGCGACTGATACAATGAAGGCTCGATAATCAGCTCACGGCATATAGGTGTAAGCAGGGGGAAAGTGCTGTTTTTTACAAGTGGGGGGTGGACCTAACATCCTCTGGGGGGTCCTCACCTCCTCTAGGGGGGTCCTCACCTCCTCTAGGGGGTCCTCACCTCCTCTAGGGGGTCCTCACCTCCTTTAGGGGGGTCCTCACCTCCTCTAGGGGGGTCCTCACCTCCTCTAGGGGGTCCTCACCTCCTTTAGAGGGGTCCTCACCTCCTCTAGGGGGGGTCCTCACCTCCTCTAGGGGGGTCCGGGGGTGTGCTCCCCCGGGAAGATTTGTTTTTAAATGTTGAAGTTGAAAGCATCAATGTGGTGCACTCTGAGAGCAACATGTAGAGATCTATGGATACATCTCTCTACATGTAGAGAGATGTATCCATAGATCTCTACATGGAGAGATCTATGGATCCATCTCTCTACATGGAGAGATCTATGGATACATCTCTCTACATGGAGAGATCTATGGATACATCTCTCTACATGGAGAGATCTATGGATACATCTCTCTACATGGAGAGATCTATGGATACATCTCTCTACATGGAGAGATCTATGGATCCATCTCTCACATGGAGAGATCTATGGATACATCTCTCTACATGGAGAGATCTATGGATACATCTCTCTACATGGAGAGATCTATGGATACATCTCTCTACATGGAGAGATCTATGGATCCATCTCTCTACATGGAGAGATCTATGGATACATCTCTCTACATGGAGAGATCTATGGATACATCTCTCTACATGGAGAGATCTATGGATACATCTCTCTACATGGAGAGATCTATGGATCCATCTCTCTACATGGAGAGATCTATGGATACATCTCTCTACATGGAGAGATCTATGGATACATCTCTCTACATGGAGAGATCTATGGATACATCTCTCTACATGGAGAGATCTATGGATCCATCTCTCTACATGGAGAGATCTATGGATACATCTCTCTACATGGAGAGATCTATGGATCCATCTCTCTACATGGAGAGATCTATGGATCCATCTCTCTACATGGAGAGAGATCTATGGATACATCTCTCTACATGGAGAGATCTATGGATACATCTCTCTACATGGAGAGATCTATGGATACATCTCTCTACACCCAGATGAAGCAGAACTGGAAACAGATTTACTTTTTCTTGATGGATATTTTACTAATCACTCCCCTTTCAAACTGTATTCTTGTTCTACTGTCATATAGTATTTCATACCTGTTTTTCATGCATTGCTCTTATATAACTATCTGACATCACATACATCGTAGCATTAAAGTTCACCGTTTATTTATGATTAATAAAATAAAACGTGTTTATTGGGGGAGGCCAGGAATGTCAAATGGGAGGGCCTGGTCTCAGGTGTGTGCAGCTGGAGGATGAAGGCTCTCTAACAGTGTGTGTGTGTGTGTGTGTGTGTGTGTGTGTGTGTGTGTGTGTGTGTGTGTGTGTTTGTGTGTGTGTGTGTGTGTGTGTGTCTCAGGTGTGTGCAGGTGGAGGATGAAGGCTCTCTAACAGCCTGCTGGTTAGAACTGATCCGAGTTCAGCTGATCTCCGCCTGCAGGACGATGATTGACAGCTCAGTGCAGCGACTCCTGGTGACTACACACATCTATAACTACACACATCTATAACTACACACATCTATAACTACACACATCTATAACTACACACATCTATAACTACACCCATCTATAAAACACACAAACAGCACACTGTAGATCCTCCTCTGAGAGTTCAGCTTTAATTATTGATCCTTATGAATAACACATCAGAGACAGTATGGAGGAAGTTTTATGATCTATTGAAGTCTTCCTCCTCTTCCTCCTCAGACGTATGCCTCCCTCCTCTCTCTCCTCTTCATCATCATGATCCTCCCGCTGCAGAGCTGCCTCAGTAAGTTCCTCTTTGCACCGGCACTCATCTGCCACCAGGTGGAGCAGTTTCTACACCTTTCAGTTACCTCACAGGAGTCAGGGGGTTAGAACAGATCCATGCTCAGGGGGTCTGGATGTAAATCTGAAGTCTGAGGAAACTGCTTTAATATACACACACACACACACACACACACACACACACAACAACCATGTTAACTGTGGAATACATATGTGTGTATCTTTGTATATCCACTGCAGGTAGTACCAGTATCTGAGACATTGTTTACATCCTAAACATGTGTTAAATAAGATACGGTGTTGATTCATGTTGTTGTGTTAATGTGAGAGCAGTTAACACAGACAGACGGGGGAGAAAGGAGGGTTAAGATGGGGGAGAGAGGAGGGTTAAGATGGGGGAGAGAGGAGGGTTAAGATGAGGGAGAAAGGAGGGTTAAGATGAGGGAGAGAGGAGCGTTAAGATGGGGGAGAAAGGAGGGTTAAGATGGGGGAGAGAGGAGGGTTAAGATGGGGGAGAAAGGAGGGTTAAGATGGGGGAGAGAGGAGGGTTAAGATGGGAGAGAGGAGGGTTAAGATGAGGGAGAGAGGAGCGTTAAGATGGGGGAGAAAGGAGGGTTAAGATGGGGGAGAGAGGAGGGTTAAGATGGGGGAGAAAGGAGGGTTAAGATGGGGGAGAGAGGAGGGTTAAGATGGGAGAGGGAGGGTTAAGATGGGGAGAAAGGAGGGTTAAGATGGGGGAGAAAGGAGGGTTAAGATGGGGGAGAAAGGAGGGTTAAGATGGGGGAGAAAGGAGGGTTAAGATGGGGGAGAGAGGAGGGTTAAGATGGGGGAGAGAGGAGGGTTAAGATGGGGGAGAGAGGAGGGTTAAGATGGAGGAGAAAGGAGGGTTAAGATGGGGGAGAGAGGAGGGTTAAGATGGGGGAGAGAGGAGGGTTAAGATGGAGGAGAGAGGAGGTAACGTTGTTTCTGACCTGGTTCCTCTCCTCTCTGCAGAACACAGAGTTTGTGCAAAGAGGACGTCACCTGTCCGTCACCTGAACAGAGAGCAAAGCATCATGGGACGTCTGCGGCTGCGCCTCCTGCAGGCCTGCGATGTGTGTGTGACGCTGTGTGGGGTGTGTGTGTGTGTGTTCTGCACCGCCCTCCTGAGCCACCTGCTGTGATCCATCTACAGGACGGATCACTCAATACAATACTACAAATATAACATGTGGGGTTCCTCCAGGCTCCATCCTGGGGCCTCTGCTTTTTCACATCTACATATGTATAAATGTGTCTGTTGATTGTCTATATTTATATGTAATTCATATTTTTATACATATTTTTAGACATATTTGTATGTTGTATTCCTCTGGATTGTGGGAAACGGTATTTCGATCTCTCTGTACACACAAACTGAAAGATTGACAATAAAGTTGACTTTGACTTTGACTGACATGCTGCCACTGGCTCAGATAATAATAAGATCATAATTTACCAAAGCTATGCGGACGATACACACATTTACATAATCTCACCAGGAGACGATGCAATGCAATACAAAGAGGCTTTATCGGCATGACCACATTTTAAACATAGTATTCCCAAAGCATTCCACACAAGGCGTGATAACAACGAAAAGAATCACTAAATATAAATATCAACAATACATGTGAACAACAGCACAACACTAAACATATTGTATATGCCAACAACGTGCATTACAAAAATACAAACAAGTGTGTGTGTGTGTGTGTGTGTGTCTGTGTGTGTGTGTGTGTGTCTGTGTGTGTGTGTGTGTGTCTGTGTGTGTGTGTGTGTGTCTGTGTGTGTGTGTGTGTCTGTGTGTGTGTGTGTGTGTGTCTGTGTGTGTGTGTGTGTGTGTTGGTGTGTGTCTATATGTGTGTGTGTGTGTGTCTGTGTCTATATGTGTGTGTGTGTGTGTGTGTGTGTCTGTGTCTGTGTGTTTGTGTGTGTGTGTGTGTGTCTGTGTCTGTGTGTGTGTGTCTGTGTGTGTGTGTGTCTATATGTGTGTGTGTGTGTGTCTGTGTGTGTGTCTATATGTGTGTGTGTGTGTCTGTGTCTGTGTGTGTGTGTGTGTGTGTGTGTGTGTGTGTGTGTGTGTGTGTGTGTGTGTCTGTGTGTGTGTGTGTGTGTGTGTCTGTGTGTGTGTCTATATGTGTGTGTGTGTGTGTCTGTGTCTATATGTGTGTGTGTGTGTGTGTGTGTGTCTGTGTCTGTGTGTTTGTGTGTGTGTGTGTGTGTCTGTGTCTGTGTGTGTGTGTGTCTGTGTGTGTGTGTGTCTATATGTGTGTGTGTGTGTGTCTGTGTGTGTGTCTATATGTGTGTGTGTGTGTCTGTGTCTGTGTGTGTGTGTGTGTGTGTGTGTGTGTGTGTGTGTGGTGTGTGTGTGTGTGTGTGTGTGTGTGTGTGTGTGGTGTGTGTGTGTGTGTGTGTGTGTGTGTCACAGCTGATACTGTTCCCTCAGCGACCGGTTTCCATCACTTATCATACGTTTAATTCATGGATAAGATGGAACCTTCGAGGCGTGCATAGCAGCAGCAGGTCAGAGTTACAAACAGGATTCAGACGAGGTCAAAATAAAGACGAATAGAATAAAAAATGTAAATACTAATACAAAATGTTTTTAAAATAAAGTGATAAAGTGATAAAGTAACTGTTGAAAGAAGATATCACAGTAAAACGTTGAGCATTTGATTGAATATGTTAATATATATATATATAATGTGATCTCCTGCAGGTTATATCATTGTATCAGCTTTTTATTCTTGGTCTCAAATGTGTTATCAAATTCAAACATCGTCCTGTTTTCATTTGGAACATTTGTTCGTGGACTAAACGTTTATCTTAGTAAAAAAGAAACGGTTTCATCATCATATCTGTTGAACATTGTGTGTGTCCTCCTCATTATGTGATAACAGAAACTAATGTTGGGTGATACAGGATCAGATTTACTACTTTGACTCAGTAATGATCCGAATAATGCAACTAATCAGCATCGCTCAAATAATCATTTTGTCACGTATTTAATTAGTCCTCTTAATTCTGTGTAAAATGCCCCTCTTAGCGTTATCAGATTCAGTTTGAATCCTGCTGTTTAGAGACTGGAAAGGTTTTAGTCAATTACAAGTTTATCTGAGACAGAGTCAACTCGTTGAGTCTGGTCTCAGTCAGTGGTTTGAATCCTCTATTTATATTGAAAAATATCTCATTTTTCTTCTCATTATGTGAAGAACAACACCTCCAATCAAACACTTCCGAAAAGAATCCATCAACGTGAACACTTGATGAAGAATAAAGGGGAACCTCAGACAAGGACAAACCCTGAGGAAGAAGAGCCTGCAGTTCATCAGAAGACCACCAGAGACTCTACTTTAAAGAGTCCTCTCCTGCTGATGTTCAGGTGTATATCAGTATGTAGTGATGTTCAGGTGTATATCAGTATGTAGTGTCTCTTCTTTAAAGAGTCCTCTCCTGCTGATGTTCAGGTGTATATCAGTATGTAGTGTCTCTACTTTAAAGAGTCCTCTCCTGCTGATGTTCAGGTGTATATCAGTATGTAGTGTCTCTACTTTAAAGAGTCCTCTCCTGCTGATGTTCAGGTGTATATCAGTATGTAGTGTCTCTACTTTAAAGAGTCCTCTCCTGCTGATGTTCAGGTGTATATCAGTATGTAGTGTCTCTACTTTAAAGAGTCCTCTCCTGCTGATGTTCAGGTGTATATCAGTATGTAGTGTCTCTACTTTAAAGAGTCCTCTCCTGCTGATGTTCAGTTGTATATCAGTATGTAGTGTCTCTACTTTAAAGAGTCCTCTCCTGCTGATGTTCAGGTGTATATCAGTATGTAGTGTCTCTACTTTAAAGAGTCCTCTCCTGCTGATGTTCAGGTGTATATCAGTGTGTAGTGTCTCTACTTTAAAGAGTCCTCTCCTGCTGATGTTCAGGTGTATATCAGTATGTAGTGTCTTCTTTAAAGAGTCCTCTCCTGCTGATGTTCAGGTGTATATCAGTATGTAGTGTCTCTACTTTAAAGAGTCCTCTCCTGCTGATGTTCAGGTGTATATCAGTATGTAGTGTCTCTTCTTTAAAGAGTCCTCTCCTGCTGATGTTCAGGTGTATATCAGTATGTAGTGTCTCTTCTTTAAAGAGTCCTCTCCTGCTGATGTTCAGGTGTATATCAGTATGTAGTGTCTCTACTTTAAAGAGTCCTCTCCTGCTGATGTGCAGGTGTATATCAGTATGTAGTGTCTCTACTTTAAAGAGTCCTCTCCTGCTGATGTGTAGGTGTATATCAGTATGTAGTGTCTCTACTTTAAAGAGTCCTCTCCTGCTGATGTTCAGGTGTATATCAGTATGTAGTGTCTCTACTTTAAAGAGTCCTCTCCTGCTGATGTTCAGGTGTATATTGCACAGATGAAAATAACCCTGCAGCGTACAGAGGGTAGCTTCATGTCCTCTGCTCATCAGGTTGTATTTTCTTTGTTTCTCATGTTGTTCTCTGATCAGCT
Organism: Dissostichus eleginoides; assembly: GCA_031216635.1. Taxonomy (NCBI): domain Eukaryota; kingdom Metazoa; phylum Chordata; class Actinopteri; order Perciformes; family Nototheniidae; genus Dissostichus; species Dissostichus eleginoides. The sequence goes on along the minus strand of CM062270.1, from coordinate 38,593,888 downwards.
GACAGGTGTTTACAGGTGACATCATGGATCTGTCATCAGTTAAATAAGGAGTCTAAAGCAGTCTCTATAATTTACAGACGGACTAATCATCCCTCTTTTCTTTCTGCTATCTTTGTCCTCATGTCGTCTGTGTCTTTCTTCACAGAGACAACAACATGCTGTCATCTTCCACCTGTTTTCTGTTTCACCTGATGAGAGCTCTACTGGTTGAACCATCTCTAAATATAATCTGTTATCATGCAATTATCAGACCGTCTACAGCTCGGGGGATATCATATTATTGAACCTATAGTGTGTTACTTGAATTCACTAATCCCTTTAAAACCCTTGTTAGCTTTCTTGCTGCAGATTGAGTCTCCTGTTGATGAGCTCAATGTGAAGCTACTGTAACTAGCATGCAGGGGATTATTCATTCATTTATAATAATAATAATACATTTATTTTGTTTGCGCTTTTACAGGTGCTCAAAGTTGTTTTACAGAGATAGTGAAACTAAATATGTCACAGTTTGATACTCAGGGCAACATATGAGACCTGGATCAACGCCGAGGCCTGAGCATGCTCTTCATTACTAATCTGTAACACCTGACCCATGAACACCTGGTTCTGATTGAAGATATAAAAGTCTTGCCACCTCAGGTGTTGTGGGCTGGTAGCCTGTTATTGTGTGAGTTGATAACTGAATATTACACACACACACACACACACACCCACACACACACACACACACACCCCCACACACACAGAGACACATACACACACACACACACAGACACAGAGACACATACACACACACGGACACAGAGACACATACACACACACGGACACACACACACACACACACACCCACACACACACAGAGA
>CM062270.1:38578025-38585525 GCA_031216635.1 Dissostichus eleginoides | reverse complement strand
ATATCAGAGCAATCATCTGATATGAATCACTTACAGGAACCACGAGGCTTCTGATGAAATCTATAACTAAATAACCTTGAACTTATCCAAGGTATTAAAGTGCAGTATTGTCATGTATTTGTAATATATAATTATATTACAAATACATGACAATACTGCACTTTAATCAGTGATGCAGTGGAAGAAAGAAGGACAAAACAGCAATATATAAATAGGATTTGTTTTCAATTTACGATATCATAAAGTCTTAAATACTGACAGATAACAATATCTTAAATGCTGCATTAAATATTTAAAATGTAAATGCTTAAAGTTAAAACCATCGACCTCTCACATACAATAAAAAATATAAAAAGAAGTGGTGACTTTCAGAAGCAACACGTTCCTGATGAACTCTGGGATTAGAGATTCGTGGATTTCACCGCCTCCACCGTGTCTTCGTCTCTCGACATGCCTTTATGATCGTACATCTCCAGTATATCAGATTACTGCGCTCCAGAGGAGGGACCAAGTCATGTGACTCGAGTCCACACCTCTGCTGCACTCATAGTCTGCTAATGTGTGAACCCTGAAAGAGGTTGAGTTGGAAGAAAAAAGGACAAAACAGCAATTTAAAAATAGGATTTGTTTTTAATTTACAATATCATAAATACTGACAGATAACAATATCTTAAACGCTACATTAAATATATTTAAAATTGAAATGCTTAAAGTTAAAACCATCGACCTCTCACATAAAATACAAAATATAAAAATAAGTGGTGAACTCTGGTTTTAGAGATTCTGAAGCACTTCATCTCTCAGCCGGACGTCAGAGATCTGGTTTTAGAGATTCGTTGCTTTCACTGTCTCCACCGTGTCTTCGTCTCTCGACATGCCGTGATTGTCGTACATCTCCAGACTCTTCTTGCTGTTCCTCCTCTTCATCTTCTCCTCATCCTCCTCCTCCGTCCGGCAGCATTTGCAGCAGCAGCAGCATCTCCGCCCGCAGAACCCGAACATCGACTGCACCACAGCGTCCCACGGCTCCATGGAGTGAAGCGGACGAGGAAGGAACTCCCAGCTCTGCAGTATCCGAGGCAGGAAACGTTCACATCGCGACTGCATCACGTTTACGACGATTACGAAGATCACCAGCGCCACGATGGGAACGCCGACGCCCACCAGGACCTGCCATCCAGCCATAGAGAGGCCGAAGACACTCAGAGGAAGCACCAGGAAGCAGAGGACGAGGTAGACAGCAGCGAACCAGCGGTACTGAGCCGTGTGGTTCCCCAGGCCGCGGGCCAGATGGATGGGAATACGCGTGAAGGGGATTGGGTACCAGAGCATGATCCCCATGATGTTGAAGAAGAAGTGGCACAGAGCAATCTAGAGGAAACAAATCAGAGCTGTGACCTCAGGGGAAACATCAGGATACTACTCTGAGAAAAAGCTAACATTAGAATGCTAATATGGGTCCAAAAGAGAGATGCAGGAAAGAGTCCACATCACATCGACAAATCCCATTCCCAAAATCCTGGTTTAATCTTTGACAAATATCTGTATCTCCTTCAACATCATGGGGTACCAGAGCTGTGACCTCAGGGGGATCTTCAGGATACTACTCTGAGCTAACATTAGCATGCTAACATGGGCCCAATAGAGAGGTGCAGGAATCCTCAAACCCTCAACATCACATCGAGAAATCCCATTGGATATTTATGGCTAACTCTCGGGTTAGCCATTACACACCACGATGTTGCTATCATGTTGATGTTTAGCAGGTATAATGTTAACCCTAGATGTTTACTTGGCTAGCATGCTAACAATACAAGAAGTGTATTCGATTCCAATAAAATTCCAGAATTGTCGATACCCAACCCAGTCTCACGGCATGTCGTGTTATAGTCACCAAATCAATGTAATCTATTGATTCGTGTTCACAAACACGATTTTTGCATTTTTTCCGTGTCACACAGAACGATTTAAAAAGCAATGTATTTCTATTGGTCGTGTGTTTCGTGCCTGCACCTCGTCTGTTTGTCCGGTCGGGTCTTGGAAGACCGGAAGCTGTGGGGTTCATAAAAACATGTTCTTACTCAATATCTTACCCTAAGCCTATCCCTTTTATTTTAAATTGTATAATGTCGGAGTTTTCTGCCGTCCGTGAGGAAAAGAAATGGCTCAGAGCCTCAGAACACTGACATCTGTATTTTTTTCCTTCTAATTTGTTATCATTTGGTGCAGGCACGAAACATACTACCCATAGAAATACATTGCTTCTAAAATCGTTCTGTGTCAGAACACTGAAATCTGTGTTTTTAATCTGTTTTTCCTTCTAATTTGTTATTATTTACATTGCTTTTAAAATCGACACGAAAAAAATGGGGAAATGGTGTTGGTGAACACGAATCAATAGATTCATTCCGTGACTATAACACGAAATGCCATGAGACTGGGTTGCGATACCACGTAAAACATAAAATCACATGTACTTCGACACACTCTCCATGATTACTGTTTATCTACTGGTTGGGAACTCAGAGAAGTTTCTCCCATCTCCCAAAAGTCAACATCTAACAGTTAGCTGCAAAAGCTAAAAGCTAACTACCAAACTCCCACTGTTCTCCTCCCAGTGTCCACACAGATAAACCACACATGGAGAGTATTTTAAATTCATCATCTGGCTAAAACTTTCTCTCAAAAAGGTATTCTGATAGTGATTGTGATGCTAACAGCTGTTAGCCTCTCACCTGCAGAGAGTTGTTGAGCGTTTCTCCGGGGCTGGCCATCGCAGCCAGGATAGCCGTGGTGGTCGTTCCAATATTAGAGCCCAGAGTCAGAGGGTAGGCTCGCTCCAGGCTGATCACCCCGATACCTGGGGGGGGGGGGGGGGGAGATATTTAAATCACAACCACAAACTCAATTATTTACTTTTTACTGGAAGGAAATCAGATCTTTCTAAAAAAATCTAAAATATTTAAAACATAAAAGCTAAAATTGTGCACATTGTACTTCAATAAATAACAACAATAAATATTCATAATTTGGTATATTACAATCAATACAGTGGTTTATTGGTATTGTTAAGATTCGTGAGAGAGGGGAAGAAAATTGAAAAAATGTGCTTGGCGCTCCGAGCCTTTGAGAGTTTGTTGCTTAACTTGTGTGGAACCGCTTGCAAAGTTTGGGGCCCATGTTAAAGATATTAATGCTAAAAAAACATTGCTATATTGCTCTAAATGAACTATTTAATAAAGGCATTATCCACGTTATAAGTGCACAGGTTATACAGCTCAAGTATTCTCAGTATAAGAGGGTAAATATATATCTGTAAATTAAGTCTTACCAACAAGTATGAGACATTTTAAGAGGAAAATATTGATACTCAGGTATACATTCATTATCTTCATTATAGTGTTCTATACTATATACCATCTTTCCTCAAAGATATGCGTTTGGTTTCTCATAGTTGTTTTCATTTACTAGGTTATTCCATCGGGAGTTTACTAAGTTATTATCTTTGTTTGATGATCGCTATTCTAATTACAAGAAATAGGTAGGAATCGTTTTTTTTAATTTCCTCTGGTGTTTTCCCTCTCAATAGCGTTAAGGCGTTCTTGTTGAGAGAAGATATTGGACATTTCCCTTAAAACTGCTTCCCAGAAGTCTCCCAACATACAACATATTGATGCGATTAAAAAGATATCTCGCCAAACGTCTCACCAACGAGCGGCGTGATGGCGGAGGTGAAGACGGAGCTGCTCTGCACGATGAAGGTCATCCCAGCTCCAACCATCATGGCCAGGTATCCTGTGACCCAGGCGAATGGGAAGGGGAAGTCTGAAGGGAACAGGTGAGCATTGAAATACAGTGTTTCTACAGAGAATCAGCACATTGTAAACCTTGGAGGCGCCTCGTAGCTGCTCTTCAGTGTATTTTACACAGATGGTAAAGGGACACTTTTAACACTCCATGAAAGATTGCTGGTTATCTGAAGGGGCAGGGAGGGGCTGTTTATGAGGGTCTGCTCACCTTCAAATGTACCTGTTGACCTGAAAGACTTCTCACAGGTGCGTTTTTATGATTTGGCTTCTGACTGCTCTGAACTCAGGGACCAGCGTGGAACTATGTCTTGTGTTAATATTTGTCAAAGAGTATTCATATTGTGGTGGAAATTCCTCGTTTAATCACCTTCTGGTAAGAAAAGAACCAATATACAAGCTTAAACCAAAGTTGTGTTATATAATAAAGAGATAAAGCATTTAACAGAATCAATATATTTCCAGCTGGAAGGCCAGATAAACCTGAACCACTGTTTGCTAAAGACATCTGCACCTCCATCAAACAAATGACAAGACTCTTTAAGGGAAGAGAGCAAAAGATTGAAAGGGGAACAGCAATGAAACTTACATTACGGGAATTGAGATTGTTGGTTAGACAGGGGTTACGTTTTGACATGTCCAGTATAACAGATGATAATTCGCCTGACAATGGTCACAGGAAGTCGTTTTGTTTACCTGTGTTCAGCACCTTCTTGATGACCACGGCCACCTGGCCCTTCAGCATGGAGTTCAGCAGCTTGACGATGAGGATGAGGCAGGAGCAGAGGACGAAGAGAGAGAGAGCCAATAGGATGAGACCCACCGCCAAGTCAGGGAGGGTCACGTTGGCAAAGATGTGTTTACCTGAGAGAGAGAGGGAAGGTTAAAGGGTTAACTGAAGCAGAGAGGGAAGGTTAAAGGGTTAACTGAAGAGAGAGGGAAGGTTAAAGGGTTAACTGAAGAGAGAGGGAGGGCATTAAAGGGTTGACTGAAGAGAGAGGGAGGGCATTAAAGGGTTAACTGGCGAGAGAGGGAGGGCATTAAAGGGTTAACTGGAGAGAGAGGGAGGGCATTAAAGGGTTAACTGAAGAGAGAGGGAGGGCATTAAAGGGTTAACTGAAGAGAGAGGGAGGGCATTAAAGGGTTAACTGAAGAGAGAGGGAGGGCATTAAAGGGTTAACTGGAGAGAGAGGGAGGGCATAAAGGGTTGACTGGAGAGAGGGAGGGCATTAAAGGGTTAACTGGAGAGAGAGGGAGGGCATTAAAGGGTTAACTGGAGAGAGAGGAGGGCATTAAAGGGTTAACTGGAGAGAGAGGGAGGGCATTAAAGGGTTAACTGGAGAGAGAGGGAGGGCGTTAAAGGGTTAACTGGAGAGAGAGGGAGGGCGTTAAAGGGTTAACTGGAGAGAGAGAGGGAGGGCATTAAAGGGTTAACTGGAGAGAGAGGGAGGGCATTAAAGGGTTAACTGGAGAGAGAGGGAGGGCATTAAAGGGTTGACTGGAGAGAGAGGGAGGGCATTAAAGGGTTAACTGGAGAGAGAGGGAGTGCATTAAAGGGTTAACTGGAGAGAGAGGGAGGGCATTACAGGGTTAACTGGAGAGAGAGAGGGAGGGCATTAAAGGGTTAACTGGAGAGAGAGGGAGGGCATTAAAGGGTTAACTGGAGAGATAGGGAGGGCATTAAAGGGTTAACTGAAGAGAGAGAGGGAGGGTCAGCGTTACTAAAGGTGTGCATGGTGCTAGCCTCTCCACTTTACAGCAAACCACTCTTTGAGATAAACAGCTGCTGAAAACATACACACACACACACACACACAAAACACACACACACACACACAAACACACACACACACACAAACACACAAACACACACACACACAAACACACACAAACACACACACACACAAACACACATACACACACACAAACACACACACACAAACACACACAAACACACACACAAACACACACACACACACAAACACACACACACACACACACACACACACACACATTAGCTTACATTAGCTTCAGTTCAAAACTTCTGCAGCCTGCGGTTTCTGAAGAATATGTTGTTTTCCTGTTTCCTAACCCCAGCACAAAGGCCTGTGTTTGACCTGGGTTAATGTCTGGTCAGTGGCTCTCAGGTGTTTGACCTGGGTTAATGTTCTGGTCAGGTGGGAGTCTCAGGTGTTTGACCTGGGTAATGTTGGTCAGTGGCTCTCAGGTGTTTGTGGGTAATGTTCTGGTCAGGTGGCTCTCAGGTGTTTGACCTGGGTTAATGTTCTGGTCAGGTGGGATCTCAGGTGTTTGACCTGGGTTAATGTTCTGGTCAGGTGGGAGTCTCAGGTGTTTGACCTGGGTTAATGTTCTGGTCAGGTGGGAGTCTCAGGTGTTTGTGGGTTAATGTTCTGGTCAGGTGGGAGTCTCAGGTGTTTGTGGGTTAATGTTCTGGTCAGGTGGGAGTCTCAGGTGTTTGTGGGTTAATGTTCTGGTCAGGTGGGAGTCTCAGGTGTTTGTGGGTTAATGTTCTGGTCAGGTGGCTCTCAGGTGTTTGACTGGGTTAATGTTCTGGTCAGGTGGCTCTCAGGTGTTTGTGGGTTAATGTTCTGGTCAGGTGGGAGTCTCAGGTGTTTGGGGTTAATGTTCTGGTCAGGTGGGAGTCTCAGGTGTTTGTGGGTTAATGTTCTGGTCAGGTGGGAGTCTCAGGTGTTTGTAGGTTAATGTTCTGGTCAGGTGGGAGTCTCAGGTGTTTGTGGGTTAATGTTCTGGTCAGGTGGCTCTCAGGTGTTTGACCTGGGTTAATGTTCTGGTCAGGTGGGAGTCTCAGGTGTTTGTGGGTTAATGTTCTGGTCAGGTGGGAGTCTCAGGTGTTTGTGGGTTAATGTTCTGGTCAGGTGGCTCTCAGGTGTTTGACCTGGGTTAATGTTCTGGTCAGGTGACTCTCAGGTGTTTGACCTGGGTTAATGTTCTGGTCAGGTGGGAGTCTCAGGTGTTTGTGGGTTAATGTTCTGGTCAGGTGGGAGTCTCAGGTGTTTGTGGTTAATGTTCTGGTCAGGTGGGAGTCTCAGGTGTTTTCGGGTTAATGTTCTGGTCAGGTGGCTCTCAGGTGTTTGACCTGGGTTAATGTTCTGGTCAGGTGGCTCTCAGGTGTTTGTAGGTTAATGTTCTGGTCAGGTGGGAGTCTCAGGTGTTTGTAGGTTAATGTTCTGGTCAGGTGGGAGTCTCAGGTGTTTGTAGGTTAATGTTCTGGTCAGGTGGGAGTCTCAGGTGTTTGTGGGTTAATGTTCTGGTCAGGTGGGAGTCTCAGGTGTTTGTGGGTTAATGTTCTGGTCAGGTGGGAGTCTCAGGTGTTTGTAGGTTAATGTTCTGGTCAGGTGGGAGTCCGAGGTGTTTGTAGGTTAATGTTCTGGTCAGGTGGCTCTCAGGTGTTTGTGGGTTAATGTTCTGGTCAGGTGGGAGTCTCAGGTGTTTGTAGGTTAATGTTCTGGTCAGGTGGGAGTCTCAGGTGTTGTGGGTTAATGTTCTGGTCAGGTGGGAGTCTCAGTGTTTGTGGGTTAATGTTCTGGTCAGGTGGGAGTCTCAGGTGTTTGTAGGTTAATGTTCTGGTCAGGTGGGAGTCTCAGGTGTTGTAGGTTAATGTTCTGGTCAGGTGGCTCTCAGGTGTTTGTGGGTTAATGTTCTGGTCAGGTGG
>CM062270.1:38563025-38573025 GCA_031216635.1 Dissostichus eleginoides | reverse complement strand
CTACCTGTACGATGGAGTCACTGATTGGCTACCTGTACGATGGAGTCACTGAATGGCTACCTGTACGATGGAGTCACTGATTGGCTACCTGTACGATGGAGTCACTGATTGGCTACCTGTACGATGGAGTCACTGATTGGCTACCTGTACGATGGAGTCACTGATTGGCTACCTGTACGATGGAGTCACTGAATGGCTACCTGTACGATGGAGTCACTGATTGGCTACCTGTACGATGGAGTCACTGATTGGCTACCTGTATGATGGAGTCGGTCAGTGGGTCTGTGATGACGTTCAGCAGGTCGGGAGCGTCCTCTCCTGATTGGATGTTGAAGGAGTCGATGATGATCTTGGTGAGTTTGTACAGAACGCCGGTGGCAACTTCCAGCGGCAAGAGGACCAGAACAGAGAGCCAGTTGAAGAAGTCGTGCACGGTAGCTCCAGCAAACGCCCTGTAGGAGTAGGAGGAGGAGGAGGAGGAGGAGGAGGAGGAGGACACGCTGTGAACCCTGACTGCAGGTACCATCGTAGTGCAGGTGTGTTTCAGTGTGTGTCAGTGTGTGTCAGTGTGTGTAGTGTGTGTCAGTGTGTGTCAGTGTGTCAGTGTGTGTCAGTGTGTGTCAGTGTGTCTCAGTGTGTGTAGTGTGTGTCAGTGTGTGTCAGTGTGTGTAGTGTGTGTCAGTGTGTGTCAGTGTGTGTAGTGTGTGTAGTGTGTGTAGTGTGTGTCAGTGTGTGTCAGTGTGTGTAGTGTGTGTCAGTGTGTGTCAGTGTGTCAGTGTGTGTCTCTGTGTGTCAGTGTGTCAGTGTGTGTAGTGTGTGTCAGTGTGTGTAGTGTGTGTCAGTGTGTCAGTGTGTGTCAGTGTGTCAGTGTGTGTCTCTGTGTGTAGTGTGTGTCTCTGTGTGTAGTGTGTGTCAGTGTGTGTAGTGTGTGTCAGTGTGTGTCAGTGTGTGTAGTGTGTGTCAGTGTGTGTCAGTGTGTGTAGTGTGGTTCAGTGTGTGTCAGTGTGTGTCAGTGTGTGTAGTGTGTGTCAGTGTGTGTCAGTGTGTGTTTAGTGTGTGTCAGTGTGTGTCAGTGTGTCAGTGTGTGTCAGTGTGTGTAGTGTGTGTCAGTGTGTGTCAGTGTGTGTAGTGTGTGTCAGTGTGTCAGTGTGTCAGTGTGTGTAGTGTGTGTCAGTGTGTTTAGTGTGTGTCAGTGTGTGTCAGTGTGTCAGTGTGTGTCAGTGTGTCAGTGTGTGTAGTGTGTGTCAGTGTGTGTCAGTGTGTTTAGTGTGTGTCAGTGTGTGTCAGTGTGTGTCAGTGTGTGTCAGTGTGTCAGTGTGTCAGTGTGTCAGTGTGTGTAGTGTGTGTAGTGTGTGTCAGTGTGTGTAGTGTGTGTCAGTGTGTTTAGTGTGTGTCAGTGTGTCAGTGTGTCAGTGTGTGTCAGTGTGTGTCAGTGTGTGTCAGTGTGTCAGTGTGTGTCAGTGTGTCAGTGTGTCAGTGTGTGTCAGTGTGTGTCAGTGTGTACCTGCGGAACTCGTTGCGGTCTCCGGCCTGCATCATGGCCACGATGGTGTTGGTGACCGACGTCCCGATGTTGGCTCCCATGATGATCGGGACCGCAGACTGCACGTCCAGCACTGAGGACACATGGAGTCATTTCTTTATGTTCATGTCAGGCACACTAAGGGCCTCGAGGTTTAAAAGACACCAGAGAATCAGTCGCAGCCAAACATTTCACTTCATTGCACCAAGGGTCTTTAGCAGGAACCTATCTGTGCAACAGTTATCCATAAGGGCTAACGGCTAAAGCTCCATAATCCTGTTTTAATATCTTAGTATTGTTTGTGTTCACGTTACTGTAGGTCCAGTTTAATATGCAACTCAGTTTTGCACACCTGTAATGAGGGTCTTATGCATGCAAAACATCACAAACCCCTACATCCACAGGATATCATCCAGCCGGAAGAAATCAACATAAACATAGATGATATTCTATAACGTGCATCCTTTGGTAGACAGAGCAGTGTGGTGTGTGTGTGTGTGTGTGTGTGTGTGTGTGGTGTGTGGTGGTGGTGTGTGTGTGTGTGTGTGTGTGTGTGCGTGTGTGTGTGTGTGTGTGTGTGTGTGTCAGTGTGTGTGTGTTGTGTGTGTGTGTGTGTGTGTGTGTGTGTGTGTGTGTGTGTGTGTGTGTGCGTGCGTGTGTGTGTGTGTGTACTCACGTCCAGAGGACACCATGCTGACTACGATGGAGGACGAGGTGCTGGAGCTCTGCACCAACACGGTGACCATCACCCCGATCACCAGCCCCGCCACGGGTTAGACAGGATCACGTTGTCCTGGAAGATATCACCTGCTGCCTTACCTGCACACACACACACACACACACACATGCACACACACACACACACACAGATGAGCCCAGGGACTGCAGATGGAGCTTTTAGCATCTCTCTCTCTCTTGAGATGAAAGTGTCTGGATGCACACTCCTTGTTTAATAAAGCAGATTATAGTAGTAGTAATATAATATTAAAGGTAGATATGAGAGGGTCTGGTTTACCCCCCACCAGCTGGAAGGCAGAGCTGAGCACGTCCAGAGAGCAGATGAAGATGTAGAGGAAGCCCAGCAGCATCACAGCCTTCAGCACGCCTGTCAGCACCCGCAGGATCTTCCCCTTAGTGTCCAGATCTGAGTACATTCAAATGAAGAATACACATCAAGAGTAAGAATATCAATTAACAAAAAGGACATGAGTGGAGTGTACAAGAAAACAGATATGTGAGCGAGGTTAAACATGTATCAGATGTGCAGGTAACGACAAACAGCGTGGTGATTCAGAGAGGGGCTTTAAAGGTGTTTTTAAGAGGTTTTAAAGGTGTGTAAAGGTGTGTGTTCAGGTGTGTAAAGGTGTGTGTTCAGGTGTGTGTTCAGGTGTGTTCAGGTGTGTGTTCAGGTGTCTGTTCAGGTGTGTGTTCAGGTGTGTGTTCAGGTGTGTGTTCAGGTGTGTTCAGGTGTGTGTTCAGGTGTGTGTTCAGGTGTGTAAAGGTGTGTGTTCAGGTGTGTGTTCAGGTGTGTGTTCAGGTGTGTTCAGGTGTGTGTTCAGGTGTGTGTTCAGGTGTGTTCAGGTGTGTGTTCAGGTGTGTGTTCAGGTGTGTTCAGGTGTTTGTTCAGGTGTGTGTTCAGGTTGTTCAGGTGTGTTCAGGTGTGTGTTCAGGTGTGTGTTCAGGTGTGTTCAGGTGTGTGTTCAGGTGTGTTCAGGTGTGTTCAGGTGTGTTCAGGTGTGTGTTCAGGTGTGTGTTCAGGTGTGTTCAGGTGTGTGTTCAGGTGTGTGTTCAGGTGTGTGTATGCCTCACCTGACCAGCTGACCCCGGTGTCCTTGAGTTCCGGGAGGTCCCAGGGATCCTCCTCTCTGTCCTCAGACACCAAATCCACCGTGGAGTAAGAAGGGAGGACGGAGGATTTATCTGGAGCTTCATCCTCTGAGGAGGAGGAGGAGGAGGAGAGGAGGAGGAGGAGGAGGAGGAGGAGGAGGAGGAGGAGGAGGAGGAAGGTGTTAGAACAGGAGGAACATAGTGCAGGATGATGAAGAGGAGGATGAGGAGGAGGAGTGAACTCACCGAGGGAGGAAGAGGAGTCGTTCTCCAGCTGAGGACGAGGAGTCATGACTGTCTGAGGAGAGACTTTAAAAATGAAAAATATAGAAATAGAAATTTAAAAATGTAAAATAAAATCTTAATAAAGTAACATTTAAAATAATAAGACAGATATGAAATCAGAGCCGGTCATAAAGGAGGAGATATATCAAGGTAATAACTGACCAGAAGCTGAAGCCCTCAGGTGAGCAGAACATCTACTTGATTTACTTTAAACATCTAATTTACTTAACATCTGATAACTTAAGGTACTTTGAAGATTTAAAAACACTTAATAAAACAACAAATGATTAATGATCAGGTTAAGATTAACTTAGTATTAACATCTAATAAGTATTAACCCTTTGATCAGCACAGCTCTACACTTTTAACACCGTGTATTTGTCATGTGTGACTATTGTAAATCTGTTATAACAGTCCTACTTTCCCTCTGTCCCTGAATGCACCACACAGATAACTCATAGTGTGTGTAAACCTACTTTAAATACAACCAGTTCTGATTCTGATAAAAGCTCAAGTACAGTACTTAAAATACAGCTGGTGCTGTATTTTAAGTACTGTACTATCTGCAAAGATCAAATAAAACCGGAGTATTTCATCAGCTCTGCTCTTTAAATGCAACGCTCTCAGTAATCTGAGTAATCTGCATGATGAAAACTGAACAGAAAGAAAACACGAAACAAAGTTCAGACTGCTTCTCGGTGATCCAGAGCAACTCAATCAACAACAAAAAACGCTTCTAAAACCAAAATAAAGAGCCAAAATATCCCGCACACACACACACACACACACACACACACACACACACACACGTCGTATTTCCACGGATCCAAAACCAAGTGAAAGCTGACATTTCATTCAGAATCTGTTCCGTTAGACCGTTTTCTCGCAGATTCACTCGAGGCGGCGGAGGGATACACACCTGAGAGAGAGGAGCTTCACCTGGAGGAGGTCTACCTGCTGCTGTCCCGCTGCAGCCTTTATACTGCTGCACACACACACACACACACACACACACACAGGCAGGTCTCAGTGCAAAGGTTCAGAGTTCAGGTGTGTGAGGAGGTCAGAACACATCATTAGTTATTGAGGTAATAAATAAAGACGGGTTTGATGCAGAGTGTTGATCTGACAGCAGTGAGTTCTTCTTCTGCAATAACAACATGCTGATGGACTGAATTACAGTTAAAGGTCATTCGTAAAACGACCCTTTATGATTTAAACACCCAGTGTGTGTTGCTCCAGCAGCTTCAGGTGTTTCTGTGTGTGTGAAGCGGCAGGTGAACCGAGGCTCGGGTGAAACAGAGAGGCGCCCCCTGCTGGAGGGAAATATACCTCTGAGCAGCTGGGGAGACTTGGTTTATATCAGAAATCATTTATAACAGAAAATCAGGAAAACATTTCCAGATCTGATCAACAGTGGGGTTTTTTAGTCCTGAGAAAAAAACATGTAATTCTCAGAACTCAGAAAAACAACAACATTTATTTCTGAAAAATAAAAAAGAAAGAAAGAAATTCACATCTTTTTGTGTGAAAAATATTCAAGTCAAATGTAATTCACTTTCTAATTCATCAAAAATATATATATATATTAAAAAAATGTTTGTGGGAATTTAGATTTTTTCAGAAAATCTCAGAATTCTGACTTTCTTTGAACTCATAAAATCTCACGTGGCTCTGCTCCTTAGTTTAATAATCCCAGGTGGAATTAACATATAACATCAAATACATTACTTAGTCTTTGCTCGATGTGTCGAGATATTTCTGTCAAAGTCATTATTGTATTTTCTTGTTAAAACCGGGATCGTTGAAACTCCTAGACCATTAAAACATTAAGATACTAAAACAGTGGAGGTGTTCATCGCTGATAGATTTCTAAGTTGTCATGTATCGTCTGTAAACGTTACATCGATTTGAACCATCATTATTTTTGCATCAAATAGAGTTAATCTTCATTATTACTATTTGTGCATTATATTCATATTCAGTTGATGTGTTTTAGAGAATTGTTAGGTTGTATATTTACTGTGAACATCTGGGTAGTTAATGCTTATAAACTGAATGTCTGGTCAAAATACTGTCTTTGACTCTTTGTTGTCGATGTGTTCCTGTTAGCAACCAGCTGTAAAACACAATCAAACACAACGAGCGTAAACAGTTGTAGTGTTTTCAATATACATGCAAACACACTATCTCCCGATCACATGCATTTACAACACACCCACACTTATTGCTCTTAATGTGAGTTTACAGCAGAGATACGAGAGGAGCCACGCAGCCTCCAAATAAACTGAGAACAGTCAACGTGTAATCTGTTAAAGATCCATAAAACAGTTAAAGGTTTAACGCTCCACCAACAGCAGGTCAGAGGGTTCAGAAACACTAAACAGTTCCATTAGCAGGACTCTTTAAAGTAGAGACACTACATACTGATATACACCTGAACATCAGCAGGAGAGGACTCTTTAAAGTAGAGACACTACATACTGATATACAGCTGAACATCAGCAGGAGAGGACTCTTTAAAGAAGACACTACATACTGATATACACCTGAACATCAGCAGGAGAGGACTCTTTAAAGTAGAGACACTACATACTGATATACACCTGAACATCAGCAGGAGAGGACTCTTTAAAGTAGAGACACTACATACTGATATACACCTGGACATCAGCAGGAGAGGACTCTTTAAAGTAGAGACACTACATACTGATATACAGCTGAACATCAGCAGGAGAGGACTCTTTAAAGTAGAGACACTACATACTGATATACACCTGAACATCAGCAGGAGAGGACTCTTTAAAGTAGAGACACTACATACTGATATACACCTGAACATCAGCAGGAGAGGACTCTTTAAAGTAGAGACACTACATGATATACACCTGGACATCAGCAGGAGAGGACTCTTTAAAGTAGAGACACCACATACTGATATACACCTGAACATCAGCAGGAGAGGACTCTTTAAAGTAGAGACACCACATACTGATATACACCTGGACATCAGCAGGAGAGGACTCTTTAAAGTAGAGACACCACATACTGATATACACCTGAACATCAGCAGGAGAGGACTCTTTAAAGTAGAGACACCACATACTGATATACACCTGAACATCAGGATGAGAGGACTCTTTAAAGTAGAGACTCTCAGTTTCAGTGTGACCCGTTAAAGACAGAGTTTAGAGTCAGAAGCTAATGAGTAACTCAGGATCAAGTCGTGTGAATAAATACCTAGTTATAAAAAATATACAGTCCTGTTTTAAACCCAGTGTTTCTGTGCTAAAGGTTAAAGTGTGTGATTGATCCTCCTGGAGGAAGACAGGAGGAACATTAACCCCCCCCCCCCCCCCCCTTGAACCGGTTCTGACTGGATTCTCTTTATGGTTTCACTGGTTCAGATCAGACTGCCAACACGACACACACTGACACACTGACAACACACACTGACAACAAACACTGACAACACACACTGACACCTGCTGCAGGTCAGAAATCATTGGCCGAGTCCACGACGATCTGCACAACACACATAAAGGCCCTGACACACTGACACCAAAGAACACGTCCCGACGGACACGACTGTCGCGTCTCCTCGCGTCGCCTCGCGTCTCCTCGCGTCTCCTCACGTCGCCTCACGTCGCACTGGAACACACCGCAAAGACTTCAGCCGACGGCCAAGTAGCACGTACGCACTGCGCATGCGTGAGTGGCAATAACTCTTCTTACCAGCAGGCGGCGGTAGTGTGTATTCGTCATTCAAAAGAGGAAACAACCGGAAGACAGACTGCGTGATATAAACTTGAGCTCTCTGAAGCAGACAGAAACGATTTGAGCATTGTGGCCGGCAACCTTAAAGTACTGCAAATGATGTACCATCATGTACATCTGTATCTTCTACTTGTATTGTAGTATAGCAGATGTTATCCTCAGTCTAATGTTGTGTTATCTAAAGGCTGTAGTATGAGGGTACGAAATAAAGTTTTGTATTTTGCAGTAGCGGTAAAAAGTGGTTTATTATCAAATGTAAACAATCGGAAAATACAATAAAAATTGGCCACATCGTCCTGTCCGTTAAATACTCGAAGAAGCTATTGTCCACCTCGTGCAGGAAGTGTGGCAGCTAATGACGTGGCAGCGGAGTTGGTCTTCAGTTTTTTCATTCCAGATCGCCATGATGTAAAATAAATTCTTGCGTCCAGGTGAGATGAAAATGAAAAATAATAGCCGTCTGTGTGTGCCTTCTTCACTTCCGTTTCGCTTCTCATGCACTGATTCGCTAAGCTGAACAGCCAATCAGAGTGATTTATTTTGCCAACAGCCTCCGCCCCCAATTTAACAACGTGAATCGGGGGCGGAGCCGAAAAGACCCGACGGTGCGGGACACCCCAATCTGAGCAGGGGGACAGGACGCTCATCGACGGCCGAAATCAGCTTGGTGTGTCAGGGCCTTTACACACACTCACAACACACACACTCACACACACACACACACACACACACACTCACAACACACACACTCACACACTCACACACACACACTCACAACACACACACACACTCTGACAACACACACACACACACACACACACTCACACTCAACACACACACACACACTCACAACACACACACTCACAACACACACACACACACACACTCACACACACACACTCAACACACACACACACAACACACACACTCACAACACACACACACACTCAACACACACACACACACACAAACACACACACTCACACTCAACACACACACACACACACTCACACTCAACACACACACACACACTCACAACACACACACTCACACACACACACACTCACACACACTCAACACACACACTCACAACACACACACTCACAACACACACACTCACACACACACACACTCAACACACACACTGACAACACAAACACACACACACTGACAACACACACACTCACAACACACACACACACACACTCAACACACACACTGACAACACACACACACACACACTGACTACACACACACTCACAACACACACACACACACACTCTGACAACACACACACACACACTCTGACAACACACACACACACTCACAACACACACACACACACACACACTCAACACACACACTGACAACACACACACACACACACTGACAACACACACACACACAACACACACACACACTGACAACACACACACACACTCAACACACACACTGACAACACACACACACACACTGACAACACACACACAACACACACACACACTGATAACACACACACAACACACACACACACACTCAACACACACACTGACAACACACACACACTCAACACACACACTCAACACACACACACAACACACACACTCACACACACACACTCAACACACACACTGACAACACACACACACAACACACACACTCACACACACACACTCAACACACACACTGACAACACACACACAACACACACACTCAACACACACACACACAACACACACTCACAACACACACTCACAACACACACACTCACAACACACACACTGACAACACACACACACAACACACACACTGACAACACACACTCCACACACACACTGACAACACACACTCACAACACACACACTGACAACACACACACTGACAACACACACTGACAACACACACTCTCACAACACACACACTGACAACACACACACTCACAACACACACACTGACAACACACACACTCAACACACACACACACACTCAACACACACACTGACAACACACACACAACACACACACTCAACACACACACAACACACACACTCACAACACACACACTCACAACACACACACTCACAACACACACACTCACAACACACACAACACACACACTGACAACACACACACTGACAACACACACACTGACAACACACACACTGACAACACACACACTCACAACACACACACTGACAACACACACACTGACAACACACACTGACAACACACACACTCACAACACACACACTGACAACACACACTCACACAACACACACACTCACAACACACACAGTGACAACACACACACTCACAACACACACTGACAACACACAGACTGACAACACACACACTGACAACACACACACTCACAACACACACACTGACAACACACACACTGACAACACACACTGACAACACACACACTGACACACTGAGAACACACACTCACAACACACACTGACACACTGAGAACACACACTGACAACACACACTCACAACACACACTGACAACACACACTGACAACACACACACTGACAACACACACTGACAACACACACTCACAACACACACACTGACAACACAAA
>CM062270.1:38550525-38558025 GCA_031216635.1 Dissostichus eleginoides | reverse complement strand
ACTGGAATTGAACGTGAATTGAAATATAAAAACACCAAGAAGTACATTTTCTATTTCATACCATGGGTTGTTTTATTTATGAAATTCAGTGGTGATTAAAACATAAATTGAATAATTAAACTTTAGTAACCAAAGTGTAGCAGTACATATGTTACAACCCGGCTCTTGGGCTGCAACAAGAAGCTGGGAGGCGAGGGGAGGGGTCTGAAAGTATAAACAATCCTTTATTCACACGGGGAGTGTGCGAGAGGAATGAGAGGGCCTCCCGAAACACGATGGGCCGTCTTATAGCAGCTGCCCAGGAGCAGCTCGTCAGTCCACAATCATCCCACAGCACTGGAACCTGCAAACAAGGGGAGAGAGAGACCACGGCACGCCTAGTGGTGTGGAGGGGTCGTCACTGTATATGTTTACACAGCAGAGTCCTGCATCGGACGGGTGACCCGCAAAAAAAGGGATTCGCGGGTGGCATTTTTTCAAACATTTTTTTCCGGGTTCGGTTCTGGGTAAAACAAAGAAGATGCTGGTCGGGTCGCGGGTGTTGCATATAATATATATATTAAAATAATAATAATTTAATGTTTAAATCCTCAGACCTCTCCCCCGCGGGCCGCGCATAGTCTCCCTCTGCACCGCCTCAGTCTGCTGCTGAGCGCGCCACATTCCAACAGCTCTCTAGCGGAGGATACAGCATTGTCAATAACTCTTCCTCGAGAGCGAAATCCAACGTCTGGGAGGCTTTAGGTCTCATCCTAGATGGAGGAAATAACCAACATCCCACGCTTCTTTTTAGCCAAATACGCAACTGCGTGTGATAACTGCATGTTTTCACTGCTCCTAGGATATGCGGCTTCGGGTCGGTTTGCGGGACTAATTGTCCATATGTGCGGGTGGCGGGCGGGATCGGTATTGCACGTCGCGGGTGCGGGGTGGGAGCGGGCCTTGAAAATCAGACCCGTGCAGGACTCTGTTACACAGGGAGGCACACTTGTAAAATAATAGATTTGAATTAGTATTTTATTTTTAAATCAAGTGTTTCCAATAGTTCTATTATGGAAATGTGTTGCGGGCGAACCTGAGCTCCAGGAGGAAAAACCCTCAAATGGAGAAGGGGAGGAAGGGGGTGAGGGGGTGAGGGAGATGGAGGAGGAAGGAGGTGAGGTAAAATGGAGGAGGGACTTAAAATGGAGGAGGGACTTAAATTGTAAATGTCCCCTCTGTGGGACGAATAAAGGTTTCTGATTCTGATCAGTATTGATGTTTTTTTTCAATTCAATTAATATTGAATGTTTGAAAACCTGAGATCCAAAACCCTACATGAGGAGGAAGGAGGTGAGGGAGGAGGAAGGAGGTGAGGAGATGGAGGAGGAAGTGGGGGTGAAGGAGATGGAGGAGGAGGAAGGAAGGGGGGAGGAGGAGGTGAGGTAGGAGGAAGGAAGTGAGGTTGGAGGAAGGAGATGAGGGAGATGGAGGAGGAAGTGGGGGGTGAGGTAGGAGGAAAGAGGTGAGGATGAGGGAGGGTGAGGGAGATGGAGGAGGAAGGGGGAAGGAGGAAGGAGATGAGGAAGAACTCAAGGAGGGAGAAGGTGAGGGGAGAAGCCTCAGAGGAGACAGAGGAGGTGATCCAGCTTCCTCCTCCGTCTCCTCTTCTTCTCCTGCGTCACCTCTTCTAACTTCCTCTACATCGATGTGCCCTCACTCTCCAGGCGAGGCGTTTATCAGTCAACTTCTCCTGGAGGAGCTCCTCCTCTCTCCTCCATCACTGTCACAACCTGAAGGAGCTCCTCCTCTCTCTCCATCACTGTGACAACCTGAAGGAGCTCCTGCTCTCTCCTCCATCACTGTGACAACCTGAAGGAGCTCCTCCTCTCTCTCCATCACTGTGACAACCTGAAGGAGCTCCTCTCTCTCTCATCACTGTCACAACCTGAAGGAGTTCTTCCTCTCTCCTCCATCACTGTGACAACTGAAGGAGCTCTCCTCTCTCCTCCATCACTGTCACAACCTGAAGGAGCTCCTCCTCTCTCCTCCATCACTGTCACAACCTGAAGGAGCTCCTCCTCTCTCCTCCATCACTGTCACAACCTGAAGGAGCTCCTCCTCTCTCCTCCATCACTGTCACAACCTGAAGGAGCTCCTCCTCTCTCCTCCATCACTGTCACAACCTGGAGGAGCTCCTCCTCTCTCCTCCATCACTGTCACAACCTGAAGGAGTTCTTCCTCTCTCCTCCATCACTGTCACAACCTAAAGGAGTTCTTCCTCTCTCCTCCATCACTGTGACAACCTGAAGGAGCTCCTCCTCTCTCCTCCATCACTGTCACAACCTGAAGGAGCTCCTCCTCCTCCTCCATCACTGTCACAACCTGGAGGAGCTCCTCCTCTCTCCTCCTCACTGTCACAACCTGGAGGAGCTCCTCCTCTCTCCTCCATCACTGTCACAACCTGAAGGAGTCCTCCTCTCTCCTCCATCACTGACAACCTGAAGGAGCTCCTCCTCTCTCCTCCATCACTGTCACAACCTGAAGGAGCTCCTCCTCTCTCCTCCATCACTGTCACAACCTGGAGGAGCTCCTCCTCTCTCCTCCATCACTGTCACAACCTGAAGGAGCTCCTCCTCTCTCCTCCATCACTGTCACAACCTGAAGGAGTTCCTCCTCTCTCCTCCATCACTGTGACAACCTGAAGGAGCTCCTCCTCTCTCCTCCATCACGTGACAACCTGAAGGAGCTCCTCCTCTCTCCTCCATCACTGTCACAACCTGAAGGAGCTCCTCCTCTCTCCTCCATCACTGTGACAACCTGAAGGAGCTCCTCCTCTCTCCTCCATCACTGTCACAACCTGAAGGAGTTCCTCCTCTCCTCCATCACTGTCACAACCTGAAGGAGCTCCTCTCTCCTCCATCACTGTCACAACCTGAAGGAGCTCCTCCTCTCTCCTCCATCACTGTGACAACCTGAAGGAGCTCCTCCTCTCTCCTCCATCACTGTGACAACCTGAAGGAGCTCCTCCCCTCCTCCATCACTGTCACAACCTGAAGGAGCTCCTCCCTCTCCTCCATCACTGTCACAACCTGAAGGAGCTCCTCCTCTCTCCTCCATCACTGTCACAACCTGAAGGAGCTCCTCTCTCTCCTCCATCACTGTCACAACCTGAAGGAGCTCCTCCTCTCTCCTCCATCACTGTGACAACCTGAAGGAGCTCCTCCTTCTCCTCCATCACTGTCACAACCTGAAGGAGTCCTCCTCTCTCCTCCATCACTGTCACAACCTGAAGGAGTTCCTCCTCTCTCCTCCATCACTGTGACAACTGAAGGAGCTCCTCCTCTCCTCCATCACTGTCACAACCTGAAGGAGCTCCTCCTCTTCCTCCATCACTGTCACAACCTGAAGGAGCTCCTCCTCTCTCCTCCATCACTGTCACAACCTGAAGGAGCCTCCTCTCTCCTCCATCACTGTCACAACCTGAAGGAGCTCCTCCTCTCTCCTCCATCACTGTCACAACCTGAAGGAGTTCCTCCTCTCTCCTCCATCACTGTGACAACCTGAAGGAGCTCCTCCCTCTCCTCCATCACTGTGACAACCTGAAGGAGTTCTTCCTCTTCTCCTCCATCACTGTCACAACCTGAAGGAGTTCCTCCTCTCTCCTCCATCACTGTCACAACCTGAAGGAGCTCCTCCTCTCTCCTCCATCACTGTCACAACCTGAAGGAGCTCCTCCTCTCTCCTCCATCACTGTCAACCTGAAGGAGCTCCTCCTCTCTCCCATCACTGTCACAACCTGAAGGCGTTCCTCCTCTCTCCTCCATCACTGTCACAACCTGAAGGAGCTCCTCCTCTCTCCTCCATCACTGTCACAACCTGAAGGAGCTCCTCTCTCTCCTCCATCACTGTGACAACCTGAAGGAGCTCCTCCTCTCTCCTCCATCACTGTCACAAACCTGAAGGAGCTCCTCCTCTCTCCTCCATCACTGTGACAACCTGAAGGAGTTCCTCCTCTCTCCTCCATCACTGTCACAACCTGAAGGAGCTCTCCTCTCTCCTCCATCACTGTCACAACCTGAAGGATTTCCTCTCTCCTCCATCACTGTGACAACCTGAAGGAGCTCCTCCTCTCTCCTCCATCACTGTCACAACCTGAAGGAGCTCCTCCTCTCTCCTCCATCACTGTCACAACCTGAAGGAGTTCCTCCTCTCTCCTCCATCACTGTCACAACCTGAAGGAGCTCCTCCTCTCTCCTCCATCACTGTGACAACCTGAAGGAGTTCTTCCTCTCTCCTCCATCACTGTCACAACCTGAAGGAGTTCCTCCTCTCTCCTCCATCACTGTCACAACCTGAAGGAGCTCCTCCTCTCTCCTCCATCACTGTCACAACCTGAAGGAGCTCCTCTCTCTCCTCCATCACTGTCACAACCTGAAGGAGCTCCTCCTCTTCCTCATCACTGTCACACCTGAAGGAGCTCCTCCTCTCTCCTCCATCACTGTCACAACCTGAAGGAGCTCCTCCTCTCTCCTCCATCACTGTCACAACCTGGAGGAGCTCCTGCGTCCTAAAGCCAAACCGCGCAAAAACCCCTCACATCGACAACAACAACAACAATGGCCGATTGTACGGAAGCGCCGCTCGTTTTGCTTTGTCGAAACCAAATGGAAATAATGGGACGACTTCACCACGAACTTTCCATTCGTCACAAGCGACTTTCAAATGTTCTTCACAATCATCATCATCAACTTCAACTTGTGTACAAACAAAACGTGGGCTTGTTGTTCAGGAGGTTGATCCGGCCCCCCCCTCCGACGTCAGCGTCACGTTTGTGGTTCTTCTTCTAGACCGACCATTTTCTGGAGCTTGGTAAGAACCGGTCTTCGGCGCTTAGAGGCGGCTCGCTGCGGTGTGAAACCGGCGCTTATCATCAGGCTCTAGCTCCAAGGGAAGGGGCTCTGAGGGTCTCTACTTTCCTCATCCTCAGTTGGGCATTATTGCGTGTCTTCGGTTTATTTCTTTAAATATTATTTTATGTCACTTTAAATGTTTCTGAAATAAAAAACATTGTATAATTCTTTATTTATTTTCTATACATTTTTATTATACTTTATACTTTTTCTAAATAAAAAAGGTAAAAACATTTATTATTTAATATTTGAAATGTAAGTCGATTTTTTACTGTTTAATTTTATATATTTTAAAACATAGATTTGAATAAAAAAGGAAAATAAACTTGATAAAAATCTGAATTCAAAAGTTATAAAAATACAGATTTTCTATTTATAAGTTCCTCGGAGGAAATCTTCCTCTGAGTTCAACGAGTTGATAATAAAGAGCCGTCTGAGACGGGTCTGTGATTACATTACATTCAGGACACAGGCAGGGGATGTGAGTATCTCACTGGTACTCTGCGCACTTTGGGCGTTGCTTTGACAACTGTTTCTATAGTACTCTCTGTAGTAAAGTAGTAAAGTAATAAAGTAATAAAGTAATAAAGTAATAAAGTAATAAAGTATAAAGTAATAAAGTGATTAAAAGGTTTCTCCAAAGGTGAAACTTTATTGTTTATTTGCTTCTTCTGTTTTAAATACCAAAGTAAACTGACCTAGCTCTGGGTTTAATGTTTGATTTAAATACAGATGATAAATGATGAGTTTAGTTTATTATGATGTAGTGTCTCTCCTGACCTGCAGGTCCCAGATCCACCAGCAGGGGGCAGGTCCCAGATCCACCAGCAGGGGGCAGGTCCCAGATCCCCAGCAGGGGGCAGGTCCCAGATCCCCCAGCAGGGGGCAGGTCCCAGATCCACCAGCAGGGGGCAGGTCCCAGATCCACCAGCAGGGGGCAGGTCCCAGATCCACCAGCAGGGGGCAGGTCCCAGATCCCCCAGCAGGGGGCAGGTCCCAGATCCCCCAGCAGGGGGCAGGTCCCAGATCCACCAGCAGGGGCAGGTCCCAGATCCCCCAGCAGGGGGCAGGTCCCAGATCCCCCAGCAGGGGGCAGGTCCAGATCCCCCAGCAGGGGGCAGGTCCCAGATCCCCCAGCAGGGGGCAGGTCCCAGATCCACCAGCAGGGGGCAGGTCCCAGATCCACCAGCAGGGGGCAGGCGTACTCTCTGATTCCCCTGAAGGAGAACACAACTTTGCAAAGGTGCAAACATATCTCTTCCTACTGGCATCTCCACCGTGAACACATCACACACGCACACACACACACACACATCACACACACACACACACACACATCACACACATCACACATCACACACATCACACGTCACACATCACACACGTCACACACATCACACATCACACACATCACACATCACACACATCACACATCACACACATCACACGTCACACACCACACACATCACACACATCACACACATCACACATCACACACATCACACATCACACACATCACACACATCACACACATCACACACATCACACGTCACACGTCACACATCACACACGTCACACGTCACACACGTCACACATCACACACATCACACACATCACACATCACACGTCACACACCACACACATCACACACATCACACACATCACACACATCACATCACACACATCACACATCACACACATCACACATCACACACATCACACACATCACACACATCACACGTCACACGTCACACATCACACACGTCACACGTCACACACACACACATCACACATCACACACATCACACATCACACACATCACACGTCACACACCACACACATCACACACATCACACACATCACATCACACACACACATCACACACATCACACATCACACACATCACACACATCACACACACATCACACGTCACACGTCACACATCACACACGTCACACGTCACACGTCACACACGTCACACATCACACACGTCACACGTCACACACGTCACACGTCACACGTCACACGTCACACATCACACACGTCACACGTCACACACGTCACACGTCACACGTCACACATGTCACACGTCACACACGTCACACGTCACACGTCACACATCACACACGTCACACGTCACACGTCACACACGTCACACATCACACACGTCACACGTCACACGTCACACGTCACACACGTCACACGTCACACACGTCACACACGTCACACATCACACACGTCACACGTCACACATCACGTCACACGTCACACGTCACACATCACACACGTCACACGTCACACATCACACACCACACACGTCACACGTCACACACGTCACACGTCACACGTCACACGTCACACGTCACACACGTCACACACGTCACACATCACACACGTCACACATCACACACGTCACACGTCACACATCACACACGTCACACGTCACACACGTCACACGTCACACATCACACACGTCACACGTCACACGTCACACATCACACACGTCACACGTCACACGTCACACATCACACATCACACGTCACACACGTCACACGTCACACATCACACACGTCACACACGTCACACACGTCACACGTCACACGTCACA
>CM062270.1:38538025-38545525 GCA_031216635.1 Dissostichus eleginoides | reverse complement strand
TCATGGCTCTATCTGCAGAGTCATTTTATGGCTCTATCTGCAGAGTCATTTCTATGGCTCTATCTGCAGAGTCATTTCTCATGGCTCTATCTGCAGAGTCATTTCTCATGGCTCTATCTGCAGAGTCATTTCTATGGCTCTATCTGCAGAGTCATTTCTTATGGCTCTATCTGCAGAGTCATTTCTATGGCTCTATCTGCAGAGTCATTTCTATGGCTCTATCTGCAGAGTCATTTCTCATGGCTCTATCTGCAGAGTCATTTCTATGGCTCTATCTGCAGAGTCATTCTTATGGCTCTATCTGCAGAGTCATTTCTCATGGCTCTATCTGCAGAGTCATTTCTATGGCTCTATCTGCAGAGTCATTTCTATGGCTCTATCTGCAGAGTCATTTCTCATGGCTCTATCTGCAGAGTCATTTCTCATGGCTCTATCTGCAGAGTCATTTCTATGGCTCTATCTCAGAGTCATTTCTTATGGCTCTATCTGCAGAGTCATTCTTATGGCTCTATCTGCAGAGTCATTCTTATGGCTCTATCTGCAGCTTTTCCAGAGTCATTTCTTATGATTACATTTTTCCACAGGCCAACAACAGCTTCAAAAAACTTTCCCTCAAAGAAAACCAAACATGCCCTGTTGTCAAGAGAGAAAGTGCAGAAGGAAACATCCATTAAACTCAGTTGCTGCTCTGTGATGCTAGTTCAGATACTTGGCATCTCATCTTGGGTGCAAGTTCATCAATGTTTGGGCTCAGGCTCTGAGCTGAGGAGACCCTCAGGATGGAGTGAAGGTGTGCGTGCAATATACCTGCGGGCCGATATTAAATCCACCAGGGGCCTGATTTGGCCCCCAGGCCTTGAGTTTGACACATGTGCTCTACACACTGCTGAGACCCTCTACACGCTGCTGAGCCCCTTTACAAGCTGCTGAGACCCTCTACACGCTGCTGAGACCCTCTACACGCTCCTGAGACCCTCTACACGCTGCTGAGACCCTCTACACGCTGCTGAGACCCTCTACACGCTGCTGAGACCATCTACACGCTGCTGAGACCCTCTACACGCTGCTGAGACCATCTACACGCTCCTGAGACCATCTACACGCTGCTGAGCCCCTTTACAAGCTGCTGAGACCCTCTACACGCTGCTGAGACCCTCTACACGCTCCTGAGACCATCTACACGCTGCTGAGACCCTCTACACGCTCCTGAGACCCTCTACACGCTGCTGAGACCCTCTACACGCTCCTGAGACCCTCTACACGCTGCTGAGACCATCTACACGCTGCTGAGACCCTCTACACGCTGCTGAGACCATCTACACGCTCCTGAGACCCTCTACATGCTGCTGAGACCCTCTACACGCTCCTGAGACCCTCTACCGCTGCTGAGACATCTACACGCTCCTGAGACCTCTACACGCTCCTGAGACCCTCTACACGCTGCTGAGACCCTCTACACGCTGCTGAGACCCTCTACAAGCTGCTGAGACCCTCTACACGCTGCTGAGACCCTCTACACGCTGCTGAGACCCTCTACACGCTCCTGAGACCATCTACACGCTGCTGAGACCCTCTACACGCTCCTGAGACCCTCTACATGCTGCTGAGACCCTCTACACGCTCCTGAGACCCTCTACACGCTGCTGAGACCATCTACACGCTCCTGAGACCCTCTACATGCTGCTGAGACCCTCTACACGCTCCTGAGACCCTCTACACGCTGCTGAGACCCTCTACACGCTGCTGAGACCCTCTACACGCTGCTGAGACCCTCTACACGCTGCTGAGACCATCTACACGCTGCTGAGACCCTCTCCATGGACATCTGCTAAAAACACAGGGAAGCTTTTATCGGACATGTTCTACATCTTTGTCTAATGTGGAAATTCAATAGAGCGGTTTACAAATGCATTTGCTGAATACATTTGTGTTTAAAGCTCCCAGTTATTTCTGCATATTTCACTGATGAACTAAAGTGAACCCTGTGGCATATCAGCAGTAAGAGGTTACACACAGGATAATAAGAATAAAACATCATGTCAGTAACAGTATAAATACAGATTAGATAAACACTGAGCAACTTAATGTACATATATACAGTGTGCATAAGGATAATTATGAATATAAATACTTATATCTAGATGTGTATGTGCATGGGAAGCCTTTGCATTCAAACAGTAATGTAATGCTTTGATATAAAAAGAGATATCTTTAATAACAGACCCTCTAGCCACGAAGTCGATGTCCCAGTCTGGATGAACGATGATCCTCATCACGTCTCTGAGCTGCTCCGAGCCCTCCTGCTGGCTCTGATCGTGTTCGCCCAGAACCACCCGGTACACGTCTCCAGGCCTGAAACACAGGTCGTGAGATAGATCTCTCTCTCTCTCTCTCTCTCTCTCTCTCTCTCTCTCTCTCTCTCTCTCTCTCTCTCTCTCTCTCTCTCTCTCTCTCTCTCTCTCTCTCTCTCTCTCTCTCCTCTCTCTCTCTCTCTCTCTCTCTCTCATGATGCAGTGTGTGATAAGGCTCTCACGTGATGCAGTGTCCGGCGGTCAGCACCCATCGGGGGGCGATCAGAGTCCCTCCACAGGTGTGATGGAACCGGCTGCCATGCTTCACCTGCAGAGAGATCTGAGGGGGGGGGGGGGGCAATAAAAAGAGTGATAACAGAATAAAGGCCAGTTAAATGATGTTAGAGCATATTCAAATTCCCATCTCTGTGTGTTGTGTGTGTGTGTGTGTGTGTGTGTGTGTGTGTGTGTGTGTGTGTGTGTGTGTGTGTGTGTACCTGCCAGGGCCAGCTGTGGGGCCGCGCCTCCTCTCCGTTCACCACCCTGCTGGTCTCAGGCTGCAAAGCAGGGGTCCCACATCCAAACACTACAATCACACACACCAGAAATTAAAATAACATCATAAATCAATAGATCAATAAATATCAATGAACACTAATAACGTCTTCTACTCACCGCACGCCGCCTGCAGCAGCAACAAGAGCACAGTCTGCATCATGGTGTCAGTCTGCACACACACTCTGATCACCGCTCTTATAGCCTGTCTGTCTGTGTGTGTGTGTGTGTGTGTGTGTGTGTGTGTGTGTGTGTGTGTGTGTGTGTGTGGAACATGTTTGGAACATTTTATCAGCATCTCTGCAGATTGTCTCTGGGAAGAACTTCCTGTTCCACAGATGCATCAGTTCTCTGAGTTTGCACATTATTCACCTGTTTGTAAGAACATGTGTGTTAGTAAGAGTTTGACCTAAGATCCTGGAAGTTAAGTTTAATGTCTGGTCTATCTGAATGCACCTGCCCGTTGCCTGAACAAGTTAGATGCCGCCTATCACAGCGCACTGAGATTTGTCACTAATTGTAAAGCACTAACACATCACTGTACACTGTATGCCAAGGCAGGTTTGCCATCACTTACCGTACGGAGGCTCAGTCATTGGTACATTTTTATTTATAAAGCCATGTTGGGTATACTCCCGTATTATATCTGCTCTCTGATCACACAGAGAGTTACAAGCAGCTATTGTCTGAGATCGCATGATGTAGTCTTGTTAGATGTGCCAAGAGCAAGGACTGTCTTAGGTAAGACAGCTTTTATGTGCGCAGCTTAGGGGTTTCACCAACTACTCCACTAGTCGACTAGTCGACTACCTCTACCACTAGTCGGCGCTGTAGGCCCTAGTCATCTAGTCGTGAACAAGATGGAGGCAAAATTGGGAGATAAGGATGCCGACATTGGCGCTGAGGTGCTGCAAAATGCTCCAGCAAAACACGCCCGACATTCAGGGGTCCTCATTTTATGCGCAATGCGCCGCACCTATGCACTCTACAGTTTCAGTTCTAGCTCCGGCGCTAAAAGTTCACGAGCGTGCTCCACTAGCACCCCTCTTTGAACAGCTGTTTGGACCTCATTTCGAGAGCAACAAGAAAACACGGGTCAACAGTGGCGCGGATGAGCTACGGGATTACTGCCAGCAGACACCCCATATCCCCACAATGGATAACCCTCTGAAGTGGTGGGCACAAAACGCGAACCGCTCCCCCCGTTTAGCCAAGCTTTCCAGGAGCTACCTGGCTACACCAGCACCCCAAGTGAACGGATGTTTTCCCTGGCAGGCACCACTGACCCGACAGCGGTCAAGCCTCCTTCCCTCACATGTTGATGCTTTGGTCTTCCTTAACGCAAACCAAAGAACCTGGAAGGGTGGACATCCTTATCGAGGAGGACAGTGACAGCGAGTAAAGTGTTGCGCAATGCGCACTGGATTTACGTTGCATTTCTGTTCTTAACAGAGTTTTTGCTGTAGATTTGGTGAGTCCAGTTACTGTTTTTAATTAATCAGCCATGTAACCCAAATTAAAATGCTGCTTTGTTACAGTGTTTAACGGAACTGTATGCATTGCAATACACGCTGCACATGTCCCATCATGCATCACATCTGAAAACACGCTGCACATGTCCCATCATGCATCACATCTGAAAACACGCTGCACATGTCCCATCATGCATCACATCTGAAAACACGCTGCACATGTCCCATCATGCATCACATCTGAAAACACGCTGCACATGTCCCATCATGCATCACATCTGAAAACACGCTGCACATGTCCCATCATGCATCACATCTGAAAACACGCTGCACATGTCCCATCATGCATCACATCTGAAAACACGCTGTGGGATTGATTCGGTCCTGAAGAGATTAATGGATCAGTTTCCCCGAGGAGGAAGAGGAGGCGTGAAGAATGGAGCCCAGACTGAGACCCTCAATCTGAGACCTTCAACCTGAGACCCTCAATCTGAGACCTTCAATCTGAGACCCTCAATCTGAGACCTTCAATCTGAGACCTTCAATCTGAGACCCTCACTCTGAGACCCTCAATCTGAGACCCTCAATTTGAGACCTTCAATCTGAGACCCTCAATCTGAGACCTTCAATCTGAGACCTTCAATCTGAGACCCTCAATCTGAGACCTTCAATCTGAGACCCTCAATCTGAGACCTTCAATCTGAGACCCTCAATCTGAGACCCTCAATCTGAGACCTTCAATCTGAGACCTTCAATCTGAGACCTTCAATCTGAGACCCTCAATCTGAGACCTTCAATCTGAGACCTTCAATCTGAGACCCTCAATCTGAGACCTTCAATCTGAGACCTTCAATCTGAGACCCTCAATCTGAGACCTTCAATCTGAGACCTTCAATCTGAGACCTCAATCTGAGACCCTCAATCTGAGACCCTCAATCTGAGTTCTTCTTCTTCTTCTGTTTTGATATGTATATTTAGGTGTTTTTCCAAATGGAAAAGTTTAGGGACGTTGTCCGTTTGCAGCTGTCGGCCACCGTAGATATATATTGTATTTCACTGTGCAATATTTAACCTTACATTCTGTTTCTTTCACCTGCACTATTATATTCAAAGGTATTGTACTCTGTTTCATTTGCACTATTTTTATTTTGTATTATTATTATTGTTATGTTGTTGTCTTATGTCCTTTATATAATAAGCTGCACTGTTGGAGGACCTAAGGTTTTCATTGCCATAACTACAGCTTCTGTGCACATGATAAGAAAACCCTTAAATCCTTGAGATACTTGCCTTGAAACACTTTGTAGACCGAGCATTATTCGATACGTAGCACATGAAACCAGTGAATGTCTTTATCAGAAACGTCCCGAGGACTTCTGTATCATCTTTCAGATCATAACGTTTAACAGCTCAATATATCTAGATTTCATGATAAATGTCTGGATATGGTCTGCAGTAAAGTTATATGAGCTGTCCCGTTTACTGTTGCTCTCTGAGAGGAGAGGTTTCCGTCGTTCTGCTGAGCCGTGAGTCGATGTTTCCACAGAGAGCAGCAGCTTCTCATTCAGACAGAGACGAATGATCTGAGCGTACGGCCAGATGTATTCCTCTGAAGGGTTTCAGAAAGTCTGAAACGTGACGGGTGCAGACGGAGCAAACGCTGCCAATTAGAGCCTCAGACTTAAATCTCTCTTTGCTGCTGTCACATGCTCAGTTTCCACTCTCTGAGAGTATCTGTGGTTCATAAAGGATAGGAAGGAGGCTGAATACATGCACAGCTTCATGGTATCAGCTTTCAGCAGCACACAGGAAACAGGAGCATGATATTATTGGTTAAAGCTCACGCTGTGCAGCAGATCTGCCAGAGGTTCATAATACTTTCCATTAAACACAGAATGCAAAGTATTAGGAGAGTATTAGCTTATATGTGTGCTGGTTTCAGTATGTAGATTTATATTTAAACACCTGACCGTCAAACCAGGACTAGAGAGACAACTGATGCTAACAAATAGCCCAACAGAGTCAAGAACAAACGGAATTAATTGATAATAAAAACTAAAATATGTTAAACTAAAGTTGCTTTTTTTAAATGTATTTATTTCAACAAGGACCATGCATACCAACCCAGTCTCACGGCATGTCGTGTTATAGTCATGAAATCAATGTAATCTATCGATTCGTGTTCACCAACACGATTTTCGCATTTTTCTCGTGTCACACAGAACGATTTAAAAAGCAATGTATTTCTATTGGTCGTGTGTTTCGTGCCTGCACCTCGTCTGTTTGTCCGGTCGGGTCTTGGAAGACCGGAAGCTGTGGGCTTCATAAAAACATGTTCTTACTCAATATCTTACCCTAAGCCTATCCCTTTTATTTTAAATTGTATAATGTCGGAGTTTTTTTGGCGTCCGTGAGGAAAAGAAATGGCTCAGAGCCTCAGAACACTGACATCTTATTTCTTAAATCTGTTTTTCCTTCTAATTTGTTGTTATTTACATTGCTTTTAAAATCGTTCTGTGTGACACGAAAGAAATGGGGAAATCGTGTTGGTGAACACGAATCAATAGATTCATTTCGTGACTATAGCACGAAATGCAGTGAGACTGGGTTGTGCATACAAATACATTAATCTCAGAAAAGAGAAGAGACTCATTCTGCCAGATTTGAGCTAATAGCTCATTTCCTTCTGCAGTCCTTTGGCAGGTACATAACAATCAACAAACACTAAAAACATTGCTTTGTTATGCTACAACCGTTAGCCAGTTAGCTTAGCTTAGCACAATGACTGGAAACAGATGGGGAAACTAGCCTTGCTCAGTCCAGAGGCAAACAAAACAGAAAGACTCCATGAGCAGCTCGTAGACTCGCCTCTTCACTCGTTATATCTAGTTTGACTTTGTACGGAAACAATTATATAAAAAAGATAACATCTTTGCTATGCTAAGCTAAGCTACTCTCCTGCTCGACGGTAGCTTCATATTCTCCGTTCAGATGTCAGAGTGGTTTTAATCTGTTCCTTCAATGCTTAACGTTTATCACGGAGGACAGGAGTTGGAAATCTAAGCTTGGATTTACGTCACACCCAGGCTGACAGCCTTCAAGAAGCTGGAAAACCGTTAGCTTCGTTAGCTTCGTTAGCTTCGTACCCCTTGATAACAGCGCTGTTTTTTGAGATTTAAACC
>CM062270.1:38503025-38533025 GCA_031216635.1 Dissostichus eleginoides | reverse complement strand
CAGATCTTAGAGTGCGCGATGTCACAGCTAGAGTGGAGGACAGTTTGAAATTCGCCCTCATATTTCTTTTTAAACCTGCCATAATTCCCAAACCCTACATTCCTGAGACATCATTGTTCATGACAAACGTAGGAAAACATCTCGTGGCTTGAAAGATATAAACAAACAAGCAAAATAATTAAACAAAATGCCTCTTGAGGGCATGAAGTGACAAAAACGTTCAACATGTCTCCATTAAACCCCATTGTAAGTTCAGCCTCACCTTTCCCCACCACAGCAGCCGCACACCTTTAGTTATCTGCCAAAAAGGCCACATTATTGACCCGAAAGTACACAAAAAGCACACTTCAGATGCTCAACTTCCTTCAGATTCTTCAGGCATTGAAATTTCACAGATATCTGTTACGGTTCTTCAACAAAACGTTCACATGTAAGAGCTTTATCTCTCATTCAGAACAATGGAAACCTTTGATCTCTGGACACCTCGTGAGCTCAAATATAAACACCTGTGTCATGGAACACAATGATGTCATACTGTAACTGACATGCTCAGAGCAGCAGACTTCAGATAATGGTTAACGGTCCTGCCCTCAACATGTCTATGTGCCATTAGTGACTAGGGGCCCCTCAACGGAGGGGGGGTCTCCACCGGCCAGGCTCTCCTCCCTGGACTTCCCTCCTCTGCCCCAACCATCAGGCAGCCTTCCTAACCGTTACCACCACTCTCCTCACCCTCCTCTCCTCCCTACTCAGACCTCCCCCCTCCTTCCTAATGCCCTTCCTTTACCTACCATCCCACTGCTTCACTCTCCTAACCCTAACCTCCCTCCTTCGTCTCGTCTCCTGTCTCCCCCTGGCCTAACCCTAACCTCCCTCATCCCACGTCCTTTCCTCCCTCCACCACCTTTCCCCCTCCCTTGCCTAACCCTAAACCACCCCTTCCCCTCTCTTTGCTTCCTACCTCTCCTTACCCCTCCTCTCCTCCCACTGCACTACCCACTCCCCCAAGCCTCTCTACGTCCGTGGGGAGGGAGGAGGCGGGGGGGCCCGGAGAAGTGACTCCGACCCCACTACCTCAGCGTAGCCCCAGAAGGCGAGTACAGGTAGAAATCCATCTACTATCTCAGAGGGTGCTCAACCGTTTGGGGAGAACCCTGGCCGGATCCTTGGCCTGCCCCTCCGTTTCCCCTCCCTCCTCACCCCCTCTTCCTTCTCCTCCCTCCTCACCCACTCCCCAGACTACAGACAACCTCTCAGAGCAGACACAGCTTTTCAGCAATGTCGCTCTGCCATGCAGTAACACCATTTCATCCCTTTCACCCTCAGATCCACCACACCACCAGCAGAGGGAGCCAGAGTGGTTTGTCGCAGAGCCCTGTGAAGCCACCAAGAGCATTGAAGTGGATGTTAACTCCACATCAATGATGATAAAGGGCTCTATGAAAGTCAGAATTACCTCAAGCCCAACATCTGAGGCATCCACCTCTCAACCTACCAGGGTCTCTGCGCCAGCACCTGGTTCCCCGGAGCTCAAACAACCACACAGACACCCCACGACTACCCGGAAAATACAGGCATGGTCGTTGGTGACACGGAAGAAGAGCATCATCCTAGGTGACTCCAACCTCTCCCGCATCCCCAGTTTCTCACACCCAAACCTTCAGATCGATAGTTTCCCCGGTGCAAAATTCCACCACATCACAGCCATTCTCCTCAAACTCGCCCGCTGCCATAACACTACACAGGTCATCATTTCAATACGACTCACTTCACTGGCGACTTCCACCAATCAACTGCAGGCAATGTGGAAGCAAACCACCACCACCTTCCCCAATGCCACCACCTGCTTCCCCATCATCAACTTTTCAGACCGACTTCATTTTATATTATTATTTACATTTCACATGTCACATTTTATTTCATGTTTGCACTGTATTGCATGTTTTCTTATGTCATTAGGTTCCAAATGAGGAGATTATATCTTTGATCCTTTTTTATATATTATTAATCCCCCGTTTCCTATTTAAACATTGTTTATATTGTTTTGTTTATATTTTAGTTATTACTTTCCATTTCTAAATGGATGTCGGAGCCTCCCGCGGGAAACACCCTGAAAGAACCCCTTAATAAAGTGTTTTTAAACATCATCCGAGGCGTGTCCCACGTCTCACCTGCACCCCCTCTAGACCTCGGCCTGGGTTTTAAACACTTTTAGGGACACTTGGTGGACTTTATTTTAAGATATTTCCCCTCCCCGTGTGCCGACTAACCCGTGTGTATTTTATATTTTACATATTTTAACATTTGGGTTGATGTGATTTTTATTAAAAGCCCTTTTATGTATTTATTTTATCATTCTGTAACACTCATTTGAGCTGCATGCCGATTCTACACAGAGTCAACCTCGGTCCTTTTACCAGATGCTGTGGGACGCAGCCTCGGACAGTCCGCCGGGGGAGACCCCCTCGGGGGGGCAGGAGTACAGGTTCACGCTCTGTGCTGCAGCCGCTGCTCTTTTATCCCTTTTATTCCATTTTTTAAACATTTTTAAACTTTTATTGGTTTTACTACAGGAGTTTTTAAATAGGTTTTTAAACCACAAAATATTGACCCGAGAGCCCGGGCACCACGCGGCCCTCCTACGGGACGCCGCACGGTCCCCCTACGGGGCGCCGCACGGTCCCCCTACGGGGCGCCGCACGGTCCCCCTACGGGGCGCCGCACGGGGCGCCGCACGGTCCTCCTACGGGGCGCCGCACGGTCCCCTAAACCCTAACCAAGTCTTCACCCTAAAATTAATGATTCCCCTCATGGGGACCTCCATTTTGTCCCCATAAGGGACGCGAGTCCCCACAAGTATAGTAATGCTAGGCCACACACACACACACACACACACTCACACAGTATACAGTGTAGTGTAGTATAATAAGTATTAAAGTGGACATGTTAGTTTCACCTGGGTATTCCCTCGACCAGCGGTTCCCAACCTTTTTCCCCTCAGGGCCCGCATTCAACCATAAACAATACGGAGGCTAAATAAAGTTCTGATTGGTCAATTCAGAACTTGTGACACGTTGTAAATCCAGTAGAACAGACCGTCAAGGACTGTAATGACCGTTGCTAAGGACTGTAATGACCGCTGCTAAGGACTGTAATGACCGTTGCTAAGGACTGTAATGACTGTTGCTAAGGACTGTAATGACCGCTGCTAAGGACTGTAATGACCGCTGCTAAGGACTGTAATGACCGCTGCTAAGGACTGTAATGGACTGTAATGACCGTTGCTAAGGACTGTAATGGACTGTAATGACCGTTGCTAAGGACTGTAATGACCGTTGCTAAGGATTGTAATGACCGCTGCTAAGGACTGTAATGACCGTTGCTAAGGACTGTAATGACCGTTGCTAAGGACTGTAATGGACTGTAATGACCGTTGCTAAGGACTGTAATGACCGTTGCTAAGGATTGTAATGACCGCTGCTAAGGACTGTAATGACCGTTGCTAAGGACTGTAATGACCGTTGCTAAGGACTGTAATGGACTGTAATGACCGTTGCTAAGGACTGTAATGACCGCTGCTAAGGACTGTAATGGACTGTAATGACCGTTGCTAAGGACTGTAATGGACTGTAATGACCGTTGCTAAGGACTGTAATGACCGCTGCTAAGGACTGTAATGACCGTTGCTAAGGACTGTAATGACCGCTGCTAAGGACTGTAATGACCGCTGCTAAGGACTGTAATGACCGTTGCTAAGGACTGTAATGACCGTTGCTAAGGACTGTAATGGACTGTAATGACCGTTGCTAAGGACTGTAATGACCGTTGCTAAGGACTGTAATGGACTGTAATGACCGTTGCTAAGGACTGTAATGACCGTTGCTAAGGACTGTAATGACCGTTGCTAAGGACTGTAATGACCGTTGCTAAGGACTGTAATGGACTGTAATGACCGTTGCTAAGGACTGTAATGACCGTTGCTAAGGACTGTAATGGACTGTAATGACCGTTGCTAAGGACTGTAATGACTGTTGCTAAGGACTGTAATGGACTGTAATGACCGTTGCTAAGGACGATCAAGAAGGAGAAAGTAAAGGAGGTTAAAAAAAAAAAATCTTAATGAAAATGTTTCCACACAAATCAAAATGTTTTGCAAATTATTTGGCGGCAAATATTGAATTTACATTTACACCCTTTAACATTTTATTTGGGCTTTTAGATGAAGACCGCACACAGTTAATAAATATCACTATTCTTCTGGCTAAAATACATATTTTTAAAAGTCAGTCAAGGAGGAATCTTGAAGGTGTTTGAAGAGTAGATTGAGGGCGGCTCAACACGCCATGAAATGGGAAATAATGAGCTCTAACGAAGAGTGGGATTAAAGGAACTATAAATATGCCATGTTGTGTTTTTGGTTTGCAATGCCTTCCCTAGATCTCCCCTAGTTCCTCCCTAGATCTCCCCTAGATCTCCCTAGATCTCCCCTAGTTCCTCCCTAGATCTCCCCTAGATCTCCCCTAGTTCCTCCCTAGATCTCCCCTAGATCTCCCCTAGTTCCTCCCTAGATCTCCCCTAGATCTCCCCTAGATCTCCCCTAGTTCCTCCCTAGATCTCCCCTAGTTCCTCCCTAGATCTCCCCTAGATCTTCCCTAGTTCCTCCCTAGATCTCCCCTAGTTCCTCCCTAGATCTCCCCTAGATCCTCCCTAGTTCCTCCCTAGATCTCCCCTAGATCTCCCTAGTTCCTCCCTAGATCTCCCCTAGTTCCTACCTAGTTCCTCCCGATCTCCCTAGATCCTCCCTAGATCTCCCCTAGTTCCTCCCTAGATCTCCCCTAGTTCCTCCCTAGATCTCCCCTAGTTCCTCCCTAGATCTCCCCTAGATCCTCCCTAGTTCCTCCCTAGATCTCCCCTAGATCTCCCCTAGTTCCTCCCTAGATCTCCCCTAGTTCCTCCCTAGTTCCTCCCTAGATCTCCCCTAGATCTCCCCTAGTTCCTCCCTAGATCTCCCCTAGATCTCCCCTAGTTCCTCCCTAGATCTCCCCTAGATCTCCCCTAGATCTCCCCTAGTTCCTCCCTAGATCTCCCCTAGATCTTCCCTAGTTCTTCCCTAGATCTCCCCTAGTTCCTCCCTAGATCTTCCCTAGATCTCCCCTAGATCTTCCCTAGTTCTCCCCTAGATCTCCCCTAGTTCCTCCCTAGATCTCCCCTAGTTCCTCCCTAGATCTCCCCTAGATCTCCCCTAGTTCTTCCCTAGATCTCCCCTAGTTCCTCCCTAGATCTTCCCTAGATCTCCCCTAGTTCCTCCCTAGATCTCCCCTAGATCTCCCCTAGTTCCTCCCTAGATCTCCCCTAGATCTCCCCTAGATCTTCCCTAGTTCCTCCCTAGATCTCCCCTAGTTCCTCCCTAGATCTCCCCTAGTTCCTCCCTAGATCTTCCCTAGATCTCCCCTAGTTCCTCCCTAGATCTCCCCTAGATCTCCCCTAGTTCCTCCCTAGATCTCCCCTAGATCTCCCCTAGATCTCCCTAGTTCCTCCCTAGATCTCCCCTAGTTCCTCCCTAGATCTCCCCTAGTTCCTCCCTAGATCTTCCCTAGTTCTCCCGTAGATCTTCCCTAGTTCTCCCCTAGATCTCCCCTAGTTCCTCCCTAGATCTCCCCTAGATCTTCCCTAGATCTCCCCTAGATCTCCCCTAGTTCCTCCCTAGATCTCCCCTAGTTCCTCCCTAGATCTCCCCTAGATCTCCCCTAGATCTTCCCTAGATCTCCTCTAGTTCCTCCCTAGATCTCCCCTAGATCTCCCCTAGATCTCCCCTAGTTCCTCCCTAGTTCCTCCCTAGATCTCCCCTAGTTCCTCCCTAGATCTCCCCTAGATCTCCCCTAGATCTCCCCTAGTTCCTCCCTAGATCTTCCCTAGATCTCCCCTAGTTCCTCCCTAGATCTCCCCTAGATCTCCCCTAGATCTCCCCTAGTTCCCTAGATCTCCCCTAGATCTCCCCTAGTTCCTCCCTAGATCTCCCCTAGATCTCCCTAGATCTTCCCTAGTTCCTCCCTAGATCTCCCCTAGTTCCTCCCTAGATCTCCCCTAGTTCCTCCCTAGATCTTCCCTAGATCTCCCCTAGTTCCTCCCTAGATCTCCCCTAGATCTCCCCTAGTTCCTCCCTAGATCTCCCCTAGATCTCCCCTAGATCTTCCCTAGTTCCTCCCTAGATCTCCCCTAGTTCCTCCCTAGATCTCCCCTAGTTCCTCCCTAGATCTTCCCTAGTTCTCCCGTAGATCTTCCCTAGTTCTCCCCTAGATCTCCCCTAGATCTTCCCTAGTCAGTCTAGGAGCTGCAGACATGAGTAGTAACAGTAATTGCGTGCTAGCTGTATGTAAACGTGTTGATGATGACTCAGAAACATGGAGGTAATTAGTGTTCATTGAATCCGAGCTCTGGTGTTTGGAAGTGGATCATTAGTGAAGCTGGAACTGATCAAACACACAGGATCAAACACACAGGATCAAACACACAGGATCAAACACACAGGAACAAACACACAGGATCAAACACACAGGAACAAACACACAGGATCAAACACACAGGATCAAACACACAGGAACAAACACACAGGATCAAACACACAGGATCAAACACACAGGATCAAACACACAGGATCAAACACACAGGATCAAACACACAGGATCAAACACACAGGTTGAGGACGACCGAAAGAAACTGAGTGACGACAGAAGAAACACAAAACAAGAAAACATCCAGGAGCTGATTTCACTCTTTGTCTGAGTCACCAACAGTTACATCAACACCTCCCATTGCCCTTCCTCTTCCTCTTCCTCTTCCTCTTTTCTTACTTCCATTTCTTCCTCCTCTGCTTCCTGTTCCTCCTCGTCACATGTTGTTGATCTTCCTCTTCCTAATGTTGCTTCTCCTCCCTCCTTCTCATCTTCTTCTTCATCTTCGTTTTCTAAAACGCAGCCACTTGGCTTTGTCTTAGAAGTCGTGCTTTGAACTCACTTCTCTAAAATGCTTTGCTGCAAGTCGCCCCTGCCGTGATCTCGGCTATAATGTTTCCTGTTTGATCTCGTAAGTATTCTCTCTTTATTTTAATGTTTTATGTGAAATATTGCATTTACAAAACAATCAGAAACAGATTACAGGAATAAATATCAAAGTAAATTCTATAAAGAGCTTTTAATTAATATATATATATCTTTTATTGCATTTTAGTATTCTCTTGGTGGATTGTCTGGTCTCACCTCCTGTCTTTGGTCTGCCCTGATGAGAGCTTTTCACGGCACTCAGAGACACTTTACATTCTAACATTCAGAAAAACAACATTAACACAACACACTTAAAATATATAAAACACAGCACTAATGACAGATGTAAAGCAGTTCTGAGAAGGTGAGTTTTGATTTGAATGAAGACAGATTGGTGCATTCACGGATGTGTTAGGGTCGGGAGTTCCAGTTTCTACAACAATTTCTGTCAGTTTTTGCACAATTAAATAAGAAAACGTTCGTATTTAGCATTAAAAATAGGAAAACAAGGGACTTTTTGATAGAGAGAAGTCACTCAAAGTCCCCAGAGTATACATTTGGTGATCTTAGCACACACCTGTCTAACTCAAGGCCCGGGGGCCAAATCAGGCCCTTGGTGGATTTAATATCGGCCCCGGTATATTGCACGCACACCTTCACTCCATCCTGAGGGTCTCCTCAGCTCAGAGCCTGAGCCCAAACATTGATGAACTGGAACCCAAGATGAGAAGCCAAGTATCTGAACTAGCTCACAGAGCAGCAACCTGAGTTTAATGGATGTTTCCTTCTGCACTTTCTCTCTTGAGACAACAGGGCATGTTTGGTTTCTCTTTGAGGGAAAGAGTTTTGTTGAAGCTGTTGTTGGCCTGTGGAAAAATGTACTCATAAGAAATGACTCTGGAAAAGCTGCAGATAGAGCCATAAGGAATGACTCTGCAGATAGAGCCATAAGAAATGACTCTGCAGATAGAGCCATAAGAAATGACTCTGCAGATAGAGCCATAAGAATGACTCTGCAGATAGAGCCATGAGAAATGACTCTGCAGATAGAGCCATAAAAATGACTCTGCAGATAGAGCCATGAAAATGACTCTGCAGATAGAGCCATAGAAATGACTCTGCAGATAGAGCCATGAGAAATGACTCTGCAGATAGAGCCATAAGAAATGACTCTGCAGATAGAGCCATGAGAAATGACTCTGCAGATAGAGCCATAAGAAATGACTCTGCAGATAGAGCCATAAGAAATGACTCTGCAGATAGAGCCATGAGAAATGACTCTGCAGATAGAGCCATAGAAATGACTCTGCAGATAGAGCCATAGAAATGACTCTGCAGATAGAGCCATAGAAATGACTCTGCAGATAGAGCCATGAGAAATGACTCTGCAGATAGAGCCATGAGAAATGACTCTGCAGATAGAGCCATGAGAAATGACTCTGCAGATAGAGCCATAGAAATGACTCTGCAGATAGAGCCATAAGAAATGACTCTGCAGATAGAGCCATGAAATGACTCTGCAGATAGAGCCATAAAAATGACTCTGCAGATAGAGCCATAAGAAATGACTCTGCAGATAGAGCCATAGAAATGACTCTGCAGATAGAGCCATAGAAATGACTCTGCAGATAGAGCCATAAGATGACTCTGCAGATAGAGCCATAAGAAATGACTCTGCAGATAGAGCCATAGAAATGACTCTGCAGATAGAGCCATGAGAAA
Source organism: Dissostichus eleginoides (assembly GCA_031216635.1). NCBI lineage: Eukaryota > Metazoa > Chordata > Actinopteri > Perciformes > Nototheniidae > Dissostichus > Dissostichus eleginoides. The sequence goes on along the minus strand of CM062270.1, from coordinate 38,524,263 downwards.
TGACTCTGCAGATAGAGCCATGAGAATGACTCTGCAGATAGAGCCATGAGAAAGACTCTGCAGATAGAGCCATAGAAATGACTCTGCAGATAGAGCCATGAGAATGACTCTGCAGATAGAGCCATGAGGAATGACTCTGCAGATAGAGCCATAAGAAATGACTCTGCAGATAGAGCCATAAGAAATGACTCTGCAGATAGAGCCATGAGGAATGAATGCAACTGATTATTTAATGTTTAATGTTGTTTTTAGGCAATAATTGAAGCTTTGTTAGTTCCAGGTTTAATATGTGCAATAAGTTCATTTCAATAAGTTCTGCAATAAACATGGAACCAGTCCGGCCCTCGACTAGTACCCATTTTTCTATTTTGGCCCACTGTGTATTTGAGTTTGACCCCCCTCTTTAGCACAACCAGCAGGATAGACCTTGTCCAAGAAGTCTTCTGAATAATCGTCCTGCAATAAAACACACATTCTTGTGCCGCTATCCTTCTGAGGACCATTGTTAACACATCACAAACCTGGACCCTAATAAAATATCATCACTTTTTCAAATTTGAAATCATTGGGAAAGGGGTCCTATTTCCCAAAACACTTGCTCAGTCTCTAAAAGGCCTTGTTTTCTTAACTTGTGCTTGTTAGTTAAATCATTCGTTTACATACTTTTTCTGAATTTCCCCAAAAATGAGTCCCAATTTTTATCCCAGACGTGTTTCAGGGAGGACGTGCAGGGAGGACGTGTTGCAGGGAGGACATGTTGCAGGGAGGACGTGTTTCAGGGAGGACGTGTTTCAGGGAGGACGTGTTTCAGGGAGGACGTGCAGGGAGGACGTGCAGGGAGGACATGTTGCAGGACGAGCAGCATTTTAAGTGGTGAGTCCATGAGATGTTCCATCGCTCTCTCATCTATTGCAGGGAGGACGTGTTTCAGGGAGGACGTGTTTCAGGGAGGATGTGTTTCAGGGAGGATGTGTTTCAGGGAGGACGTGTTGCAGGGAGGACGTGCAGGGAGGACGTGTTTCAGGGAGGACGTGTTTCAGGGAGGATGTGTTTCAGGGAGGACGTGCAGGGAGGACGTGTTTCAGGGAGGACGTGCAGGGAGGACGTGTTTCAGGGAGGATTTGTTTCAGGGAGGACGTGTTTCAGGGAGGATGTGTTTCAGGGAGGACGTGTTTCAGGGAGGACGTGCAGGGAGGACGTGTTTCAGGGAGGACGTGCAGGGAGGACGTGTTTCAGGGAGTACGTGCAGGGAGGACGTGTTTCAGGGAGGACGTGCTGCAGGGAGGACGTGTTTCAGGGAGGACGTGCAGGGAGGACGTGTTTCAGGGAGGACGTGCAGGGAGGACGTGTTGCAGGGAGGACGTGTTTCAGGGAGGACGTGTTTCAGGGAGGACGTGTTGCAGGGAGGACGTGTTGCAGGGAGGACGTGCAGGTAGGACGTGTTTCAGGGAGGACGTGTTTCAGGGAGGACGTGTTTCAGGGAGGACGTGCTGCAGGGAGGACGTGTTTCAGGGAGGACGTGCAGGGAGGACGTGCAGGGAGGACGTGTTTCAGGGAGGACGTGCTGCAGGGAGGACGTGTTTCAGGGAAGACGTGCAGGGAGGACGTGCAGGGAGGACGTGCAGGGAGGACGTGCAGGGAGGACGTGTTTCAGGGAGGACGTGCTGCAGGGAGGACGTGTTTCAGGGAGGACGTGCTGCAGGGAGGACGCGTTTCAGGGAGGACGTGCAGGGAGGACGTGCTGCAGGGAGGACGTGCTGCAGGGAGGACGTGCTGCAGGGAGGACGTGCTGCAGGGAGGACGTGCAGGGAGGACGTGCAGGGAGGACGTGCAGGGAGGACGTGCAGGGAGGACGTGCTGCAGGGAGGACGTGTTTCAGGGAGGACGTGCTGCAGGGAGGACGCGTTTCAGGGAGGACGTGCAGGGAGGACGTGCTGCAGGGAGGACGTGCTGCAGGGAGGACGTGCTGCAGGGAGGACGTGCAGGGAGGACGTGTTTCAGGGAGGACGTGTTTCAGGGAGGACGTGTTTCAGGGAGGACGTGCAGGGAGGACGTGTTTCAGGGAGGACGTGTTTCAGGGAGGACGTGCAGGGAGGACGTGTTTCAGGGAGGACGTGCTGCAGGGAGGACGTGTTTCAGGGAGGACGTGCAGGGAGGACGTGTTTCAGGGAGGACGTGCAGGGAGGACGTGTTGCAGGGAGGACGTGTTTCAGGGAGGACGTGTTCAGGGAGGACGTGTTGCAGGGAGGACGTGTTGCAGGGAGGACGTGCAGGTAGGACGTGTTCAGGGAGGACGTGTTTCAGGAGGACGTGTTTCAGGGAGGACGTGCTGCAGGGAGGACGTGTTTCAGGGAGGACGTGCAGGAGGACGTGCTGGAGGACGTGCTGCAGGGAGGACGTGTTTCAGGGAGGACGTGCAGAAGGACGTGCAGGGAGGACGTGCAGGGAGGACGTTTTCAGGGAGGACGTGCTGCAGGGAGGACGTGTTCAGGGAGGACGTGCTGCAGGGAGGACGTGTTTCAGGGAGGACGTGCAGGGAGGACGTGCTGCAGGGAGGACGTGCTGCAGGGAGGACGTGCTGCAGGGAGGACGTGCTGCAGGGAGGACGTGTTTCAGGGAGGACGTGCAGGGAGGACGTGCAGGGAGGACGTGCAGGGAGGACGTGCAGGGAGGACGTGTTTCAGGAGGACGTGCTGCAGGGAGGACGTTTTCAGGGAGGACGTGCTGCAGGGAGGACGCGTTTCAGGGAGGACGTGCAGGGAGGACGTGCTGCAGGGAGGACGTGCTGCAGGGAGGACGTGCTGCAGGGAGGACGTGCAGGGAGGACGTGTTTCAGGGAGGACGTGTTTCAGGGAGGACGTGCAGGCTGGACGTGCAGGGAGGACGTGTTGCAGGGAGGACGTGTTTCAGGGAGGACGTGCTGCAGGGAGGACGTGCTGCAGGGAGGACGTGTTGCAGGGAGGACGTGTTTCAGGGAGGACGTGCAGGGAGGACATGCTGCAGGGAGGACGTGTTTCAGGGAGGACGTGCTGCTCCCTCCACAAAAAGCAACGGGATTTCTCCAGAGGATTTTGGAATATTGTAAAAAATAAGGTCTGTGGAAAACGAACCTGTTTGATAAATGTTTTGTTCAGCCGGATCATCTCCACACGTCCTCCCTGAAACACGTCCTCCCTGCACGTCCTCCCTGACCTCCTCCTGCACGTCCTCCCTGCAGCACGTCCTCCCTGCAAACACGTCCTCCCTGCACGTCCTCCTGAAACCGTCCTCCCTGCAACGTCCTCCCTGAAACACGTCCTCCCTGAAACACGTCCTCCCTGAAACACGTCCTCCCTGAAACACGTCCTCCCTGAAACACGTCCTCCCTGAAACACGTCCTCCCTGAAACACGTCCTCCCTGAAACACGTCCTCCCTGAAACACGTCCCTCCCTGCACGTCCTCCCTGAAACACGTCCTCCCTGAAACACGTCCTCCCTGAAACACGTCCTCCCTGCACGTCCTCCCTGAAACACGTCCTCCCTGAAACACGTCCTCCCTGAAACACGTCCTCCCTGCACATCCTCCCTGAAACACGTCCTCCCTGAACACGTCCCCTGAAACACGTCTCCCTGCACGTCCTCCCTGCACGTCCTCCCTGCACGTCCTCCCTGAAACACGTCCTCCCTGAACACGTCCTCCCTGCACACGTCCTCCCTGAAACACGTCCTCCCTGACACGTCCTCCCTGCACGTCCTCCCTGAACACGTCTCCCTGAAACACGTCCTCCCTGAAACACGTCTTCCCTGAAACACGTCCTCCCTGAAACGTCTTCCCTGAAACACGTCCTCCCTGAAACACGTCCTCCCTGAAACACGTCCTCCCTGCACGTCTTCCCTGAAACACGTCTCCCTGAAACACGTCCTCCCTGCACGTCATCCCTGCTCCACTCAAATTCAACACCTTGCAACTTTTAAGAACATCACATTTGTCCATTGTTAACATTTCCAGACTGACTTTCAGAGGAATCTCACTTGGCTTAGCAGCATTTTAAGTGGTGAGTCCATGAGATGTTCCATCGCTCTCTCATCTATTGCAACAACAAATGACTATGTGAAAAATAGAAACATGTACATGTCAAAGAACAGTTTTCTCCAGAGTCCCAGAGTGTAATATTTCCTACTTGAACCACCTTAAGCGGTTTCTAGTCATCAAACGTATAGTCCAACAAAAACAATTCTTGTAACAGCTTGACTGTCCAGCCCTGATGATGGGCTGTCTGAAGCATCTTGATTGTAAGGCTTTGGGCCTTTGGGGACAGCTTGTTGCCGTCCAAGTTCATCAACACTTTCTGTACAAACTGGAAAGTGGACTTGAGTTCCTGTGGATAGCTCAAGTTGAGAGTAAATCCACCCAAAAAGCATGGCCCATCCAAACGAAATACTTGGCAGATTGGATAGCAGTTCCACACCTTCGATGATCACTCCTACATCCTCTGGCCCGTCCTCTTCATCAGCGCCCTCATTGCGGATCACATGAAGCCCCATGGTAGTCTGTGGGATTGCACTCTCAGCTTCCTCACTCCTGACATTCTAAAAAAAGGTGGAAAACCAGATCATTGACTATTTTGAAGAAGTAAACATAGTAAGTTTAAAAGGTTCAGTGTGTAGTATCGGAGAAAGCAAAGCTCCCTTACTCCACCCTCCCTTTGGGAAAATGTTCAGAAACTATGGTGGCCTTGAAGGACAGTAAGTTAGTAACTGAAGATGGCATCATCCACCACTGCCTCAAGCCTTTCAGTATCAAGTGAGCTGAAGATGGACTTAGTTATTTATCGATAGTACTCTACGTTATAGCTCAATAACTAAGGCTTTTCTAGATGAGTCCATGTCATGTTTGCTGACGTTGAGATGGAGGTTGTTATCCTGGCACCAAGATGTCAGGTCCTCCTCTCTGTACGCCGTCTCGTCGCCGTCTGTGATCTGACCGATGACAGTCGTGTCGTCAGCAAACTTCACGATGGTGTTGGAGCTGTGTGTGGCCACGCAGTCGGTTCAAGGTTCAAGGTTCAAGGTTCAAGGTTCAAGGTTCTTTATTGTCAAACTAACATAGCTACAGAGTAATTATGTCGTTGAAAATCTTAGGTCACAGGCTTCTCCCACAATGCAACACAATAACACAGATAAGCAAACAATATTAAAGCAATATTAAAGTATATTATATTAAAAGTAATACAAAAAGAAAAATAGTTCTAAATAAAGTGATAAAAAAAAGAAAGTGGAATAGTGCAATACGAGTCTATATACAAGTTATTGGAATGATATATTAGATAATAGATAGATATTACTAAGTAGCAGATGGATGTTATGAAATTGTTTCAGCAGTTCAGTTGTCGTGAGTGAACAGGGAGTAGAGGAGAGGGCTGAGCACGCAGCCTTGAGGGGCTCCGGTGTTGAGGATCAGGGTGGAGGATGTGATGTTTCCCACCCGCACTGCCTGGGGTCTGCCCGTCAGGAAGTTCAGGATCCAGTCACAGAGGGCGCTGTTGAGCCCGAGGTCTCTGAGCTTGATGGCCAGCTTGGAGGGCACAATGGTGTTGAATGCTGAACTGTAATCAATGAACAGCATTCTCACATATGTGTTCCTGTTCCTCTGGTCCAGGTGTGAGAGGGCAGTGTGGAGCGGGGGGGGGCTATGGCGTCGTCTGTGGACCTGTTTGCTCTGTAGGCAAACTGCAGGGGGTCCAGAGAGTCAGGGAGGGAGGAGGTGAGGAAGGTTTTGACTAACCGCTCAAAGCACTTCATGATGATGGAGGTGAGTGCTACTGGGCGGTAGTCGTTGAGGCTGCTGATCTTTGTCTTTTGGGGACAGGAACGATGGTGGAGTGTTTGAAGCATGTGGGGACTACAGACTGCAGCAGGGACCTGTTCCAGATGTCTGTGAACACCTCTGCCAGCTGGACTGCACACACCCTGAGAACACGGCCAGGGATGCCATCAGCTCCAGGAGCCTTGTGTGGGTTAACTTTCAAAAGGACATTTTTACCCAGACTTTGCACAAAAAATGAATGCAAGTATATTAGTTATTGTTAATGTAAAAAACCTGCAAGAAGAAGGTTGACGTATGTATGTCTGATCAAAATACATGTGCTATAAACTCTAATGTACTTTGTAATATCAGAATGTTGTTACATTTATTCATATCATAAACCGCTTGCTATGTGTGAACTGTTTGAGAGTCACAAAAGCATTCATGTAAATTCTAATGTAACGATGAGTCAAAGCGCAGCACACCATTTACAGAGTGTTGAGAAGATCGAGCCTTTGGATGAATTGCATTTCGGTTTAATTTGCTAGAAGAACAGACCACGCATGTTCAGTATGGAATGTGTACAGCTATGTGATCACATTCAACTGACCAGTGTGTGCTGAAATAAATACATTTGTGAAGAATGTATTTAGCCTTTACAAAGGATGCTATAACCACTCACATGATTGGGATTTATTATTAATGTGAAATCAATATATTTTCAGAGAACACTTATATATAACACTACCTTTCTCTCTACTCTTTCTACATTGAGTGTCCCTTTATTAATAGGACAACAACAATATTACTCGATTGTGTTCATCCATTTTTAAAACTATCATCTCAGGAAACCTGCATGTTGTGGTAAAAAGAAGGAGGACTTTTAACATGAGCTGCACTTCAGATCTTCATTGGTGGTGTGACAGTGCTCACATCAACTGTACAAAATACATCTATATTTTCAAGGATTTTGTTAAACCTGTTAAAACCAGTGTTGGATGGAAAACAGATGCTCGTCATGCTAATCATTGAATGCACTATGCACTTACCCTAGCTGTCGGCGCCATGAGAAGCCGGATCTTCCTTCCAGCATCTCCTCCTTCAGTAGGTTAGGAGACTACCTGTCGAGCTCGGCCAGGAACTTGGCTTGGAGTGGCAAAGTAGTAATTTACATGAATTCTGCATTTATCTGAAACAAACAGTGAAATAAACGTCACGTTCTTCAATTATACTTGCACAAAACAGTGTGAGCAAGCTCTACAACAGCAGAGCATTATTAACATCAACATATCATTATTAACAATACTCACTTCATGTTCTTCATGTTTTCATTTGCCATGTTTAAGCAGCTCGTATCTACTTGCTACAGACTGTCCACACACCTTACATTGCCACACACTTCCACATGAAGAAACATCTCCAGCAACAACACATGCAGCATTTAGAGGACACTCAGCAGCTTGAGGAGACATGCAGCGTTTAGAGAACATTCAGCAGCTTGAGGAGACATGCAGCATCTAGAGGAGACATGCAGCATTTAGAGAACACTCAGCAGCTTGAGGAGACATGCAGCATCTAGAGAACACTCAGCAGCTTGAGGAGACATGCAGCGTTTAGAGAACATTCAGCAGCTTGAGGAGACATGCAGCATCTAGAGGACACTCAGCAGCTTGAGGAGACATGCAGCGTTTAGAGAACATTCAGCAGCTTGAGGAGACATGCAGCATCTAGAGAACATTCAGCAGCTTGAGGAGACATGCAGCATCTAGAGGAGACATGCAGCATTTAGAGAACACTCAGCAGCTTGAGGAGACATGCAGCATCTAGAGAACACTCAGCAGCTTGAGGAGACATGCAGCATTTAGAGAACATTCAGCAACTTGAGGAGACATGCAGCCTCTAGAGAACACTCAGCAGCTTGAGGAGACATGCAGCATCTAGAGAACACTCAGCAGCTTGAGGAGACATGCAGCATCTAGAGAACACTCAGCAACTTGAGGAGACATGCAGCCTCTAGAGAACACTCAGCAGCTTGAGGAGACATGCAGCATTTAGAGAACATTCAGCAGCTTGAGGAGACATGCAGCATCTAGAGAACATTCAGCAGCTTGAGGAGACATGCAGCATTTAGAGAACATTCAGCAACTTGAGGAGACATGCAGCATTAGAGAACATTCAGCAGCTTGAGGAGACATGCAGCATTTAGAGAACATTCAGCAACTTGAGGAGACATGCAGCATTTAGAGAACATTCAGCAGCTTGAGGAGACATGCAGCATTTAGAGAACATTCAGCAACTTGAGGAGACATGCAGCATCTAGAGAACATTCAGCAGCTTGAGGAGACATGCAGCATTTAGAGAACATTCAGCAACTTGAGGAGACATGCAGCATTTAGAGAACATTCAGCAACTTGAGGAGACATGCAGCTTTAGAGAACATTCAGCACTTGAGGAGACATGCAGCATTAGAGAACATCAGCAACTTGAGGAGACATGCAGCATTAGAGAACTCAGCAACTTGAGGAGACATGCAGCTCTAGAGAACATTCAGCAGCTTGAGGAGACATGCAGCATTTAGAGAACATTCAGCAACTTGAGGAGACATGCAGCATCTAGAGAACATTCAGCAGCTTGAGGAGACATGCAGCATTTAGAGAACATTCAGCAACTTGAGGAGACATGCAGCATCTAGAGAACATTCAGCAACTTGAGGAGACATGCAGCATTTAGAGAACATTCAGCAACTTGAGGAGACATGCAGCATTTAGAGAACATTCAGCAACTTGAGGAGACATGCAGCATTTAGAGAACATTCAGCAACTTGAGGAGACATGCAGCATTAGAGAACATTCAGCACTTGAGGAGACATGCAGCATTTAGAGAACATTCAGCAACTTGAGGAGACATGCAGCATTTAGAGAACACTCAGCAGCTTGAGGAGACATGCAGCGTTTACTAAAAGCTGCAGAAACAACGCTGAAGAAGCTCAAACACAACGGAGACCAGGGACACTAAAGAGTGACGCACACAGCGGAGACCAGGGGACACTAAAGAGTGACGCACACAGCTGGAGACCAGGGGACACTAAAGAGTGACGCACACAGCTGGAGACCAGGGGACACTAAAGAGTGACGCACACAGCTGGGAGACCAGGGACACTAAAGAGTGACGCACACAGCTGGAGACCAGGGGACACTAAAGAGTGACGCACACAGCTGGGAGACCAGGGGACACTAAAGAGTGACGCACACAGCTGGGAGACCAGGGGACACTAAAGAGTGACGCACACAGCGGAGACCAGGGGACACTAAAGAGTGACGCACACAGGGAGACCAGGGGACACTAAAGAGTGACGCACACAGCGGAGACCAGGGGACACTAAAGAGTGACGCACACAGCTGGGAGACCAGGGGACACTAAAGAGTGACGCACACAGCTGGGAGACCAGGGGACACTAAAGAGTGACGCACACAGCTGGGAGACCAGGGGACACTAAAGAGTGACGCACACAGCTGGGAGACCAGGGGACACTAAAGAGTGACACACAGCTGGGAGACCAGGGGACACTAAAGAGTGACGCACACAGCTGGAGACCAGGGGACACTAAAGAGTGACGCACACAGCTGGGAGACCAGGGGACACTAAAGAGTGACGCACACAGCTGGAGACCAGGGGACACTAAAGAGTGACGCACACAGCTGGAGACCAGGGGACACTAAAGAGTGACGCACACAGCTGGGAGACCAGGGGACACTAAAGAGTGACGCACACAGCTGGGAGACCAGGGGACACTAAAGAGTGACGCACACAGCCGGAGACCAGGGGACACTAAAGAGTGACGCACACAGCTTGTCCAGCTGTATAACCCCCATCCTTTCTTCATGTGTATGTGGTTTTAATCTGGATCCTTTCTGAAGCCCCAGCCTGCCTCTGTATTTAACCTCCATCATCTTGTATTATATTTCTGTGTCTGATGGTCTTACTCTAACACCTCGGACCCCCGCAGACCCTCTCAGTTTTCCCCTATAATCGTCTCCGTTCAGCTCCTCCAGGCTCAGTTTGATTCACGGCCGCTCTCTGTTTTACCTCCTCGGCCGGCTGCCTAACTAAAACCTTGTCGGGCAAATTAAAAACAGTTTATCCCGTCGCTCTGGCCTTCATCACGAGGCCGTAAACAGAGGCTGTGATTATCTCCGCTGCTTCAAATCAAACCCCAGCTGCAGGCCGGAAACCAGAGCAGGGACTTATTAAGGAGAGACGCTGTGTGTTTCACTGCAGAGCGTTCTGTCTCTGACAGGGATTCAGATCTGGTTTCAGAGACAATGAGTGGGACACATTGCTGTGGTGACAGATGGAAATGTTCCTGTGAGACGGACTAACTGCTCGTGGCACTAACGTCTCGCGGTTCCTCTGGTTTCTGTGAGGGTAAATTGGAGCCAACAGATCCGTGATGCAGGCTCCGTGAACTCAAAGGGAAGTCGACGTAATGACGCTTAATCGCTGACTTTCTGATGGCTAATGAGCCCAGAAGGGACCGTCGGGTTGGATTAGAGCTCAGGGGCTAACACTAACCTACAGGAGCAGCAGGAGACATGCTACTGAGGGACATGTGGAGACAGAAGCACCCGAGACGCCCTCCTTTAGTCTCTGTTTCCTGGTTTTAACTGACAGACAATAAAAAGGAAGTGATGTGTTGTCATTGCAGTGTGTGTAAGGTCCAAAGTCATTCACAGAGGGCCACATACAGAAATCACACGTCAGCCAAATCAATGAAATGTAAGTAAATGAAGACACTTCAATGTGTCTTAAGAAGAAAACAGCTTACATCAGAGTTTTCCATGGGGTTTTATTGATGTGTTATTGACTTTAATAAGGGGAAATCGATTTCAAGTGTGCTATGAAAATCAGTTATTGGTTATTAATTGAATCTATTTTAAAAATGGGCTCATTAACACATGAATACTGCGTCATATATTTGTATACATTTAAGAAGTACAATATAAGACAAACACACGTTTCAGGTGCGAGCCAGATAACGTTACACTTTAAGAATTAGCTGTGGGCCGATTCAAAAGGTGCCGTAGTTTGGACACCCCTGGTCTAAAGTGTCCTTCCTGGACTCCCAAATGAAATAAAAACCATTACATTTTTGGTCATATTTGTGTGTTTCATATTTGTTCACGGCTAATATCCCACTGCTCTACAAAACCTTGAAATCTTGCCATGTTATTAGTCTCATATCTAGTCAGAATATGTCTGATATAAGACATAATAACTTCAGAAGTAACACTGCAGTGAGATATCAGGTCTAGTTTTTAGACAATGCATCATCTTGTTAAGTCAAAGAATCTTATTTTGAGTTGCATCTCAGAGGAAACACACCGTGTCGTCTGATAGACGACACGGTGTGTTTCCTCTGAGATGCATCTCAGAGGAAACACACCGTGTCGTCTGATAGACGCTTTTATCCAAAGCGACTCACACACATTCAGCGCTGGGCAACCCCCCAGGAGCGCTTTGGGTGAAGCGTCTCAGGGACACAACGACATGCTGACTGCAGAGGGGCTCGAACTTGCTACCCCCTGATTCGAGGCTCCATCACACTATCCACTGAGCCACAGCCTCCCCACGTATCACGTATTTATTAGAAAACCACCAACCAATCAGAACACAGAAAACCTTTGAGCATTTGCGGCTTATCTTGTAACAACATTTCCTGATTCTGGTCAAATATAGTTGAAAATGAGTTCTCCAGATAATACAAGATGTGATTTATCCAAATATCCCTTGTTATTTCCAGAGCTCTGAGCCAGCTCACGCCCACGTGTTCTGCTGGCAGATCTTTGGACTGATTTCAAGTGGAAACACCTTGTTTTCGTTATCGTTGAACTAGTTTTTGGAGCAGCATTTTTGCCAGTGTGGTTAACCCTAACACATTCTGGAGCATTTTGGTTTAATGATTCATTTGGACAAGTTAAGCTTTTGTATATTTTTTAACTTAGAAGGAACACAGATGTCTCGAGGATCCAAACGTTTCTTTCTGACAAATTTGAACGTGTTTTAATGCTGTTACTTTCAATAAACAGGTCAAACTTACCTTGCAGACGGTCGTTAAAACTGGGGTCAAAGTCATTGCTCCCTATGGACACTGTGTTGATTTTGGATCAGAAGACCCCGGTAGTCTTTGGCCTCATGTCAGCCTCAGAGCTGCTAGCATGGCCTTGTGTTAGGAAGGTATAAATAATTAGAAGTGTATGAATGTGTATTTCTATGAGTTGATTATATGCACATGTGTTTAATGGTTCTACGTCTGTACGCTGGGACACATGTAGTCGAAGGTTAGAGACACACTTTCAGGATATTTTCTTTACACTCCTGAAGGTGTGAGGTTCATAAAGGGGCCATTCACCAGCATGAACCCCCCCACTGACACCTGCAGAGCTTTAATATACGGAGCTGTGAGAAGTCATAAATCTCTGCAGCTAATAGCAGCTCTGAGACCTCTCCTGAAGCTCAAATAATATCTGTGTTCCTCCTGAAGCTCAAATAATATCTGTGTTCCTCCTGAAGCTCAAATAATATCTGTGTTCCTCCTGAAGCTCAAATAATATCTGTGTTCCTCCTGAAGCTCAAATAATATCTGTGTTCCTCCTGAAGCTCAAATAATATCTGTGTTTGTCCTGAAGCTCAAATAATATCTGTGTTTGTCCTGAAGCTCAAATAATATCTGTGTTCCTCCTGAAGCTCAAATAATATCTGTGTTTGTCCTGAAGCTCAAATAATATCTGTGTTCCTCCTGAAGCTCAAATAATATCTGTGTTCCTCCTGAAGCTCAAATAATATCTGTGTTCCTCCTGAAGCTCAAATAATATCTGTTCCTCCTGAAGCTCAAATACTATCTGTGTTCCTCCTGAAGCTCAAATAATATCTGTGTTCGTCCTGAAACTCAAATAATATCTGTGTTCCTCCTGAAGCTCAAATAATATCTGTGTTCCTCCTGAAGCTCAAATAATATCTGTGTTCCTCCTGAAGCTCAAATAATATCTGTGTTTGTCCCCCTAACCCTAACCCTGATGTTCCTCCGGCTGCAGGGCGCCTCCACGCTGTATTATAACCATGATTATAACATGTCGTACTTTAAAGAGTAATGCTATTACTTAGCATAGCGTAGCCGGCTTTATCCACCTCTATCAACCTTTAGATGCCAAGTAAATGGTTTTTAAGCTTTTAAATGAACTGTTATAACAGTTTTTCACGAGGGATAAACGAACTTTCTAGATGACCAATATGTGATTACTTTATCCAAATAACGTTTATTTGAGAATTGATTGAATAATTCATATTGAAATGTGGAGATAGCTACCATTACCACCAGCTATCATTCAGTAGCGATCTCGTTAAATGGGTGGCTAATGTAAGTGTGCAAACGTTAGCTAGCTTGATGGATGGCAAGCTAACATCCTCTAGTTGGCTAACGTTCGCATGGTTAATAGCTTGTTAGATAAATAGCTAACATTGGCGACACACTTTACCTCACATTTACTATATACAGTATTGATCAGTGGCGAGCCGTGACTTTTATACCTAGGCCCCTGACCCCCCCCCCCACCCCCCCCCCCCCCCCCTTCCCTCGAAAAAAAGAAAAAAGAAGAGTTATTAGGTCACAGCGCAAACGCATCAATGACAGCGACCCTCTACCACACAGAACAACACCATCTAAACACCCATCCTGACAGCGCACCCACAGCCAAGTAACAATTACACATGAATGAAGTCGGCACGGCGGCCCACATTGAACATGACTCCTACCTCTGATGATCAGATCACTGAAACACAAAGTCCATCCTCCTGTCCTTCTGGATGAAGCACTTGATGGCGGGTCATGCAGCTGATCCTTTGCCACTCCAGTTTATCATTGGAACTCAATCTTGAAAATGACTCGGTTAATCATTTATGTCCTCACTATCACTGACATGAGCCATCATGAGCGAACTGATGCTAATCAGAAATCTATCGATTAGATTTATGATTCGAAAATTATAAAAGTAGGGTAGACATGTGGAGATTATCCGGCTGAACAAAACGTGCATTTATCTAACAGGTTCGTTTTCCACAGACCTTATTTCCAGCTCTTTTCCAAAACCCTCTGGAGAAATCCCGTTGCTTTGTTGTCGAGGGAACCAGCAGCTTACTTCCGGGTTTTAGGACGCGTCACTGCACCACTTGCATAGACTTCACAGCGGGCGGAACTTGTCATAAAGTCCGCGAAAATAAAGCCCACCCATTTAGAGGGAAGATATGATTGGTCAATTGTCCTGTCACTTGACATTACTCTCTCGTTGAGTTCCTATAGCGGGCCCTCTGTGAATGTACAGAGGGACCAACGAGCTCTCCCGTCTTCACAGTCACTGCAGAGACGGCATTTAACCCTTCACAGTCCAACAGAAACTGAACAGGCAGATTCAAAGGATTTATTTCTTTGGAAATGTTATTTTAAATACAATTAAATCAAGTTATTTTGTTAAAACTAATGAAAAATATTTTTAAAAAAATATTTAAAAAAAAAATATTTAAAAGAAAATGTTTTTTTTTTAATGTTTTCAAATATTATTTTTTAGAATATCTTAGGCCCTCAGAGAGGCAGAGCCGTCAGGGCCCTCTAGGTCCTCTCTGAGGGCCCTCTAGGTCCTCTCTGAGGGCCTAGAGGGCCCTGAGAGAGGACCTAGAGGGCCCTCAGAGAGGCAGAGCCGTCAGGGCCCTCTAGGTCCTCTCTGAGGGCCTAGAGGGCCCTCAGAGAGGACCTAGAGGGCCCTGACGGCTCGCCACTGGTTGATAGCTTATGTTAGTTAGATACATAGCTAACGTTCGCTAGCTCAATAGCTAGCTCACGTTTGCTAGCTCAATAGTTAAAGTTTGCTAGCTAACGTTCACTAGCTCCATAGCTAACGTTCGCTAGCTAACGTTCGCTTGCTAACGTTCGCTTGCTAACGTTCGCTAGTTCATTAGCTAACGTTGAACTGGAGCTGCAGGACTTTCTAAGAAAGAAAGAAACACAGGACAGTCAGACAGATGTAGTGTTTGGATCAGAAACCTGACGTGATGAACACAGCACTTTAGAAGAGGTGGTTCCACAGGAGGAACCTTCACAGGGCTTCATGGTTCCTTCATGTTTCCTTCATGTTTCCTTCATGGTTCCTTCATGTTTCCTTCATGGTTCCTTCATGTTTCCTTCATGTTTCCTTCATATTTCCTTCATGTTTCCTTCATGGTTCCTTCATGGTTCCTTCATGTTTCCTTCATGTTTCCTTCATGTTTCCTTCATGGTTCCTTCATGGTTCCTTCATGTTTCCTTCATGGTTCCTTCATGTTTCCTTCATGTTTCCTTCATGGTTCCTTCATGGTTCCTTCATGTTTCTTTCATGGTTCCTTCATGTTTCCTTCATGTTTCCTTCATGGTTCCTTCATGTTTCCTTCATGGTTCCTTCATGTTTCCTTCATGTTTCCTTCATATTTCCTTCATGTTTCCTTCATGTTCCCTGCAGTGAAATGAGAGTCTGTTGACTGCAGAGAGAGAGTAATTTCATGACCTTGCAGTCACACGGCAGCGACGTGTTAATGAAAGTGGCACATACTCAACCTGAAACCTGAAGCTCTAAAAACAAACCAGCGAGGTGAGCAGCAGGTAAATACACCTGCACAGATTCATCACTTTATGCAAACATTACATAAATACTGTCACACAGACGCTGACATGAAGTTGGAGCGCTGACTGCTGAAGTTCAGAGACTCACAAAGAGCTCAGTGTGTGATGTGTAAGCATTCACACATGCTCACACGCACACACACACACACACACACACACATACATGCACACACTTGCGGAAGGACTACTCAGATCTTTTCCTAACAGTAAAAGTTGCCATACCAAATTGTGTTGCAGGTAAGAGTTCTGCATTCAAAATCTTTATTTTAAAAGGAAAAGGAACTGGTTTCGAATATACGTAGAGTAACAAAGTTAAGATCACTCTTTATGCAGAATCTTTATGAAATGAGTGGATTATGATTATTATCAAGATGGTGCAAATGCCCAAAGTGCAGAAGAAATATAAAAATGGCAAAAATGGAAATACTAAAGTGAAGTACCTCAGAAGTACTAAAGGAAATGTAAAACTGTGTTGAAATGTTGCTGCCGATCACATCTGTATCCACATTTACAGTTTTACAGCAGATATGGCTTCAAAGTGTTCAAGTTTTCAAAGTAAATAACGAGTTATAATTTCTCCTCTAAATGTTTAAATATCTCCACGTTCATCTCATGTTTCTCTGCTGGATTTATCTTTATTATTCTTAAAGAAAAGTCTGTGTGCGTCAGGGGTCAGGAGCAGCTTTCCAAACACAAGATGTGAGTGTGTGTGTGTGTGTGTGTGTGTGTGTGTGTGTGTGTGTGTGTGTGTGTGTGTGTGTGTGTGTGTGTGTGTGTGTGTGTGTGTGTGTGTGTGTGTGTGTGTGTGTGTGTGTGTGTGTGTGTGTGTGAGGGCCCATGTGCTAGTGATTTCTCCTCTGTGTTTGGGGTCCGTTAGGGGCCCCCCCACTGTCAGCAGCCGATAATGAGAGGTGTGCTGGCTGCTGATTGGCTGAGAGGTGAAACACTTAAACAGCGAGTCATCATGTCCTCAGACAGAGAGGTTACTCTGAGGACAGACATCAGTAACCCTTAAAGACTCAAATATAACTACAACCAGCAGATAACCTTTTATTAGAATTATGGTTGAGAAACAAGTCAAGAGTCTCAGAAACAAGTCAAGAGTCTCAGAAACAAGTCAAGAGTCTGAGAAACAAGTCAAGAGTCTCAGAAACAAGTCAAGAGTCTGAGAAACAAGTCAAGAGTCTCAGAAACAAGTCAAGAGTCTCAGAAACAAGTCAAGAGTCTGAGAAACAAGTCAAGAGTCTCAGAAACAAGTCAAGAGTCTGAGAAACAAGTCAAGAGTCTCAGAAACAAGTCAAGAGTCTGAGAAACAAGTCAAGAGTCTCAGAAACAAGTCAAGAGTCTCAGAAACAAGTCAAGAGTCTGAGAAACAAGTCAAGAGTCTGAGAAACAAGTCAAGAGTCTGAGACACAAGTCAAGAGTCTGAGAAACAAGTCAAGAGTCTGAGAAACAAGTCAAGAGTCTGAGAAACAAGTCAAGAGTCTGAGAAACAAGTCAAGAGTCTGAGAAACAAGTCAAGAGTCTCAGAAACAAGTCAAGAGTCTGAGAAACAAGTCAAGAGTCTCAGAAACAAGTCAAGAGTCTGAGAAACAAGTCAAGAGTCTGAGAAACAAGTCAAGAGTCTCAGAAACAAGTCAAAAGTCTCAGAAACAAGTCAAGAGTCTGAGAAACATGTCAAGAGTCTCAGAAACAAGTCAAGAGTCTGAGAAACAAGTCAAGAGTCTCAGAAACAAGTCAAGAGTCTCAGAAACAAGTCAAGAGTCTGAGAAACAAGTCAAGAGTCTGAGAAACAAGTCAAGAGTCTGAGAAACAAGTCAAGAGTCTGAGAAACAAGTCAAGAGTCTGAGAAACAAGTCAAGAGTCTGAGAAACAAGTCAAGAGTCTCAGAAACAAGTCAAGAGTCTGAGAAACAAGTCAAGAGTCTCAGAAACAAGTCAAGAGTCTGAGAAACAAGTCAAGAGTCTCAGAAACAAGTCAAGAGTCTCAGAAACAAGTCAAGAGTCTGAGAAACAAGTCAAGAGTCTCAGAAACAAGTCAAGAGTCTGAGAAACAAGTCAAGAGTCTCAGAAACAAGTCAAGAGTCTGAGAAACAAGTCAAGAGTCTCAGAAACAAGTCAAGAGTCTCAGAAACAAGTCAAGAGTCTGAGAAACAAGTCAAGAGTCTGAGAAACAAGTCAAGAGTCTGAGACACAAGTCAAGAGTCTGAGAAACAAGTCAAGAGTCTGAGAAACAAGTCAAGAGTCTGAGAAACAAGTCAAGAGTCTGAGAAACAAGTCAAGAGTCTGAGAAACAAGTCAAGAGTCTCAGAAACAAGTCAAGAGTCTGAGAAACAAGTCAAGAGTCTCAGAAACAAGTCAAGAGTCTCAGAAACAAGTCAAGAGTCTCAGAAACAAGTCAAGAGTCTGAGAAACAAGTCAAGAGTCTGAGAAACAAGTCAAGAGTCTCAGAAACAAGTCAAAAGTCTCAGAAACAAGTCAAGAGTCTGAGAAACATGTCAAGAGTCTCAGAAACAAGTCAAGAGTCTGAGAAACAAGTCAAGAGTCTGAGAAACAAGTCAAGAGTCTGAGAAACAAGTCAAGAGTCTGAGAAACAAGTCAAGAGTCTGAGAAACAAGTCAAGAGTCTGAGAAACAAGTCAAGAGTCTCAGAAACAAGTCAAGAGTCTGAGAAACAAGTCAAGAGTCTCAGAAACAAGTCAAGAGTCTGAGAAACAAGTCAAGAGTCTCAGAAACAAGTCAAGAGTCTCAGAAACAAGTCAAGAGTCTGAGAAACAAGTCAAGAGTCTCAGAAACAAGTCAAGAGTCTGAGAAACAAGTCAAGAGTCTCAGAGACAAGTCAAGAGTCTGAGAAACAAGTCAAGAGTCTCAGAAACAAGTCAAGAGTCTCAGAAACAAGTCAAGAGTCTGAGAAACAAGTCAAGAGTCTGAGAAACAAGTCAAGAGTCTGAGACACAAGTCAAGAGTCTGAGAAACAAGTCAAGAGTCTGAGAAACAAGTCAAGAGTCTGAGAAACAAGTCAAGAGTCTGAGAAACAAGTCAAGAGTCTGAGAAACAAGTCAAGAGTCTGAGAAACAAGTCAAGAGTCTCAGAAACAAGTCAAGAGTCTGAGAAACAAGTCAAGAGTCTCAGAAACAAGTCAAGAGTCTCAGAAACAAGTCAAGAGTCTCAGAAACAAGTCAAGAGTCTGAGAAACAAGTCAAGAGTCTGAGAAACAAGTCAAGAGTCTCAGAAACAAGTCAAAAGTCTCAGAAACAAGTCAAGAGTCTGAGAAACAAGTCAAGAGTCTCAGAAACAAGTCAAGAGTCTGAGAAACAAGTCAAGAGTCTGAGAAACAAGTCAAGAGTCTGAGAAACAAGTCAAGAGTCTGAGAAACAAGTCAAGAGTCTGAGAAACAAGTCAAGAGTCTGAGAAACAAGTCAAGAGTCTGAGAAACAAGTCAAGAGTCTCAGAAACAAGTCAAGAGTCTGAGAAACAAGTCAAGAGTCTGAGAAACAAGTCAAGAGTCTCAGAAACAAGTCAAAAGTCTCAGAAACAAGTCAAGAGTCTCAGAAACAAGTCAAGAGTCTGAGAAACAAGTCAAGAGTCTCAGAAACAAGTCAAGAGTCTGAGAAACAAGTCAAGAGTCTGAGAAACAAGTCAAGAGTCTGAGAAACAAGTCAAGAGTCTGAGAAACAAGTCAAGAGTCTCAGAAACAAGTCAAGAGTCTGAGAAACAAGTCAAGAGTCTGAGAAACAAGTCAAGAGTCTCAGAAACAAGTCAAGAGTCTGAGAAACAAGTACAAGTAAATCAGAAACATTTTTGAAAAGTCTGAAGGAAAAAAAAGTCAAAATAAAAAACAATGTCAAAATTATGAAAGAAAACAAAATTAAGAAAAAATGACAAAACTCGGAGAAAATCTCAAAATGACGAGCCAAAGTTCAGTCTCAGATTGCAGTAATGCTCGTGCACTGAATACCTCAATTGCACTCTAAGGGCTTAGTGTCCACATAGCGCCGTTTCCTGAGATCCACCATCTTCTGTTGATAAAGAACATTGCAGCGGGTTCTTGAAATGCATCTATCATTCACCACGTTTCAGAGCCAAGGGAAAGCACATCCTACGTTCTTAATTCTTGGGATTGGTTCAGGTCGGTCAGACGGACACGAGGGTCTCGGGGTCAGTGTTTCTGCTCTCATTCAAACACAGCATTTCTCCAGACGTGTTGCAAAGTCATGGGAAATCAGTGGCAGATATTTCTGAACATTGCAAAGGAGGCCGTGCAGGAAATGTTCCTCAGCATTTGAGTCACAGAATACATGTATGGAAAAGATGGACTCCAACAGATTTGAAACTGATTGAAATACAACTCTCATTGTAATTTGTTAAATGCTCGCAGCTCTAATGCATCTAGTACTTATCCATATGTGTTGTATAGAGGGTCCACTGTGGTGTAGCGCAGGGGCGGACTGGCCATCGGGAGTACCGGGGGTTTCCCCGGTGGGCCGGTGCTCTGCGTGAGCCGGTCGGATTAAAAAAAAAAATTATTCTTTTTTTTTCTTTTTTTTTTTTCTTTTTTGCCTAAATCCTACCGGCCCACATTTGTCTATCAGATAGTTTCACTTTCACATATCAGTGATATCACAATACCCACCACGTGTCCCACCCACCACCCCCTTTCCCTTCCATCAGCAGTGTTGCCAGATGGGCGGTTTTCCAGCCCAATTGGGCTGCTTTGGGTTGCATTTGGCTGGTAAAATTGGGCTTGGGCTGGTGGACAGAAGTTGGGCTGGTTCAGGAAAACACCACTGGTATCACGTGTCTGTGTTGCAGTCTACCAAATGAAGTCAAACCTATTATATTTGGTATTTGAGCGGTCCATTTCTTTATTCTTATGTTCAGTGCTGCCAGCTCAATTGGCCTTGACTGAAGTATTAGCCTATAATATTAGGGCTGGTTTTTATACATTTGGGTGGATTTTGAGCACTTATTGGGCTGGTAAACATCAGACCAATCTGCAACACTGTCCATCAGCCGTAGCAGCTGTCACTGCGCAGTGAACCATCAGGAGTGACTGAGAGACCTAGCTGGCAGTTGCTTACAAAGATGGATAAACAACCTCCAAGCGTAAAGGCGGTGCACACAAATGTAGGGATAAGAAAATGAAAGCACTTGAGGAAGGTTCAGCAAAATCTAAACAAATGACAGACTTTTCGTTTGGTCGTGCAGCTGGTTCTATTTGTAGTACAACCACCACCAGAGAAGCTGATGTAACGTTAGCCAACACAGCGGCACCCAGAGCCCAGTACCAGCAGCGCCATGATGGCAAGTTAACGTTATGATTGACGCTGAAAGGGAAAATCCTCATTTGGCTAATGCTAGCTTGCTTTTTAATGTAGCAGATGAGGTAACATTAGCTAGCTAGCCTATTAGCTAGCTAATGCGTTAGCTAGGCTATTGCCTACAGTACCTTGTGTGTCCACAGGGACAGGGTCAAATTCACTCCAAGCTGCTGGTAGATTCGCTTCACTCATTGACAACGGTAATCTATTTGAACATTATAGTAGGGCTGCTCAATTAATCGTATTTTAATCACAATTACGATGTTGGCTTGCAACGATTACGAAAACAACGTAATCGAAATAAAGCGATATTTTTTTTATTATTTTTTTTTGTATTGGTTTTTCAGTTGAATTATACGTAACGTTCAGGGTAATCAACTGTTAAAAACACTGTTCAATTAATTTTTTTCAGTAAATGGATGTTTTCAAAG
>CM062270.1:38485525-38498025 GCA_031216635.1 Dissostichus eleginoides | reverse complement strand
CTCCTGTGTTCCAGAGGCTCATGTTCGATGTTTTATTGTCCGTCTGCTCGTGCTTTCTGGCTGAAGTTACCCTCACTAATGCTCTGACATCATCTCTGGATGCTGGAGTTATAACCCTCCAGAGGAACTGCTCACACGCCAACTTTCCTTCAGCTTTCCTTCAGCTGTTCCTTAGGGTCAGGGTCAGCTGATGGAAAGAAGGTCTCTCTGCAGGTGGTTGTGTGTGCAGGAGCAGAATCCTCCAGCAGGGGGCGGTGCAGGGTTAGGAACACAAACTGTGAATCAGTTCATTCATCAAGGACACACTGATGCTGTGAGGACATTAATGATGGTCAAACTTTCATTATAAGGATCCAGAAAAAGCCCTTTTTATTACAGATAAAAGCGGTACATTCAAGGTGTCAGGATGAGCATTACAGTCTGAGCACATTAGGAAACCCTCTGTACCTTTTATATAAAGTCAGATCCATTAAAGTGGTTTGAGTTCCTGAGTTGTAGATATTTGAGGACCCCTCGTCCTGCAGTGGTACACATTAAAAAACAAGATAAATATATGTTGAGGTTCAATATGCACATCTCAAGCAAGTTTAACATTTATCTAAAGACCTTTTAGTGCCTATTCTTCTCCTGTAGTGTGTTCTATAAGTGCATGTAAATGGTCTGCAAAGGCTAAAATCCCTGTGTTCTTCACTATGTAGAAGCTGCGCTTACTTTTTAATACTAAGTGTATTAGTGCACACTGCAAAGATAAATGAAGTATCTCAGGAATAATTGTCTGGTTCAAATCTTTGGTGATGATTTAAATAAACCCTTCTCTTCACAGCCGTGCTCAACTGTTAATGCTCATGTAAAGAACATGAGTTAAAGACGTCCTCTGAACCGAAACACACACACACAGGAAGGTGATTCTTCATACCTGTTAGCGCTAGCGCCTCACATCTCCACGTTCTTCCACTTCACTTTAAAGGCAGCGCGTCCAATCGATGCCGCTCCGATAGCGCAGATAAAAGACCCTGATGTGATCTCGCTGTAATGAGGTTGGGATCTGGCAGGACTTTAACAAGTTGTTACTGAACACGTGTGTTTGAATGAAGAACTGCCGCTGATAGGTGCAAGCATCTTCCTGCCAGATGAGAGGGCTTTGATGCCGATTTCCAAACACAGAATATCTAGTAAAATGTATTTTTCTGAAGTCTTTAATGTTATGCTACTCGCCTTTTAACTTCTAGACATTTATTTATACACTCTTAAAACGTCTGGGATAACTTTAGGACAGAACACGTTAGTCTAACCCACATGTTAAACGTTCCATACATCGCCTAAACATTAAATATTAACATGAAGAAAAGAGAGGGCCGGGGCTCTGTCATGAACAATGGGATAAATCTAACGTTAGCTAGTGACATAAACGAGCTAACGGCAGCTAGTGACAGAAACGAGCTAACGGTAGCTAATGTCCTTGAGTGACGATCATAAGTTAACTTCAGCTAACGTTAGCTTGTGACTGTCACTCATTCGTTTACTAATGTTAGCTTTTTACCGTCACTCACATCAGTTATCCTACGTCAGCTTACTTACATAAAGTAGCTAATTCAGCTTGTATAATGTGATGCTAAAAAAGCTAACGTTTGCTTACAAATATGACAGTCAAAAGCTAACGTTGGTTCGCTACTGTTTATAAGCTAACTTCAGCTAACGTTAGCTTGTGACTGTCACCTACATAAAGTAGTTAATTCAGCTTGTATAATGTGAGTGACGGTAAAACAGCTAACGTTAGATAACGAATATGAGTGACAGTCACAAGCTAACGTTAGCAGCAGTTCGCTTGTGACTGTCAGTTATAAACAGCAGCTAATGAGCTAACGCTAGCTTGTGACTGATTCAGCTTGTATAATGTGACGGAAAAAGCTACCGTTAGTTAATGTACTTGAGTGACAGTCACAAGCTAACGTTGGTTGGTTACTGTTTAAAAGCTCAACATATGTTACGGTATAAGCTAACATTAGCTAACACAAGCTAACGTTGAAGAAACACTCGTTTACCGGCTCTGTGGATTTAACAGCTGGAAAGTAATTAAGTAATTACTCAAGTACCGTACTTGAGTATAAAATGAAGGTACTTTACTGAGTATTTTCACATTATACTTCAACTTTAATTTGTAGGCAAACTTTTTACTCCACTTCATTATTTTGGAGATTCAAATACAAAATATAAATTAACTACAATATTATAATATATTATTATAGGCTAAGATTCCTAGTAGTGTTTAAAGTAATTCAAATAAACCCAATTTATTGGAAGTGATGAAAACATTAAGTATGCATCAATAACTATAATACCTCATTTTGAATATAAGGTGCTTAACTGGGCCTTTCTGCATAATGAGTACTTTTACTTTTGGTTCTTAACGGATTTGTAAATGCTAATATGTTTTGTTGAATTCAGGACTTGTAACTGAGTGTTTTTACACTGAAGTATTACTACTTTTACTCAAGTAAATCATCTAGTAGAATAGAATAGAAAGCCTTTATTGTCATGATACAAAAATATACAATGAGATTTTCTACAAGTTCTTATATCTCTGGGATTCCACCCAACATCAACCCAGGGTGTGTGTGTGTGTGTGTGTGTGTGTGCGTGTGTGTGTGTGTGTGTGTGTGTGTGTGTGTGTGTGTGTGTGTGTGTTGTGTGTGTGTGTGTGTCTGCACCGTGGACAGGATTGTTTCCAGGAGGCCCTAATGAAACGCAGATCATTTCATCGCAGTGTAAACTAATAAAGGCGAACAAACAGCGGCTCGGGACGTAATCAGACCTGACGGCGAGTGACAGGCGAGCATTAGCTGCCTGTCACTAAATTAACTTTTAGTCTTTGGCGGGCGGAGAGTCACCGTTAAAGAGCAGAGAGTCACCGTTAAAGGGCGGAGAGGAGATCATGGAAGCCATTATGAGGCGACCTGTGAACCCTAAGAAGACCCCGACAGAGACAGGGGTCAGAGGTCATGCAGGCCATTAGCGTAGCATTATTCAAGGCTTTAATTGTCATGTGTACAGAGCTACAGTGTAGATATGACAATGAAAATCTGAGGCTCCTCCAACAGAGCAACACAGATAATAGTGCAAGTAAATACAATAGAATATAATAGAAATAGTGCAGAATAGTCTCTATACAAGTAATTGGAATATTGCAACCCAGTCTCACTGCATTTCGTGTTATAGTCACGAAGTAAATGTAATCTATTGATCCGTGTTCACCAACACTCGTGCCACACAGAACGATTTAAAAAGCAAGGTATTTCTATTGGTAGTATGTTTCGTGCCTGCACCTCGTCTTTTTGTCAGGTCGGGTCTTGGAAGACCGGAAGCTGTGTGGTTCATAAAAACATGTTCTTACTCAATATCAAGCCACGATTATTGTTTTTATTTTAAATTGTATAATGTCGGACTTTTTTTGCCGTCCGTGAGGAAAAGAAATGGCTCAGAGCCTCAGAACACTGACATCTGTATTTTTTAATCTGTTTTTCCTTCTAATTTGTTATTATTTACATTGCTTTTAAAAAAATTCTGTGTGACACAAAAAAAATGGGGAAATGGTGAACACGAATCAATAGATTAATTTTGTGACTTATAACACGAAATGCCGTGAGACTGGGTTGAATATTCATGAGTTGCAAACAGATGAATGTTATGGATGCACATTTACATGCTGCCCAAACACTGACGGGATGAGGAGCTGTATGCGTGTGTGTGTGTGTGTGTGTGTGTGTGTGTGTGTGTGTGTGTGTGTGTGTGTGTGTGTGTGTGTGTGTGTGTGTGTGTGTGTGTGTGTGTGTGTGTGTGTGTGTGTGTGTGTGTGTGTGTGTGTGTGTGTGTGTGTGTGTCTTTAAGAGCATTAGCCTCATCTCCCGCTCCATTAGAGACGTTTCCCTGCAGAGCGAGCTTTAACACTCATCATAATCCGGCTGATCTCTGAGATGTTTGCTGGAGCTTTAGAGAGTTCATTTCCCTGATAACCCAGTTAGAGGAGGCTTAGGAAGTGTTGAGGAGAAATGTTAGAGAGGGACACGAAACATTGGATCTGAGACGAGGCGCTACACGCAAAAACATGTTTTAAATACAGCGGTCATTTGGAGATTTGGGGTCTTTTTTCAGACAACTAAGAAGAGTTAAGTGTTGATCTTAGAGAGGATATAAAATACTCACTTAGAGACGAGAAACTGAACCAGAGACGGTCAGAAACACCTTTTTACCCATGCACTGGTCTTTTTAAGAACTTAAGCTATTTTGCTTCTAGCAGACGAGTTAAAAGAAAACATCCAAACTTTACCAACTGTCCATTTGTAGTTCTGTTGTGAACCCGGAGATGTAAGAAGTATATAGCATGGGTCTCCAGTATTCAGAAACCACCGGATGATAACTTGCATTTGTTCGGCATATTTGCAAAAATGTTACTTGCTTTTTTAATTCTATTTTGAGATGTTTTGATTCTAGGATTGTTTATTTCTACTCTTAATTTCTCTAATGTGCAATGCCTTGTCTTTTATGCTGCTGCAACGCAAACATGTCCCAAATAGGATCAATAAAGTAAATCTTATCTTATCTTATTTGGACAAACGTGACAAAATGGTTCAATACATTTAAATCTTGGACAATTTTTGAGGGCTTTTTGGGGTCGGAGAACTTGTAATATAAAGAGTTTTACAGAGATATCTAAGTGTTAATGTGTTAACCTGTAGTCTTTAGTTCATTGTTGAGATATTCACTAACAGCTCCAAGTATATATATGTTTGTTTCTGAACATTTATCATAATCAGAGACATGTTTTTGTGTCTTCCTGTTGGTGTAGAACTGTGTTTCATGTTCATGGCTGATGGGGGATGGTGGGAGGAATCTGACCCGCCTCTCTTTCTACCAGTGTATTGTCACACTTTAGACAACATGCACACACACCCTGCATGCTCACACACACCATGCACACACACACACACCATGCACGCTCACACACACACACACCATGCACGCTCACACACACACACACTGTGCACGATAACAGACACATTGCATGCTCACACACCATACAGGCTCACACACTGGGCATGCTCACACACACTGTGCATGCTCACCTAAACACACACACACCATGCATGCTCACACACACACTGTGCTTGCTCACACACACCCTGTCCCTGCATGCTCACACACACACACACACACACACACACACACAGAGCGGTGGGATGGTGTGTGACTCTTCCTCTGGGGTTGAGTTTAATTGTTTGGTCATCGTCTCCATGCTCTCTGAGTCACAGTCAATAAAGCCACATTAGAGGGACAGGACTTGAGGGGCAGGACCCCGGCGTGGGGGGGGAATATAAGAATATAATGAGACCGGACCCTCCCCGAGTCTCTCTCTGATATCAGGACTGTCACTGCCCCCTTTGTCCGCCCAACGACTCATTCTTACCCGGCAACAGCTCCTGAGTCTGAGGGACTCCGTGAGAGAGAATTAGCATCTGTGAACGTTGGGTTTTAAATGAGAATAGCCCGTATCCTGCATTTAGTCAATCACCTAATTCACAGATATCTTTGGCAAACCATGGCATTGTAGGTGACCTTTGCTAATGCATTAAATCCTGTTTAAAATCAGAGTTCACCCTGTAGAGTGTCCGGCTGTCGCTAACTTTAGCTTCGGCTGGTTTCTTGAATAGTGACATTTAAATCTGGTGTAAGTACTTGTCTTTAGCATCCGTTTTAAATGCTAAATGGTTTCTTCACAATACTTATTTTTTGTTATCCTTGTATATTTATTTTTTTATTTACTTTGCAACTCATTCTTTTAGATTGTTTATGTTCGCAGCACCAGACACCAAGCAGATTCCTTGTATGTGTGAACGCCAGTGGCGAACCGTCAGGGCCTTCAAGGTATTCAGAGAACACCCTGGAACACTCAGATAAAACAAACAAAAAATCGAGTTAATTATATAAATAAAATGTATATAAAATGAATAAATGAGAATGGTATCTGTGTTGTTGATCTGTAATATTAGTGTTACGTTGATTTGTTTGTCCTTCTCGGTCCATGCACGACGCATTTCAGTGGTTTTGTGTTAGAAAAGAAAGCAACCAATCAGATCTTGTTCTGGGTCTCTGGGTAGAATATCCTTCAACCAGGTATTCTATATCCTTGATAGAAGGCCCTGCCGTTGCACTGAATGAGAGCGTACGTTTGGACTGACAGTTTGATCAACCTTTCAGAGTTTCCCTCGGTTCCAGGTGCTCTCGAAGGCCCGCTAGTTCACTGGCTCGAGACAGAGGATCTAGATGAATGCGACGAAGCAATTCAGGCCGTTTTATTGTTTTTAACGTTGAAATGATAAGTGCAACAGGTGAAGAGGAAGTTGTTGCGGATTTGTTGTCAGTACCCTTTTCAAGACGACAATTCAGTGAAAAGACGGAGGGGGGGGGGGGGCGCGGCGGCGGGTGGGGGGGTGGTGTGTGTGTCTACAGAAGGTCCAGTTGTGATAGACACGGTTCGTCACTGGTGAACGCACCTGGCGATAAACTGGATTCTGATTCTCTGAGAGCTTCAGGTCTAGATGTTCTGGTGTTTATTACAGCAGCTAAATGACCAACCAGCGATCATGGTGGGTAAAATCAGCAAAACTCAATTATGCAATTTCACGTTAAAATAGGGAGGTTGTAAGCTAACCGCTAACGTTTGCTCCTGTAGTTTCTAGACGTCCCATCACTCTGAATATAGTTAATAAACGGTAAAGATGTGTCTTCAGACTGGATAGAGTCAGTTTATGAGAGCTTCTGCAGAGGGTTAGGGCTAGGGTTTCTGCAGAGGGTTAGGGTTAGGGCTTCTGCAGAGGGTTAGGGTTAGGGCTAGGGCTTCTGCAGAGGGCTAGGGTTAGGGTTAGGGCTAGGGTTAGGGCTAGGGCTAGGGCTTCTGCAGAGGGTTAGGGCTTCTGCAGAGGGTTAGGGCTAGGGTTAGGGCTAGGGTTAGGGCTTCTGCAGAGGGTTAGGGCTAGGGTTAGGGCTTCTGCAGAGGGTCAGGGTTAGGGCTAGGGTTAGGGTTAGGGCTTCTGCAGAGGGTTAGGTCTAGGGCTAGGGTTAGGGTTAGGGCTTCTGCAGAGGGTTAGGCCTAGGGCTAGGGTTAGGGTTAGGGCTTCTGCAGAGGGTTAGGTCTAGGGTTAGGGTTAGGGCTTCTGCAGAGGGTTAGGGTTAGGGCTAGGGCTAGAGTTAGGGTTAGGGCTAGGGTTAGGGCTTCTGCAGAGGGTTAGGGTTAGGGCTTCTGCAGACCAAAGCTCAAAGGGGAAGTCTGTCTTCGCTGATTCTAAATGAGAAGGGACCAAATCCTGTTTCCCTCAGTTATCACCTCTCCATCAGATATCATTTATCTTTTGCAAACCGTATCATTTCTCTAACGTGAAGAGAAGTCACACGCAGCCTCTGAGGCGGAAAATGAAGCGATCAGATTTAATGTGAATCACATGTTGCAGCAGATCTGCATCTGATGGTTTCAATGTTTGAACGTTGTGATGGGATAGCCATAACATGTCAACTGTGGGGGGGGGGGGTGATGGTGGATGAGATAACCAGCTCACTGACCTCTGATGACCACACACACACACACATACACACACACACACACACACATCAGGTCTGGTTGTGTAGATAGTAGTTGACACACTGTGGTGAGTCCTAAAACCCTGAAATGACTTAGCTTTTCCTACTTTCGGTTACCTCCTCAGAGCTAATAATGTGTTGTTATAAGACATAATGAGTCTGTTGATTGTGTATATATATGTATATTCATATTTGTATACGTATGCCCACTGCTCCTGGTACTAGGATGGGTTAAAAGCAGAGAACACGTGTCACTGTGTGCTCTGTGCTCTGCATGTGTTTCCATTAGAGGGTTTCATCCTCCAATTCTATTCATATTTTTCTATGCATTGTATTTTGTATTACTCTGGATTGTGGGAAACGGTATTTCGATCTCTCTTTCTGTACACACAAACTGAAAGATCGACAATAAAGTTGACTTTGACTAAGACATGTCAGTAATGGTTGTGACGATATAAAACATGAAATTGCCAAAAACACAATCCCAAAACATAATCTGTGCAGAAATCGAAATCGCAAAAAGACAAGACCTCCAGCAGGGCGATGGTGCGTTCAGAAGCCCCTCCCATTTCCTCAATTGGGGGATCCAATTGGTTGTGGTCTTGAGCTTTAGGGGGTGAAAGGGAAACAACATGGACAAAGACAAAGAGATTATTTTTGCAGATGGGAACACTCAAAATGAAACAGAATATCGAGATGTTCCGACTCCATGAAGGCACAGAGGTCATTTCTTACACCGCTAACGATAGATAGTGTGAGCACCAAGTCCTACGTCATTTGGGTTTAGCCCAGATTACTTCTTTGGCTCCTGTAACCCTCCACCAAGAGTCGAATGGACAAACCTCCTTAATAATGGAGATAATTATAAAATCCTTTAAAGTCTTTATCAAGGTTAAAGTAGGTCAATTAAATATACCTGTTGTGTTAACAGTTACTGTGTTTGCACAAACAGCGTATGAAGGTCTGATGTTGTTCACAGTGATGTCACAGTGATGTCACAGTGATGTCACACTGATGTCACAGTGATGTCACAGTGTACCTGTGCAGCAGACATCCAGGTGTTTATGTTTTACTGAACATGAGAGTGTGTATTTAAAGTCTGTTGGTGAATAACTGGACACAGCCACCCCCCCCCCCCCCCCCCCCCCCTCTGTCGGACACATAACTCACACCAGCTTCTTGGACACACTGTTCACTGATAAATCTGCTGCTTTTATGAGCCCCTGTACACACACACACAGACACACACACACACACACACACACACACTCACACACTCTATGGGAAGGTCACACACACCTCGGACATTCTCTGAATGTTCAGTTTTGTATTTTGTGTAAAAAAAAAAAAAACTGAATCACTAAAGACGTGTTTTTCTCAACATTACTTTTTTTTCAAACTTCATGTTAGCTGAACTTGAACTCTCCGTCTGTCAGTTTCTTTTCTCTGTTTCCTTCAGTGTTGATGCTTCAGGAGGTTTTCAGCATATCTTCTGATATAAATATATAAAGCAGTAAAAACAGTGTATAAAGTTTCAGTTTGAGGTTAAAATCTGAGTTTCTGTTGGACGCTGACGTCAGCTGACGTCCCATCACTAACTCCTTCATCCCGTTATAAATGAGGTTCGTTAGTTAGCCAATCTCCAAACCTCAACCTCACCTTTAACCCCCGCTGAGATACTCTCACCTTCATCCGGCCTCTTTGTTTCACTACCCACCCTCCCTCCTTCATCCCTTTCTACTATCTACTTCATCCCTATTTACAACCCTTAATCCCTTTCCTACCTCCTCTTTACCCACATCCCCGCATCCTTCCTTCCTCCTTTCCTTCATCCCTTCCTCTCTCACTACAATAATTAATCCTTCACTTCCTATATCCCTTCATCCTTTGATTCCTCCCTTCCTTCTTCCCTTTATCCCTTCGGCCATTCATCCCTACAACCCTTAACCCTCCCTTTCCTAAATCTGTTCATCCCTCCCTTCCTCCCCTCCTCTCCTCATCCCTCACTCCCTACATCCCTTCCTAACTCCCACCCTCCGTCTCCTCATCCATACATTGCTATGACCCTGATCCCTAACTCCCTTCATCCTTTGATTCCTCCCTTCCTTCTTCCCTTCCTCCCTTTATCCCTTCATCCATCCCTCACTTGCTACATTATTTTATCGCTCACTCCCTTTATTCCTTCCTCCTCCCTTCCTTCTTCCCTTTATCTCTTCGGCCATTCATCCCTGCCAATCTTAACCCTCCCTTTCCTAAATCCCTTCGTCCCGTCCTACAACCTTCCCACCGCTCGTCCCTAACAACCTACATCTCTTCATTCCTTTTATCCCAATCACTTTATTCCTCCCTCCCTCCTCCCTTCCTCCTCCCTTCCTCCTTCCTTCCTCCTTCCTCCCTTCCTTCCTCCTTCCTTCCACCCCACATTATCCCCTATACCTCCCTTCATCATTGTATCCCTTCCTCCCTCCCTACATCTCTTTATACCTACAAGCCCCCATCCTTTCAGCCATTCCTCCCTACATCTCTAGGACCCTTAACCCTCCTTCCCTCTATCCCTCCCTCTCTCCTTCCCTCTCTCCTTCCCTCTCTCCTTCCCTTCTCTCCTTCCCTGCCCCCCTCCCTGTCTGGAGGCTTGTTTTCAGATTGGGTTAGAAAGGATTTCCTCAGCTCATGGAAAGTGGTTTCTCTCTCTGGTTAGAGTCTGAGTCTCTTGTGTGGCCGTGGGTTTAAGCCCACCTGCCAAACTAATTTACGACCTCGTTCAGAGAGACTGTGCCCGGCGTCCTGAAGGTTTCTGGGTTTCTGGCCCCAGCGCTGCGACAGTATTTCACGATGATCAGGCTCTCCCTGGCGGTGCCATAAAACACTTCATATTACCACAGCTCATATTACACACTCTGCAGAAACCCTTTATTAACACTGTCTGCCTCACACTTTAGGAGGCGGTCCAAGCCGGTTCCTGGCGGTCACACGGTGGTCAGATGGAGAAGTCATTACAGCAGAACTCTCCTATTAGAATATTACATTTCAGTAGAACATGTGTTGTTGGTCCAGATAGCTGCATGTTTCACTGACACTAAATCTACGGAGGTCCAGAACTCCTCCATCAGGAGGAGCAGCTTCAGAAAGGATGCAGATATAAAAACACAAATGTTCCTCATGAAGAAACATCTTCAGCAACAACACGTGCAGCATTTAGAGAACATTCAGCAACTTGAGGAGACATGGCAGCGTTTACTAAAAGCTGCAGAAACCAAACGCTGCAGAAACAAAACGCTGCAAGAAGGTATTAAACGATATTGAAGCTTCTTGTTTTGTATTTGCAGCGCTTCGTTCCTGGAAAACATTAAAGGTCCCATGTCATGGCCATTTCTACTGATCATAGTTCCCTTGTTGAGGTCTACTAGAATACATTTACATTGTTCAATGTTCCAAACTCACATTGGTTTCTCATACAGCATCTCTGTATAGTATGTGTATTCACTCTCTGTCCTACACGGCTTGTTGGAGCTCCTGCCCCCCCCCCTCCCTGTGAGCCCAGTGGCCGTCTGTGAGACACAGCGAGACACAGCGAGACCCAGCCCGAAACCAGCCTCGCCGCGTCCCGCCGTCTCAAGCGGAGAAATAGGTGGAGCTGTAGCTGAGGAAAGATTGTGTGTGTGTGTGTGTGTGAGGAAGCCGTTACGTTACGTCACTATAACCAGGAAGAAAAAGAGGCGTCCTGGGGCAGCAGAGACAGGTCTTCTCTGAGTTAGAGTTGTACTCGCTACAGGGTGCACTTTGAGGGTTTGTGACTCTGCAGACCGTTCACATGCAGAAGCTACAGAACACACAAGGGGACGGGTCAGAACCAGAGAAGCATGACATGGGACCTTTAAGTAGAAGAACAGAAGTATTGTCAGCTAAATGCTGTGAATATACTTCTTCAAGTATCAACCCGTTGTGCACGATGGCTCTTTTGAACGTATTAAAGGATATTGATCCGTTATGAGCCGCCTCGGTTCTGGTGAAGTTAGTATTTCTGTGTTTACGAGAGTCCAACGTGTCCCACAGATATTAACGTGCCCTCGTCGCTCATAGCAACCCGACCCTGACTTACGGCTGTAACCAGGGCAGAAAATGTTAAAGCTCACTTTATGTCTGTTTTTCATTGGGGGGGGGGGTGGGGGGGTTGTGTTTATTATGTCACATTCTTTCACACGCAGTGAAAAGGCGGGAGTTTGTGAGTCCGTGCGTCCTTTCAGCGAGGCATTACCATGTCCTTTGATGGACTTCATTGGGCCCAAAGCAGGAGGACGTAACCCTGTTTATTTAAATGTGCAGCTTTGTGGGCCTCTAAATGCTGCTCTGCTGCTCCATTCAGCGCCAAAAACAAAAACCTTTGACCTCTTTTGTCTCCGGCTCCATTCGATGGCCATCCTTGTGCTGCGTAGATTTCTCATTTTAACAATTTTGCAGTAAAACGAGGTGGTTTCCCTTTGGCTCTCCTGGCTGGGCGTCTGTGCCGTTTGGTGGGAACGTGCACCTCGACACTTCTTCTTCTGTGGTGCTGCGATGACATCAGTCCTTTTAGCTTTCTCCCCTCAGCTTGTTACAATTAAAAGACACAAAACAGATTCCCAGCCAGGCCGTCTCCGAGCCGCCGGTCGCTCTTATTCCACATAATGGCAGGATTAGCTAACTCATTATTACAGCTAATATTCAGCTGGCGCTCTGCAGCTCCTAAACTCTGACAGATTATAATATTTCATCTCACAAAAGAGCTTTTAAAGTCCTAATGCAGCCCTGCACTTCTGGGTTGATGTTAGACTTCAGGGTGAGTCACGGGTCACTTTAAACACTGACAGTTAATATCAAGTTTTAAAGCAGTG
>CM062270.1:38480525-38483025 GCA_031216635.1 Dissostichus eleginoides | reverse complement strand
TTTTTCCATCGCTTTTGTGTTACAAATATCAAAACAATAACAAAATATATCCGTCGTAAACTAAACCGGAAACAGCAGTATATTTTATTTTGTTAACACTGTAAACTTGACAGCTTTTAACCCAAACCACCTACTGGTTAAAGCACGTTATTACACGTTTAGAGTCATTGCGATGCAGGTCGATTGTGTTGCTTTTTAATGACTGTTTAAAATGCCTTTTTCTTCATGTCTTTCATTTTTGTAAAGCACTTTTGAATGTGTTATATTTTATGAAAACATTTAAATATTAAGAGTACATACAAAATAGGAGGAAAGTAGAAGGTCAATGATAGAAATATAGAATAGAAAATATCAAGAAGATACTGTAAATGATATCTAGAATAAAACAGTTTAGTGCCGGATGTACAAAGATATTAATAGGAGGACGTGCAAAACAGACAAACTAATTAGGCTTTATTTAAACATTAAAGAATACTTTAGCTTAAGGTCTTCTTTTAAATACATGTAAGCAAAAAGCTTTGGGGGTATCTGATAGATATTAAGCCTGACAAAGTACTTAACGTTTAATATATTGCATGGTGTAATGAGCACTTTTACTCATGTGACATAATTCACTCATGGAACTACGGTTTGGGGGTATTGTTCCGCACGGACACTTATGTTGACTGTACCTCCTGTGTACCTCCTGTGTACCTACTGTGTGCCCTCTTTTCTCTTCTTCCCTTCTCTTCCCGGACTGCAACCGGACAACATGTGCATTTCTGCTGCTCATTAAAGTAACCTTTTGCACCTTCGATGCACCGCCTCTGACTCCTATCTCTCGGCACTACACTGGTGACCCTGACATAAGTCTCGCAGAAGTTTCCGAGACTGAACTGAACATGGCTAGAAACGCCGTTTTTCTCAAACTGCCGGAGATTTCTGGAGACGTACGTGGCTGCCTCGTGCGCACGGACTGAGGCTCGGTGCGCCCTCCGCGGAATGGCCGAGGACGTCGCTCGCCATTCCCGCATCGTTTCGGCACTGGGGGAGAGCAAGCCTTCCGACCACATGGAGACAATACACGACCTGCTAGGTACGGAAGAACCCGTCTTCTTGCACATGGAACTGTTTCTTCGGGACATGCGGCCGCATGTCCAGCCAGCGCTCGCTAACACGGCTAGTGTTGAGCCCCCGCGCTTTAGCCGAAGAAGCTGACCGGTTCTTCCTGGCCGCCCGGCGATTTACCCCTGAGGTGCAGGCCCCGACACGCAGCGGCACCTTCCCTGGTAGGGGCACGCCGCCTAGCAGAGGCTCCGGGGCCGACGACATCGACTAATGGCTACCGGCTTGCAGCTAACGGCCGTCGACAACGGCTAACAGCTAACGGCTAACAACGGCTAACAGCTAACGGCTAACAACGACAACTAACGGCTAACAATAACAGCTAACGGCTAACAACGATGACTAACGGCTAACAACGGCTAGCAGCTAACGATGACTGACAGCTAGCGGCTAGCGGCTAACGGCTAACGGCTGACTTCGTCTATCAGTTAACGTCTGACTGTTAACCCTTTTTGGTGGTGCCTGAGAGGAGGTTCGATCATGTCTGGTCGGCCTCGTGTGGACCCTCTCGCTTTTTCACCACCTCGACGGCGGTTTCGGACGTCGCCCATGCTTTCATCAGCCCATGTGTGGCGCGCTTCGGGACCCTGTCTGGCCTCTTCCCTCGCCTCGGCAACAGCTTCGGACGTCGCCCACGCCTTCATCGGCCCGCGGGTGGCGCACTTCTGGACCCTGCCTGGCCTCTCCTCTGACCGCGGCTCACGGTTCGGCTCACGGTTCGCCTCGACGGCGGCTTCGGACGTCGCCCCGTCTGGCTCTCCCCTGTCCACGGCTCCTTCCTCCCGGGGATACCGCTCCTTCCTCCCGAGGGCTTTGTGCCCGCCGCCGCTGTGCCCTCGCCTGCGGCCGGGCAGCGCTCCCTGCTGGGGACCACCGGGATATTCATGCCCGTCCCCACGTCGCACAGCGACCCAGCTTTCTGCGGCTGGCGGATGTTTTCTTCATTCGCCACGACGCCTACCCTTGCGACGGCCCGTTCCGTGGCCCGACCCACCCCCCAGTGGGGGTGCCCTCGCCCTCGTTGGGCCACTGCCCTCTCCTGCGGCCTCCTTCCGACGGCCCGTTCCATGGCCCGGCCCTCGCCTGCGGCCCCACCCTCCTCGGCCCCTGTGGTGCTTCCTCCCGGACGCGAGGATTGTGCCATGTTTGAATTCTGGGGGGGCTGGTGTAGTGAGCACTAATTTACTCATGTTACATAATTCACTCATGGAACTACGGTTTGGGGGTATTGTTCCGCACGGACACTTATGTTGACTGTACCTCCTGTGTACCTACTGTGTGCCCTCCTTTCTCTTCTCCCCTTCTCTTCCCGGACTGCAACCGGACAACATGTGCATTTCTGGTGCTCATTAAAGTAACCTTTTGCACCTTCGATGCACCGCCTCTGACTCCTATC
>CM062270.1:38470525-38475525 GCA_031216635.1 Dissostichus eleginoides | reverse complement strand
TATTAGCATCTGTAATCTGTGGCTGGTTGTGATGATGAAACAGAGCTCCTCTCTGAAGGCTCCTTCACTCAGGGAGGTCCTCACAAGCTGAGGGTTATTGGCTTCACTGCTGACAATCTACAGAACACTGTTCTAAATAAAGCCTGGTAAACTTTGCCTTCTGCGGTCACGCCTCTTGTAAGTGTGTGTGTGTGTGTGTGTGTGTGTGTGTGTTGTGTGTGTGTGTGTGTGTGGTGTGTGTGTGGTGTGTGTGTGTGTGTGCGGGTGGCCTCCATAAAAGCAGATGTTACAGCAGCCGTAAATACAAGCTACACTTTATTCCTTTAATCAGTGATTTACAGCGGGCCGCTCTCAGCCAATCACACGGCAGCTCAGCCTCAGTTATCTTTGGCTCTCAGAGAGCATTTCTCTCCAGAAACAGAAACACCTGAACCCAGTGAGGTCAGCAGAGAGTAGATAACACATGGAGCTTACTAACTCTGGAGATACTGAGACCCAATAAAACGCTGCGGCTGACTTAAAATAACCATGGACCTGTTGGGTAATACAAATAGTTTCTCTCTTCTGATTTGGTTCTTGAAATCTAGATTTATTTTGGAAACTCTTTACATTCTGACTTTTTCTTTAAACTTTTTTTTCATAATCTCAGAATAGTTCTTGAATATTTTCAAAATTCTGACATCCTGACCTTTTTCAGAAAATCTCAATTACATTTTTGACTTTTTTCTCAAAGTTTAGATTTTTTATCGGAAAATCCCAAAAACTCAGAATTTTTCCTCAAAAACTGAATTACAGTTTTTTTCTTAAATTTTGATATTTTAGGGAAAATCTAAAAATAATGAAGTTTTCCGAAATCCCACATTTCTGACTTTCCAAAATCTCAGAATACTTGTTTCTAGACATTCTGAAATCTCAAAAGTCTGACTTATTTTTCTCACAAAATCTCAGAATTATGTCTTTTCTGAAAAATTTCACAATTTTGACTTTTCTCAGAACTCAGACAAAATCTCTTTTGGTCAGATGGTAATAAGTCGTCTTTGCTCTCGGTCACGGCGCTGTTGGACAGCAGGTTGTGAAACATCAGAATCTGAGTTCAGGTTGCAGGGTGTGTGTGTGTTTAAGATGAATGTGTTCTCACTGACACACACACACACACACTAGCCGTGCTGTCACTAACGATGCAGTCCTGACGGATCTGAACACATTAACCCGAGCTGTCGTTACGTAAGAGAAACTTTCACTTTGCCCACGGTGAGGTTATCTCCTCTGAATGAGACCCTCCTCTCATGTTCGTGTTTCGTCCTCCCGTCTCCTCTCAGAGACGCTGTGCTAATATTCTGCAGACGGGGGAAACGATGTTATCTAAAATATGCCAACTGAGCTTTTTCCCATCTCCTCGTTTTGACAAAGAAAAGCAATTAAGAAGCAGTGTGCGGCTAATACTGCTCATTACAGACCTCTGACAGCTGAGCGCCACACAAAGCAGGAATTACTGGATGGAGAGAAGTCCACTGTGGACCTGCTAACGTTTCATTTCACTGCTCTGGACTCTGGAGGGCAAACACAGAGAGAACAGTAATGCAATCCTGCTAAATAGTAATACATGCAGTAAAGAAATACTACTTTAGTGACGAGAGGTTCATTTATATTCATGTTCCCATCTAGAGTCCAGATGAACGTGCAGCAGAGGGTTAGAAACACGCTGAAAACAATAGAAAACTGCAGGAATGACTCTTCATACGTTGTCATTCAGTGGTGTTACTTTTAAGTGAGAAACCTGAGTACTTCAACTTCATTGACAACATTAGACATTCATTCTCAACGGTATGACTTTATTCTTGACATTTTGACTCTATTGCCAAAATGCAAAAAGTCTTCCTCCTCTCATTTTCACTTTAATTTGTAACGTTTGCTCCCATGATAGGCCAGAAGAATGCAAACTAATCCTTAAAATGTGAGAAATATCCAGTTCCCTCCTCTGTTCTAAATATAATCTCCGGTGTGAGCGTTCACCTTCGCTCCCTGCAGGGATCATCAGCAGATCTCTGGACCTCCATCATCCATCACTGGAGTCGTGCTGCGTTCAGGGACCGCGATAACGAGACGGCCAGGAAACAGATGTGAGAGCGATGGAAACACCTTCATTATTTATCATGAAGAAGAGGAGGACTTCAGGGGTGAAGAAGAAGAAGAAAGGTAATCCCTGGTCACACTGCATATCTGCAGCTAAATATTTCCACTGTCCCCCCTCCAGACTCCATCACTCCCAGAGTTTAATCACATGAACTCGGGTCGTCCGTCAGCTTCGTCACGCTTTCAGGCCGGATCACAGCTGGCGCTCCTGGCTCTCCTCTAACCTGATTTATCTCCTCCTCTGAGGATAAAGGACGTTTCCCTCTAATGATCAAACTTCCCCTCCTCTCCTGAACTCTGAGAGGAAATTAGAAACAGAGGTCGCTAACAAGTGTCTAAATGAGACGACTAAATGTCATCACACCCAACATTAGCCTCCTTTAGCTTAGCGGTGGTGACGTGAAGTCATGTGACCGTGCTGTAGTTCCTTTATAGCCCAACATTAGCCTCCTTTAGCTTAGCGGTGGTGACAGGAAGTCATGTGACCGTGCTGTATTTCCTTTATAGCCCAACATTAGCCTCCTTTAGCTTAGCGGTGGTGACGTGAAGTCATGTGACCGTGCTGTAGTTCCTTTATAGCCCAACATTAGCCACCTTTAGCTTAGCGGTGGTGACGTGAAGTCATGTGACCGTGCTGTAGTTCCTTTATAGCCCAACATTAGCCTCCTTTAGCTTAGCGGTGGTGACAGGAAGTCATGTGACCGTGCTGTATTTCCTTTATAGCCCAACATTAGCCTCCTTTAGCTTAGCGGTGGTGACGGGAAGTCATGTGACCGTGCTGTAGTTCCTTTATAGCCCAACATTAGCCTCCTTTAGCTTAGCGGTGGTGACGTGAAGTCATGTGACCGTGCTGTAGTTTCCTTTATAGCCCAACATTAGCCTCCTTTAGCTTAGCGGTGGTGACAGGAAGTCATGTGACCGTGCTGTATTTCCTTTATAGCCCAACATTAGCCTCCTTTAGCTTAGCGGTGGTGACATGAAGTCATGTGACCGTGATCTAGTTCCTTTATAGCCCTACATTAGCCTCCTTTAGCTTAGCGGTGGTGACGTGAAGTCATGTGACCATGCTGTAGTTCCTTTATAGCCCAACATTAGCCGCCTTTAGCTTAGCGGTGGTGACGTGAAGTCATGTGACCGTGCTGTAGTTCCTTTAAAGCCCAACATTAGCCACCTTTAGCTTAGCGGTGGTGACAGGAAGTCATGTGACCGTGCTGTATTTCCTTTATAGCCCAACATTAGCCTCCTTTAGCTTAGCGGTGGTGACCTGAAGTCATGTGACCGTGATCTAGCTCCTTTATAGCCCAACATTAGCCGCCTTTAGCTTAGCGGTGGTGACAGGAAGTCATGTGACCGTGCTGTATTTCCTTTATAGCCCAACATTAGCCACCTTTAGTTAGCGGTGGTGATGTGAAGTCATGTGACCGTGCTGTAGTTCCTTTAAAGCCCAACATTAGCCACCTTTAGCTTAGCGTGTGTGTGAAGTCATGTGACCGTGCTGTAGTTCCTTTATAGCCCAACATTAGCCTCCTTTAGCTTAGCGGTGGTGACAGGAAGTCATGTGACCGTGCTGTATTTCCTTTATAGCCCAACATTAGCCTCCTTTAGCTTAGCGGTGGTGACATGAAGTCATGTGACCGTGATCTAGTTCCTTTATAGCCCAACATTAGCCGCCTTTAGCTTAGCGGTGGTGACGTGAAGTCATGTGACCGTGCTGTAGTTCCTTTATAGCCCAACATTAGCCGCCTTTAGCTTAGCGGTGGTGACGTGAAGTCATGTGACCGTGCTGTAGTTCCTTTATAGCCCAACATTAGCCTCCTTTAGCTTAGCGGTGGTGACAGGAAGTCATGTGACCGTGCTGTATTTCCTTTATAGCCCAACATTAGCCGCCTTTAGCTTAGCGGTGGTGACGTAAGTCATGTGACCGTGCTGTAGTCCTTTATAGCCCAACATTAGCCCCTTTAGCTTAGCGGTGGTGACGTGAAGTCATGTGACCGTGCTGTAGTTCCTTTATAGCCCAACATTAGCCTCCTTTAGCTTAGCGGTGGTGACAGGAAGTCATGTGACCGTGCTGTATTTCCTTTATAGCCCAACATTAGCCTCCTTTAGCTTAGCGGTGGTGACGGGAAGTCATGTGACCGTGCTGTAGTTCCTTTATAGCCCAACATTAGCCTCCTTTAGCTTAGCGGTGGTGACGTGAAGTCATGTGACCGTGCTGTAGTTCCTTTATAGCCCAACATTAGCCTCCTTTAGCTTAGCGGTGGTGACAGGAAGTCATGTGACCGTGCTGTATTTCCTTTATAGCCCAACATTAGCTCCTTTAGCTTAGCGGTGGTGACATGAAGTCATGTGACCGTGATCTAGTTCCTTTATAGCCCTACATTAGCCTCCTTTAGCTTAGCGGTGGTGACGTGAAGTCAATGTGACCATGC
This sequence comes from Dissostichus eleginoides, assembly GCA_031216635.1. Taxonomy (NCBI): domain Eukaryota; kingdom Metazoa; phylum Chordata; class Actinopteri; order Perciformes; family Nototheniidae; genus Dissostichus; species Dissostichus eleginoides. The sequence goes on along the minus strand of CM062270.1, from coordinate 38,470,963 downwards.
TGTAGTTCCTTTATAGCCCAACATTAGCCGCCTTTAGCTTAGCGGTGGTGACGTGAAGTCATGTGACCGTGCTGTAGTTCCTTTAAAGCCCAACATTAGCCACCTTTAGCTTAGCGGTGGTGACAGGAAGTCATGTGACCGTGCTGTATTTCCTTTATAGCCCAACATTAGCCTCCTTTAGCTTAGCGGTGGTGACATGAAGTCATGTGACCGTGATCTAGCTCCTTTATAGCCCAACATTAGCCGCCTTTAGCTTAGCGGTGGTGACAGGAAGTCATGTGACCGTGCTGTATTTCCTTTATAGCCCAACATTAGCCACCTTTAGTTTAGCGGTGGTGATGTGAAGTCATGTGACCGTGCTGTAGTTCCTTTAAAGCCCAACATTAGCCACCTTTAGCTTAGCGGTGGTGATGTGAAGTCATGTGACCGTGCTGTAGT